>JAHHFK020001490.1:0-348437 GCA_024533555.2 Aedes koreicus | reverse complement strand
CATTATCGAGCTCATCGTGGACTAGGGGAAAATAAAATTCAAATCTTACGGAAATTTTATTTTCCACAATTGAGCAAAAAACTTCGCGAATTTCTTAATAATTGCCAATTGTGCCAAGAAAACAAATACGATAGAAATCCTATTCGTTTTCCTCTTCAAAAAACACCCATTCCAAATTCACCTTTCCAAATTGTTCACATCGATATAATGTTTATAGAAAAAATGATCTTTCTGACGTGTGTCGATAAGTTTTCTAAATATGCCCAAGTTCATCCTGTAAAATCAAGAGCAGCTATAGATCTTGTACCTGCTGTTAAAGAAGTATTATCTAAATTCAAATTACCAGAAATCGTTGTGATGGATAATAAAAATCTTTCCTGTCTGGCGAACTGGTAAACTTTTTCAATCAAAATAAAATTACTCCTTACATAGTAGATACAGGTCGAAGCGAGATGAATGGAGTGGTGGAAAGATTTCATTCCACCTTACAGGAAATTTATCGACTTACAAAAGCAGAAAATGCGCAGAAAAAACCACTCCAACTAATCGAAATGTCTGTTATTAAATACAATTCCACCATACATTCTTGCACAAAATTCACGCCATTAGAAATTATCATCCCAACCTCAAAATCCTCACACATAATCGAGACAGTACTCACAAATTTGAAAAGGAAACAAGAAAAAGACTTAGACTACCATAATAGAAAACTTTCTCCATGTGACATTCCATCAGACAAGGACGTATTTGAAAAGACAAGGCGAAGATTAAAGACAGTTCCCCGATACAAAAAGATCAGAATCAAAAATGTGAACAAAAGCACCATTACAACATCAGACAACAGACGCGTACATAAAAATGACTTAAAAATTCGACAGAGCTAACTCGTATTTATTCTCATTCAGGATATTTCTAGTGCTAGACGTTGGACTTAGCAACACGCAGACGATTTCAGTACAAAAGACGGACAACCAACCATTGTTTATCTACCATCAAGGACATGGACGAATTCAAATCGACTATAATTATTACATACATCATTTTAATTTAGGCTCATTTCAATATCAAATACAAAATCTCAAATCAGAGTTCAAACAGATAGAAGGCAATCAGTTTACCACTTTAATAATTTCAAAATTTAATGATATTGATTCAACCTTAACAAATTTGGTACCTGTAAGGAGAGTAAAAAGATGGGATAGCTTAGGTACAGCGTGGAAATATTTGGCAGGAAGTCCAGATGCTAAAGACTTAAAGATTATCAATAACTCCATTAATAGCCTTATTAGTAATAACAATCAACAAGTTCGGATTAACAGAGAAATATCTTTACAAATGAAAGAAGCTCTTTTTAAAACAAAGGAATCTATCAAATTGTTCAATTCTAAATCCTCTGAATTATATTCTCTGAACATACTTTAAATCTTGAATTTTTGTATGAAAAATTATTCCACATAAGAGAAACAATGATGTTAGCAAAAATAGGAATTCTTAACGAAAGGGTTTTGAGTTCATCTGAAATTGATTTAATTATAAATGATTTAGCTAGGGAAAACATAACAGTCTGGAACACCGCCGAAGCATTGACCTATGCGACCTCCTCAATAGTCACCAATGCTTTCGATATTGCTCTTCTGATCAAGTTACCGAAATTGGATCCAAGGATTTTTAGAAAGATTTTCGTGCTGCCAACATGGCTTAATAACCAACAAATCCATGTTCCTAATAACCATTACCTTAACCATCAGGACAAGTATTACATCGTTCACAGCCTGGAACCAAAGATCTTCGAGCTTTTTGTATTCAAGCAGCTGCAGCTGATATTGTAACTGCTCGCTTTTATGTTTCTGCTTCTCCAACACCATTTGTTTTTTTAAGCGAAATTTGTCCTCTGCCAGATTAAAACGCTTCTTTTCAAGCGCAAACCGCTTCGTGTGTAGCTCGTATGACTTACGAGAGTAATAGGCGCAATTAGAAACATGACGCTTCATCTTACAGAGATCGTCAGTCTGCTTTTCAAGAAGAACTTTCCTGAAATTGCGCTTCCTCGCTCGTCCACGGCCACGTAGGTATATCTGATTGACCTTTTTCAGCCTCATCCTCACGAGCTGCATTAGCATGCGTAGATTCTTCTTCCATGACTGTCGGCTCTGATCCCGGCTCCTCGATTTGTTTCTCGTTAAAAGGGGAATCCATCTTTGGTGGTACACCACAAACAGAACCTGATTTTGCGAAATAGGGATGTTAATATTGGTAGTATATCTAGTTTATTAGTAACAGCTTTATACCATTGTGATTAACCGCTCTCTCCAGTGAAACGAGACGAATCATAGTTTCTTCCAAATCGTTGAAAGATTGCAGCTTATTTGTTTATTTATTTATTTATTTATTGTCGTCAATCATACGTAGACCATATAATATATATATATATATATATATATATATATATATATATATATATATATATATATATATATATATATATATATATATATATATATATATATATATATATATATATATATATATATATATATATATATATATATATATATATATATATATATATATAATATATATATATATATATATATATATATATATATATATATATATATATATATATATATATATATATATATATATATATATATATATATATATATATATATATATATATATATATATAAATATATATATAAAATAAAAATGATCTTCCCGAAAGGGGTTTTTAAAAAAATTAACTCTAATTATATGGAGTTCGAATTAGAAAAGCGAGAACTGAACGCGTTACTAGTCGGAGACGGAATGAAATTTTATTTAATTATATTTCTTACAATGCTAAGTCCCTGAAACCCTAACTGCTGATCTCATCAAATTCCGCTATGTCCGTTGGGGCCATCGGTGTTGCTATCGTCGTTTTGTTGCTGTCGTCATTGTCTTTGCCGTCGTGGTGAAAAATCGTTGCATGTGCAATTGCGTTCTCGCGATGCATGTGCATTTGAGACGCTAAATGATATCTGATACAGAGCGATAAATGTGCTCTTGTCATAGGGGAGAAGTCCGAAAGGTTGGATATGATGATGTGGTTTTATTTAAGCGGGCGGTGGTGGCTTTCGAATGATTTCAATGTTTCCGCTAGCTCTTGTTGTTGTTGTTGTATTTCTGCTAGTTGGTATTTCAACTCTTGGGTGTGTGATTGAGGGTGGTTGTTAACTAGCCCATCCTTTGAAAAAGAATCGTCCCGATTCGTCTTGCCTTCAGCATCTGTGGAATTTTGGGTTTGATGAGCATAAATATCTTCTTTTGCGTGTTGATGATGTTTCCTTATTAGATGATTGAGAATGTTGAATTTTATCTTCCAGGCTATGGCTGCTGTTAAGATGATTACGCCAATCAAGCTAATAGTAGACAGCGTAAGTGATGAATTTGTTCTGATTTGGTGCATTCTAGTAAATTCCAAATATTTTCTGTTGCTGATACTAATTTCTTCTAGCTGAATAGTTGGCTCAAACTGGCTTTCTGTTATCGAAAGTCCGTCGAGCGGCAATAATATGGGAGATTCTGTTTGAATTAATTCGACGTTCTCGAACTTTGTTCCATTAATGTGAACTGTACAATTGTGAAATTCGATGAGGTATGATCCGGTCAAGTTTCTGCTTGCAATTCCACAAGTAGACTTGACTTCCATTGATTTAACTGCTTTGAGTACAATAAGGTTTCCCGTGAGGGATTTGATTTCGGGAGGACTAGCGCAATTGGTGAAAGAGCAATTGGCTGAATGTCCTTGGAGTAGCTTTGGAATACATTTATCTTCGGCCAAGTCCACTAGGTGATCTCGGTTACACAACATTTGTTTTTGAATTTTCTTGCAGGCTGTGGTTACGGTGAAGGTTGAATCGTTGCTTTTTATGATGTGGGCGGACTGAATTTTTATGATCTTATTCCCTACTGGTAATGGTTCAACAAAGAAGTTTTCGAATTTTTGATTTTTCAAAAGTGGAACTGATATAACAAAGATGATTTTTGATTGATTGTGATAAGCTGATATTTCTAAGTAATCATAGGTTTCTTCTAAAGTATTAAGGATTACTCCTTTTTCTTCTAGTTTTGAGGAGGCAAAGTCTAATTCCTGGAAGGATAGTATATTTTTTGAGAGGACCTGGAGTTTAGCTAGTTTTATCGCTTCAAATATGTCCTCTAGGTGCGATTTAAGAAAGTCTAAATTGAAGTGGATTTTGAAAATTTCTTTGAAGACTATGAAGTCCTTCCCTATTTTATTGTTTCTGACTAAAATGAGGTTTCTACTAATTTGTTTTTGTTGATCTGATAGCTGTTTTATTATTCTATTGAATCTATTCTGAAATTGGTAATTAATAAGTCTCTGTTCGTTGTTTTCATTGACTAACATTTTTGAGTTAAGAGATAGATCTTGTAAATTCTTTGAGATCTCTACGAGATCATTTTCGTCTAAATTTCCTGTAATAGTTTTGATTCCTGATCCTATAAAGTTAAACAAACCTCGCTTTGTTCTTGTCCTAGGCTTGAGTTCTTCGAAAAGCTTTAGCGTATTGCTTAACTTTGAAAGCAGGAGGTCGGTCATTTCTGAATAATTGCCAAAAGAATTGATTCCGTTGATGTTAGTTTTTAGTTTCTCAAAAATAGGTTCGTAGCTTTCTAAATTAATTATGTGGAAGAGTTTGTGTTCGCCTATTTTTAAGAAGCTATAGCCTTCTTGTAAGGTGAGGATTCCGGGGTTCTGGGCTAGGTTATTGATGTGGATGGATTTTGTGGGTGTAGGGTTTCCATGAAGGAGAAATGGGGTAAGGATGATCACGATTAAACTTGTCCGGTGGTCCATGCTGAATTCGTTTAGAGTGTTCCAATAGTGACTTCAGGGCATAAATCCTAAAATTAGAATACATATTATAGGCATGATATATTATACATTATAAAACGTTTGAAAGATATCTTTTTATATATTTTTTTTAAACGCTTGTTTCTTCGTTCCACTCGAGGAGATCCCTTATATATTCCACGAGGTTCACAAGTGGTCTTGTTTCTTCGTCTTTCCATTCTAAGGTAACGGCTGCGCCTGAGGCAGTTTCGTATATTCGATCGACTAATAGCATTTCGGCTCTGATTTCCTCTCTGGAATAGCGACGTGGCTGACGTCGTAATAGCCGAACTCTTGTTTCGGTTAGTTGAGAAAAGCACAGGGCATACAGTATGCTGTCGCTTAGATTTTGGTTCATGTTGTTGAGGTTATCTGTAAAAGAAAGGGGCTATCTTTTCATTTCCTAATTCGGCGTAATTTAGCTTTGTGTAATTTGCGTCTTTTCCTATCAGTGTAGGTTTGCTTCCGATCTGTCACTACTTGAGCTGTTTCAAATTGATCCCTGGTTTTTGACTTAACCCCTTGAACGCGATTGAGAACATCTCCTCCAAGTTCTAGTACGGGTGGTTCTTCCCTGCCGATGTTGTGATAGTCACGCTGTTTATTTTGTGCTTTCGTTATTTGTAAAATCGTCTCGTCATAGAGTTTGTCCCTGTATTCTATGATTGCATCCATATCTAATGGTCTTTCAATCCCGTCCTTTATGGCGTAAAATACTTCTCGGGGTTTTAACTTGGTAGACGAGTGAATTGTATTATTATAAAGAGAACAAGCTATGAAGAATTTTTCTTTGTTGGTCAGGTTTTCGTATTTGTGTTTGTTGGTTCGGAAAATTTCACTAATAGTGGAATGGAAACGTTCCACGATTCCATTAACTTGACTATAATTTGTTGGCGTAAAATATTGCTGTACGTTGAGGTCATAAAGAAGACCTCTCACTTCAATTGATTTAAGTGCGGGTTCGTTATCTGAAACTATCGATTTGGGAGTTCCGTACATTGCGAAGTATTTTAATAAGGCTTTGCGAATGTCTGCAATGCAACGTGATTTTATTGGAAGGAGTGTTCCAAACCTGGATAGTTTGTCAACTACTGAAAGGAACAGGTTTGGCTGGACAATATAAATATCTACGTGTATAATGTCCAATGGTTGTTTTGGGATCGGGGTTTCAGAAAGTAGGATCTTGTAGGGGTGACGTTCATATTTTTGTTTGTTGCAAACTTTGCACAGAAGAATGTATTTCCTCACCTTTCTCTTGAGGTTGGGAAAATAGAACCGTCTAGAAATTTCTTCCTTGTTTTCCAAGATACCTCTATGTGCCGTTTCGTGCGTGTCAGCGATAATGGTGTTCTGTTCTTCGGCTGTCTGCAGATCAATTAATAGCTTCTGAGTGATTAGAACTTTAAAGGTTTTGCATTGATTGAAGTAGTTCTTGTAAACCACTTGTAATGACTGAATAACGTTTTCTGGACAAAGAATACAGTTTACTTTGCCAGGGTGCATGTAGTTTCTGAATATATGAATTAATGTCGGGACTCCGAAGTTAATTCTTGTGATAATTCTTCGATGCATACCAGGAAAGATTTCTTCATAGGTTTCGGAGTTGATTTCACCGATTCTTATCACGATTTGGTTGTGGAACATATTCAAGGGTTGTTCCGTGCATTTAATAAATTCAGATACGTCGGTGTTAGCTGAATGAACTGAACTTGAGTCAGAATCACCTTCTTCGTGCAAGTTAATTTCCTCAGAAATCCTAGAGAGCGCATCGGCCACTACGTTCTGCTTCCCGGGCCGATGTTTTATTTCGAAGTCGTATTCAGCTAGCTGAAGTCTCCACTTAACAAGCTTTGAATTGGGCGTTTTTAAGTTCAAGGCGTATGTTAAGGGTTGATGATCGGTGTAAAGCGTAAACTTTCTTCCAAAAAGATAGGGTCGAAAGTATTTAGCTGCCCACACTATAGCCAACAATTCCTTTTCAATTGCCGAATAGTTTTCTTCGGCTTTTGTCAAGGTTCTAGAAGCGTAAGCTACAGGCCTGTCCTTTCCAATAGGACCCTGAGACAACACAGCTCCTAACGCAAAATTGCTTGCATCCGTGGTTAACACGAATGGCTTTTCAAAATCCGGATATTGCAAAATATCACTTTGAGTTAGTAATTTTTTGCAAAACTCGAACGTTTTCAAAAATAAAGGCGTGTGCTCTATCGTTTCTCCTTTACGTAATTGTGCCGTTAACGGTTTTGTTATTTTGGCAAAATCTCGTACAAATCGCCTATAGTAGCCTAAAATTCCTAGAAATCCTTTCAGCTCCTTTTGGTTCTTTGGTACGGGCCATCTTTGTATAGCATCAATCTTATTGGGGTTCGGTCTTACTCCTTGGTCAGTAACGATATGACCTAAGAAGGACACTTCTTTTTTCAGAAATTCGCTCTTATCGATTTGAATCTTAAGATTAACTTTTTCGAGAGCCTTAAATATTTTTTCCAAATTTTCGATATGCTCCTGCAGGGATGCAGAGAAAACAATTATATCATCCATAAAAACTAAGCAGCACTTGCCAATAAATTCTCTCAACACGTTATCCATAACGCGTTGAAAGGTCGCTGGTGCGTTTTTCAATCCGAATGGCATGCGAAGATATTCGTAAAGCCCATGTTCAACGGAAAACGCAGTTTTTTGTATGTCCTTAGGGTGAACTTCTATCTGGTGGAAACCAGAAGCGAGGTCCAACGTAGTAAAATACTGGCATCTGCCAAGCTTGTCCAGTATTTCGGTTATATTTGGCAGCGGGTATTTATCACCGATTGTTTTTTCATTGACCTTTCGGTAATCAATGACTAAACGCCATTTTTGTTTGCCTGAGGCGTCAGCCTTTTTAGGCACGATCCAAATGGGTGAACACCATGGGGATATGCTAGGTCTAATGATACCTTGGGCGAGCATTTTGTTAACTTGATCCTGTACCTCTTGCTTATGGCAATAAGGGTATCGGTAGCTTTTAGCATGTGTTGGGATATCATCGTTTGTTTCAATTCTATGCTTTATGACGTTGGTAAAAGTCAAATCATCACCTTCAAAATAAAAAATTCTTGGATACTTAACAATGGTTCTGAAAAGACACCTTTTTTCTTCGCTATTAAGGTGATCAACGCGAAGTTGAGTTCGTAATTTATGATCAATTTCTGGTGCATCAAATACGGATTCATTTCCATCGTAATCAGCATTATTTAGTTCTTCAAAATTATTTAGCTCTGAGTAAATAACTCTATTGGGGTTGATTTTCACTGGAAAATCGCTACAATTCTTGAGTACAATTTTAGCTTGGTTGTTATTAGCGGTGTATATTCCTGGCAAAATCATGACATCTTCTGTCAGTGGCGTAGGGTGTTCAATAAAAAAGTCTCCTTCAGTTATACTAGTTTTTAAAGTTGCTGGGGTTTCTTCATATGAGTTCAGATCTATAGAAAATGTGTCTGGGTATTTTCGTGACATATGGATAGAATATTCAGGAAATTTCAGCGTGTTGCTTGCCGTTATAATTTCGGCTTCCAAGTCCTTAAGGGACTCATAACCTATTAGGCCATCGAAGAAAGGACTAAATTTGAATAAGTTGAATTTTAATGGGGTTTTGTCTCTGAATACATTTAAAATCGTATATTCGTTAATGGTGAATTTACCATTTATGTTATTCACGTATGTGGGATTTAGTTTTTTTATATCTTTGGGTACTATTTTCTCTGGGTCAATGTAGTTCTTATTTGCTCCCGTGTCTATTAGGAGTTTAAGTTCTCCAACCTTGGTGATTATTTTTATAAACGGGAGGAAGTTATTGCTCATCAAATTTGTTCTTGTTGGTCCGTCCCCCCTTGAAAATTTATATCGTCTACTTCAGGATGCGTTTCTACAATTTCATCGGTTTGTTCTGGATAGTAGTCATAGATTTCTTCCAGACTTTGTTCTTCGTGGACGTTTATGTTTTGAGGGAATTTCCTAATATTGGAGCCTGACGGAGCTTCTTGTTTAATTGCAGGTGGTTGTCTCATATTGCTATGCTGTTCGGTATTTTGGGGTCGGTACTGGTTAAAATTTCGATTATAGGTTGGAACTTGTAAAAATTGGTTCTGGTTTCGATTATAGGGTTGCTGTTGTGGAAAAAAGGTTTGATTTCGTTGTTGAAAGTGCTGTTGTGGATACGGATTGTGGTTTCTGTTGGGGTTTGGGTTTTGTGAAGGTGAATTTGGGATTTGGTTGTAGGATTGCTGTTGTGAGTATGGATTCTGGTTTCGTTGATGGAATTGCTGTTGTGGATATGGATTCTGATTTCTGTGTTGGGGTTTCTGGATTTCGGGGGTTGGTTTGAGGAATAGGGCTTTGGCTCTTTCTTTTTGTCGTTTGGCCGCGTTATCTTGATCTAAAGCATGTTGATACGCTGAAAGAAGATTTCTTGGTCTACTAGTTCTAGTAAGGGCTGATATGGGATCAGGCAGCCCATCGACAAAAGCATTTGTTAGCATAGCTTCATAAGTTTCCATAATACTATTCACACAAGGGCTTAGGTTGTCATCCAACATAACCTTTGCTCTTATTTCAGAAAGCAGCGTATCGCATACATTATAAAATTCATCTACACTAAGGGTTCCTTGTCGCAAATAAGGAATTTTATTAAGAATAGTGGAAAGATCGCGTTTGTCTGCGAACCTTTCTTTAAGGATTTGTTTTATTACTACCCAATCACATGGGGTATTATTATTTATCAGGGCCTCATTGGCTTTTCCTGTGATTTTGTCTCTAATTATGGATGTCCAAATTACCAAGGCATCCTCAATGGCACTCTGTGGAACTAAGTTCCTAGCGCAATTATTTTTTTCGTCTACGGATGCAATCCACGCTGGCAACATTTTTACATCGCCGTCGTATCCCGGGATCATTTTGATAATGTCCGGAATACGTCCCATATTGAAATTGGGTACTGGAGCCTGAGGGGCTTCGCTAGATCTCGTGGATGCACCTAGCAACCTTTCAATTTGAATTTTTTGTTGCTCTAGGAGCCGCTCCAACTCTTGAACTTTTTCCGTTAGATTTTCGCTCATTTTTCTTGTGAGCATTCAACGTGCACAATAAATAAAGAAAAATCTTTAGCACAAATATCACCGTTCACTTGGTTAGTTTTCTTCTTGTCGCTTATATAATAATTGGCTAATTAATAATTAAAAGTTACTTACGATTAGATTTGACGATGTTCCCTCGTCTGGTCTGGAAATTCTGTTGTTTTTCCACCCGATTTTCCTTCGGGGATTCCGTTCCTGCGTTCGTCTCGGGGATGGTCCAGATGAATGCTCGATGTACCCTCGAACCTCTGGCAAGGGTGAAGCAGCTACTGGTGATCCTTGGTTTCTCGGTAAACCGCCGGGTCCTCGGATACGATGTGTAGATGGTTCCTTTTCTCCGGTAAACCGCCGTCGAATTTTCGGATAACACTGACACTTACACTTTTTGCTTTCACTAACTTCACGCCAGATCCTACCGACTGCGCCAAATAAAAATTGATCTTCCCGAAAGGGGTTTTTAAAAAAAATTAACTCTAATTATATGGAGTTCGAATTAGAAAAGCGAGAACTGAACGCGTTACTAGTCGGAGACGGAATGAAATTTTATTTAATTATATTTCTTACAATGCTAAGTCCCTGAAACCCTAACTGCTGATCTCATCAAATTCCGCTATGTCCGTTGGGGCCATCGGTGTTGCTATCGTCGTTTTGTTGCTGTCGTCATTGTCTTTGCCGTCGTGGTGAAAAATCGTTGCATGTGCAATTGCGTTCTCGCGATGCATGTGCATTTGAGACGCTAAATGATATCTGATACAGAGCGATAAATGTGCTCTTGTCATAGGGGAGAAGTCCGAAAGGTTGGATATGATGATGTGGTTTTATTTAAGCGGGCGGTGGTGGCTTTCGAATGATTTCAATGTTTCCGCTAGCTCTTGTTGTTGTTGTTGTATTTCTGCTAGTTGGTATTTCAACTCTTGGGTGTGTGATTGAGGGTGGTTGTTAACTACCCCCTCATACAAAAAAAAAACCATCCGACTTGTTCTTCCTTTCAGTATTTGGGTTTTTTGGTTGTAGATGCCAAAAATTTCTTTTTGTGTGTGTGTGTTATTTTTTTTTTAAGTAAGTTGAAATGTATAATTTATTTTTTCCCGCCAGGTGTGGTGTTTAAAAAAGTTCACCCAACAAAAGAAAAGAAAAGAGAGTAAGTGTTAAAAATGTTTTGTTTTTGGGTGCATTCGAAAAAATCCCAAATATTTTCTTTTTTATATAAAATTTTTTTATAGTTGAAGGTTGGTCCAAATTGGGTTTTGTTTTCCCAAAAGCCCGCCGCGGGAAAAATATGGGAGATTCTGTTTGAATTAATTCGACGTTCTCGAACTTTGTTCCATTAATGTGAACTGTACAATTGTGAAATTCGATGAGGTATGATCCGGTCAAGTTTCTGCTTGCAATTCCACAAGTAGACTTGACTTCCATTGATTTAACTGCTTTGAGTACAATAAGGTTTCCCGTGAGGGATTTGATTTCGGGAGGACTAGCGCAATTGGTGAAAGAGCAATTGGCTGAATGTCCTTGGAGTAGCTTTGGAATACATTTATCTTCGGCCAAGTCCACTAGGTGATCTCGGTTACACAACATTTGTTTTTGAATTTTCTTGCAGGCTGTGGTTACGGTGAAGGTTGAATCGTTGCTTTTTATGATGTGGGCGGACTGAATTTTTATGATCTTATTCCCTACTGGTAATGGTTCAACAAAGAAGTTTTCGAATTTTTGGTTTTTCAAAAGAGGAACTGATATAACAAAGATGATTTTTGATTGATTGTGATAAGCTGATATTTCTAAGTAATCATAGGTTTCTTCTAAAGTATTAAGGATTACTCCTTTTTCTTCTAGTTTTGAGGAGGCAAAGTCTAATTCCTGGGAGGATAGTATATTTTTTGAGAGGACCTGGAGTTTAGCTAGTTTTATCGCTTCAAATATGTCCTCTAGGTGCGATTTAAGAAAGTCTAAATTGAAGTGGATTTTGAAAAATTCTTTGAAGACTATGAAGTCCTTCCCTATTTTATTGTTTCTGACTAAAATGAGGTTTCTACTAATTTGTTTTTGTTGATCTGATAGCTGTTTTATTATTCTATTGAATCTATTCTGAAATTGGTAATTAATAAGTCTCTGTTCGTTGTTTTCATTGACTAACATTTTTGAGTTAAGAGATAGATCTTGTAAATTCTTTGAGATCTCTACGAGATCATTTTCGTCTAAATTTCCTGTAATAGTTTTGATTCCTGATCCTATAAAGTTAAACAAACCTCGCTTTGTTCTTGTCCTAGGCTTGAGTTCTTCGAAAAGCTTTAGCGTATTGCTTAACTTTGAAAGCAGGAGGTCGGTCATTTCTGAATAATTGCCAAAAGAATTGATTCCGTTGATGTTAGTTTTTAGTTTCTCAAAAATAGGTTCGTAGCTTTCTAAATTAATTATGTGGAAGAGTTTGTGTTCGCCTATTTTTAAGAAGCTATAGCCTTCTTGTAAGGTGAGGATTCCGGGGTTCTGGGCTAGGTTATTGATGTGGATGGATTTTGTGGGTGTAGGGTTTCCATGAAGGAGAAATGGGGTAAGGATGATCACGATTAAACTTGTCCGGTGGTCCATGCTGAATTCGTTTAGAGTGTTCCAATAGTGACTTCAGGGCATAAATCCTAAAATTAGAATACATATTATAGGCATGATATATTATACATTATAAAACGTTTGAAAGATATCTTTTTATATATTTTTTTTAAACGCTTGTTTCTTCGTTCCACTCGAGGAGATCCCTTATATATTCCACGAGGTTCACAAGTGGTCTTGTTTCTTCGTCTTTCCATTCTAAGGTAACGGCTGCGCCTGAGGCAGTTTCGTATATTCGATCGACTAATAGCATTTCGGCTCTGATTTCCTCTCTGGAATAGCGACGTGGCTGACGTCGTAATAGCCGAACTCTTGTTTCGGTTAGTTGAGAAAAGCACAGGGCATACAGTATGCTGTCGCTTAGATTTTGGTTCATGTTGTTGAGGTTATCTGTAAAAGAAAGGGGCTATCTTTTCATTTCCTAATTCGGCGTAATTTAGCTTTGTGTAATTTGCGTCTTTTCCTATCAGTGTAGGTTTGCTTCCGATCTGTCACTACTTGAGCTGTTTCAAATTGATCCCTGGTTTTTGACTTAACTTCTTGAACGCGATTGAGAACATCTCCTCCAAGTTCTAGTACGGGTGGTTCTTCCCTGCCGATGTTGTGATAGTCACGCTGTTTATTTTGTGCTTTCGTTATTTGTAAAATCGTCTCGTCATAGAGTTTGTCCCTGTATTCTATGATTGCATCCATATCTAATGGTCTTTCAATCCCGTCCTTTATGGCGTAAAATACTTCTCGGGGTTTTAACTTGGTAGACGAGTGAATTGTATTATTATAAAGAGAACAAGCTATGAAGAATTTTTCTTTGTTGGTCAGGTTTTCGTATTTGTGTTTGTTGGTTCGGAAAATTTCACTAATAGTGGAATGGAAACGTTCCACGATTCCATTAACTTGACTATAATTTGTTGGCGTAAAATATTGCTGTACGTTGAGGTCATAAAGAAGACCTCTCACTTCAATTGATTTAAGTGCGGGTTCGTTATCTGAAACTATCGATTTGGGAGTTCCGTACATTGCGAAGTATTTTAATAAGGCTTTGCGAATGTCTGCAATGCAACGTGATTTTATTGGAAGGAGTGTTCCAAACCTGGATAGTTTGTCAACTACTGAAAGGAACAGGTTTGGCTGGACAATATAAATATCTACGTGTATAATGTCCAATGGTTGTTTTGGGATCGGGGTTTCAGAAAGTAGGATCTTGTAGGGGTGACGTTCATATTTTTGTTTGTTGCAAACTTTGCACAGAAGAATGTATTTCCTCACCTTTCTCTTGAGGTTGGGAAAATAGAACCGTCTAAAAAATTTCTTCCATGTTTTCCAAGATACCTCTATGTGCCGTTTCGTGCGTGTCAGCGATAATGGTGTTCTGTTCTTCGGCTGTCTGCAGATCAATTAATAGCTTCTGAGTGATTAGAACTTTAAAGGTTTTGCATTGATTGAAGTAGTTCTTGTAAACCACTTGTAATGACTGAATAACGTTTTCTGGACAAAGAATACAGTTTACTTTGCCAGGGTGCATGTAGTTTCTGAATATATGAATTAATGTCGGGACTCCGAAGTTAATTCTTGTGATAATTCTTCGATGCATACCAGGAAAGATTTCTTCATAGGTTTCGGAGTTGATTTCACCGATTCTTATCACGATTTGGTTGTGGAACATATTCAAGGGTTGTTCCGTGCATTTAATAAATTCAGATACGTCGGTGTTAGCTGAATGAACTGAACTTGAGTCAGAATCACCTTCTTCGTGCAAGTTAATTTCCTCAGAAATCCTAGAGAGCGCATCGGCCACTACGTTCTGCTTCCCGGGCCGATGTTTTATTTCGAAGTCGTATTCAGCTAGCTGAAGTCTCCACTTAACAAGCTTTGAATTGGGCGTTTTTAAGTTCAAGGCGTATGTTAAGGGTTGATGATCGGTGTAAAGCGTAAACTTTCTTCCAAAAAGATAGGGTCGAAAGTATTTAGCTGCCCACACTATAGCCAACAATTCCTTTTCAATTGCCGAATAGTTTTCTTCGGCTTTTGTCAAGGTTCTAGAAGCGTAAGCTACAGGCCTGTCCTTTCCAATAGGACCCTGAGACAACACAGCTCCTAACGCAAAATTGCTTGCATCCGTGGTTAACACGAATGGCTTTTCAAAATCCGGATATTGCAAAATATCACTTTGAGTTAGTAATTTTTTGCAAAACTCGAACGTTTTCAAAAATAAAGGCGTGTGCTCTATCGTTTCTCCTTTACGTAATTGTGCCGTTAACGGTTTTGTTATTTTGGCAAAATCTCGTACAAATCGCCTATAGTAGCCTAAAATTCCTAGAAATCCTTTCAGCTCCTTTTGGTTCTTTGGTACGGGCCATCTTTGTATAGCATCAATCTTATTGGGGTTCGGTCTTACTCCTTGGTCAGTAACGATATGACCTAAGAAGGCCACTTCTTTTTTCAGAAATTCGCTCTTATCGATTTGAATCTTAAGATTAACTTTTTCGAGAGCCTTAAATATTTTTTCCAAATTTTCGATATGCTCCTGCAGGGATGCAGAGAAAACAATTATATCATCCATAAAAACTAAGCAGCACTTGCCAATAAATTCTCTCAACACGTTATCCATAACGCGTTGAAAGGTCGCTGGTGCGTTTTTCAATCCGAATGGCATGCGAAGATATTCGTAAAGCCCATGTTCAACGGAAAACGCAGTTTTTTGTATGTCCTTAGGGTGAACTTCTATCTGGTGGAAACCAGAAGCGAGGTCCAACGTAGTAAAATACTGGCATCTGCCAAGCTTGTCCAGTATTTCGGTTATATTTGGCAGCGGGTATTTATCACCGATTGTTTTTTCATTGACCTTTCGGTAATCAATGACTAAACGCCATTTTTGTTTGCCTGAGGCGTCAGCCTTTTTAGGCACGATCCAAATGGGTGAACACCATGGGGATGTGCTAGGTCTAATGATACCTTGGGCGAGCATTTTGTTAACTTGATCCTGTACCTCTTGCTTATGGCAATAAGGGTATCGGTAGCTTTTAGCATGTGTTGGGATATCATCGTTTGTTTCAATTCTATGCTTTATGACGTTGGTAAAAGTCAAATCATCACCTTCAAAATAAAAAATTCTTGGATACTTAGCAATGGTTCTGAAAAGACACCTTTTTTCTTCGCTATTAAGGTGATCAACGCGAAGTTGAGCTCGTAATTTATGATCAATTTCTGGTGCATCAAATACGGATTCATTTCCATCGTAATCAGCATTATTTAGTTCTTCAAAATTATTTAGCTCTGAGTAAATAACTCTATTGGGGTTGATTTTCACTGGAAAATCGCTACAATTCTTGAGTACAATTTTAGCTTGGTTGTTATTAGCGGTGTATATTCCTGGCAAAATCATGACATCTTCTGTCAGTGGCGTAGGGTGTTCAATAAAAAAGTCTCCTTCAGTTATACTAGTTTTTAAAGTTGCTGGGGTTTCTTCATATGAGTTCAGATGTATAGAAAATGTGTCTGGGTATTTTCGTGACATATGGATAGAATATTCAGGAAATTTCAGCGTGTTGCTTGCCGTTATAATTTCGGCTTCCAAGTCCTTAAGGGACTCATAACCTATTAGGCCATCGAAGAAAGGACTAAATTTGAATAAGTTGAATTTTAATGGGGTTTTGTCTCTGAATACATTTAAAATCGTATATTCGTTAATGGTAAATTTACCATTTATGTTATTCACGTATGTGGGATTTAGTTTTTTTATATCTTTGGGTACTATTTTCTCTGGGTCAATGTAGTTCTTATTTGCTCCCGTGTCTATTAGGAGTTTAAGTTCTCCAACCTTGGTGATTATTTTTATAAACGGGAGGAAGTTATTGCTCATCAAATTTGTTCTTGTTGGTCCGTCCCCCCTTGAAAATTTATATCGTCTACTTCAGGATGCGTTTCTACAATTTCATTGGTTTGTTCTGGATAGTAGTCATAGATTTCTTCCAGACTTTGTTCTTCGTGGACGTTTACGTTTTGAGGGAATTTCCTAATATTGGAGCCTGACGGAGCTTCTTGTTTAATTGCAGGTGGTTGTCTCATATTGCTATGCTGTTCGGTATTTTGGGGTCGGTACTGGTTAAAATTTCGATTATAGGTTGGAACTTGTAAAAATTGGTTCTGGTTTCGATTATAGGGTTGCTGTTGTGGAAACAAGGTTTGATTTCGTTGTTGAAAGTGCTGTTGTGGATACGGATTGTGGTTTCTGTTGGGGTTTGGGTTTTGTGAAGGTGAATTTGGGATTTGGTTGTAGGATTGCTGTTGTGAGTATGGATTCTGGTTTCGTTGATGGAATTGCTGTTGTGGATATGGATTCTGATTTCTGTGTTGGGGTTTCTGGATTTCGGGGGTTGGTTTGAGGAATAGGGCTTTGGCTCTTTCTTTTTGTCGTTTGGCCGCGTTATCTTGATCTAAAGCATGTTGATACGCTGAAAGAAGATTTCTTGGTCTACTAGTTCTAGTAAGGGCTGATATGGGATCAGGCAGCCCATCGACAAAAGCATTTGTTAGCATAGCTTCATAAGTTTCCATAATACTATTCACACAAGGGCTTAGGTTGTCATCCAACATAACCTTTGCTCTTATTTCAGAAAGCAGCGTATCGCATACATTATAAAATTCATCTACACTAAGGGTTCCTTGTCGCAAATAAGGAATTTTATTAAGAATAGTGGAAAGATCGCGTTTGTCTGCGAACCTTTCTTTAAGGATTTGTTTTATTACTACCCAATCACATGGGGTATTATTATTTATCAGGGCCTCATTGGCTTTTCCTGTGATTTTGTCCCTAATTATGGATGTCCAAATTACCAAGGCATCCTCAATGGCACTCTGTGGAACTAAGTTCCTAGCGCAATTAATTTTTTCGTCTACGGATGCAATCCACGCTGGTAACATTTTTACATCGCCGTCGTATCCCGGGATCATTTTGATAATGTCCGGAATACGTCCCATATTGAAATTGGGTACTGGAGCCTGAGGGGCTTCGCTAGATCTCGTGGATGCACCTAGCAACCTTTCAATTTGAATTTTTTGTTGCTCTAGGAGCCGCTCCAACTCTTGAACTTTTTCCGTTAGATTTTCGCTCATTTTTCTTGTGAGCATTCAACGTGCACAATAAATAAAAAAAAAATCTTTAGCACAAATATCACCGTTCACTTGGTTAGTTTTCTTCTTGTCGCTTATATAATAATTTGCTAATTAATAATTAAAAGTTACTTACGATTAGATTTGACGATGTTCCCTCGTCTGGTCTGGAAATTCTGTTGTTTTTCCACCCGATTTTCCTTCAGGGATTCCGTTCCTGCGTTCGTCTCGGGGATGGTCCAGATGAATGCTCGATGTACCCTCGAACCTCTGGCAAGGGTGAAGCAGCTACTGGTGATCCTTGGTTTCTCGGTAAACCGCCGGGTCCTCGGATATGATGTGTAGATGGTTCCTTTTCTCCGGTAAACCGCCGTCGAATTTTCGGATAACACTGACACTTACACTTTTTGCTTTCACTAACTTCACGCCAGATCCTACCGACTGCGCCAAATAAAAATTGATCTTCCCGAAAGGGGTTTTTAAAAAAATTAACTCTAATTATATGGAGTTCGAATTAGAAAAGCGAGAACTGAACGCGTTACTAGTCGGAGACGGAATGAAATTTTATTTAATTATATTTCTTACAATGCTAAGTCCCTGAAACCCTAACTGCTGATCTCATCAAATTCCGCTATGTCCGTTGGGGCCATCGGTGTTGCTATCGTCGTTTTGTTGCTGTCGTCATTGTCTTTGCCGTCGTGGTGAAAAATCGTTGCATGTGCAATTGCGTTCTCGCGATGCATGTGCATTTGAGACGCTAAATGATATCTGATACAGAGCGATAAATGTGCTCTTGTCGTAGGGGAGAAGTCCGAAAGGTTGGATATGATGATGTGGTTTTATTTAAGCGGGCGGTGGTGGCTTTCGAATGATTTCAATGTTTCCGCTAGCTCTTGTTGTTGTTGTTGTATTTCTGCTAGTTGGTATTTCAACTCTTGGGTGTGTGATTGAGGGTGGTTGTTAACTTATATATATATATATATATATATATATATATACGTATTTGCTACTTTACGGTGATGTGAAGGTTTTGGTAGCAGGATCGAGATTCTACGATAAAGAGGATAATTGTGTGCATTGCATAGATACTACGCCTATAGCTCCAGATGACCCATTTTCGCACATAGTAGATACGTCCATTAGAGAACGAACACTGAATCTGGTAAGCAGCTACAACCCTTGCATGTCGGGGACATCGGACGTTAAATTGAAGATCGTATTGAAAGATGAGACCCAGATCCAACAACTTCCGCGACGCCTAGCACCATTGGAGAAGGAAATTGCTCAGAAGCAGGTAGATCAATGGCTGAACGACGGCATCATTCAACCGAGCACATCGGAGTTCAGCAGCCCCATTGTGCTAGCCCACAAGAAAGATGGATCGAGAAGACTTTGTGTCGATTACCGGCGATTGAATAAAGTTATAGTTCGTGATCATTTTCCTCTACCGCTAATCGAAGATATCTTGGATGACTTACATGAAGCTAGGGTGTTCTCAACTTTGGATCTGGAGAATGGCTTTTTCCACGTTCCTGTAGACGAAAGTAGTCGTAAATTCACGTCTTTCGTAACCCCTTTTGGACAGTATGAGTTCCTAGCTACACCATTTGGACTATGTACCTCTCCGACCGTGTTCCAGCCTTAGCAAAACTGTCGATCGAGAACCCGGAGAACTGGTACCGTCAAGTAGGATGCCTGCAGCGCTATTTGAACAATTCTTATCAACGCTCTATTGACCGGAGCCCATTCCAGTTACTGTTCGGGGTTAAAATGAGATGCACAGAAGATGTGCGGTTGTCCGAAGTAGTGTCGCAGGAAAATGTGCAGTTGTTCGACGAAGAGCGAGAGAAACAGCGTGCTGAGGCATGACTTAAGATATCTGAGGAGCAGCAGAATTGTAAACGGCAGTACGATCGCAAGCGTAGGGGGGTCAGCATCTACGAAGTTGGTGATTTGGTCGCCATCAGCAGGACTCAATTTGGAACCCATTTGAAGATAGCCAAGAAGTTTTTCGGGCCTTATCGTGTAACGAAGCAGAAACGAAACGACCGCTACGATGTCGAAAAAGTCGGCCTACATGAAGGGCCGAACCGGACCTCAATGTGTGCGGAGTACATGAAACGATTTGTTCCTGGCGACGATGACGAGTATATCGAGGACAACGTGATGATTCCGATAACAGATGTCGAAGCAGCTGAAGGTGGTTTGGCCTTGATTGCTTCATCCGGGTCGGATGACGGTCAGGGTGGCCGAATGTCGAATGAAAAAGAATAGTGGACATCCCTAGTGTATGATTAAATTTTGAATGTAGACTCTTTGGAGACTCTCTTTGGATAGATCTCACATTGTTTAGATTGTAAGAGTCAGTACTTAATTGATATGGCAAGAGATCGGTCCTTGCTGCGCGATTATTGGATTATTAAAGTTAACTATATATGAAGTAGAAGCCTGTTTCTTTGCTGAGAAGATCCGATATATATATTTACATCCATACTGCGCGGTGGATTATGTACGTCTTCGGCTAGCTTAGTTGTAAAAACGAAGTGACCTTTTCCATCAAAATGTTGTTTAAATGATTTTTGAATTAGGAGCACGTTTGGTTCGGGTGCAAGAATAGCCGTTTGCTTACCATTATGGTAATGTTGGTTATTTCCTGAATTGTGAATCTTGGTTGAGCTACAATTATCCTCCTGTGGTTTTATAATGGTTTATTGGTTTGTCTACAAAATGAATATAAAAGTCATTAGAATCTTCTCCTGAATGTTTTGTGTCTTTGTCGGCAGGTGCATCATCCTCGGTTGGAGCGTTTTGTAACGTCGGTACGCCTACACTCTAGTTGTTATCTATAATGGGGGGATCTACGTTACTATCGTTATTAGTTTCGAATATATTTACCCCACTTGGGCGTCTGCTGAGTGCATCAGCCACCACATTGGCCTTCTGTTGCTTATATTTCACGTCATAATCATAGTTTTCGAGGTCCAACCGCCATCTAAGAATTTTTGGATTTTTATCTGATGTTTTTATGAAGGTTAATGGTTTATGGTCGGTGACTAGTGTGAATTTATTTCCGTATAGATAAGCTCTAAACTTATTCACAGCCCATTCGGGATTCGGTATCGTTTAGTGTTCTTGAAGCAAATGCTGTAGGCCTTTCGACGGATTGTTGTATTTGAGAAAGTTCTGCTCCCAGTGCATGATCCAACGCATCCGTTGTTAAAATAACCGGTTTGTCAAATTGTGGATAGGCTAATACTTGGTCTGTTGAAATAATGGCCTTTAATGTATTAAATGCGATTATATAATAATGATCTTGAAGGTTCAACGAAGTATCCTGTTTTAAGTACTATGTCATATTTCTTGTAATTTTCGAAAAATCTTTCATAAATCGTCGGTAGTAGCCAGCTAGCCCAAAAAATTGTTTAATTTCTTTTTCAGATTTTAGGAGTGGCCAGTTAACTATTTTTTCTATTTTCTCTGGGTTTGGCTTAACACCATCTTCAGAGATAATATGGCCTAGAAATTCGGTTTCCTTTTTAAAAAAAACTCGCATTTATCTAACTGGATTTTGAAATTAAACTCTGAAAGTCTCTTTAAAACCAAGGATAGATTTTGCAAGTGTTCTTTTAAATTTCGTCCAACGATAACAATATCGTCAAGATATACATAGCAAATTGTTCCTATATAATCTCCAAGAATATTGTTCATTGCCCTCTGAAAGGTGGCGGGGGCGTGTGAATTCGAAGTGTCCTTTATCAGTAGAAAATGCTGTCTTTTCTCGATGTTTCAGATCCATTTCGATCTGGTGGAATCCAGATTTGAGATCCAATGTAGACTTTCCGAGATTGTCTAGGATGTCTTCAATTTGCGGCATTGGGTACTTATCGTCTACAGTCTTTTCGTTCAACTTCCTGTAGTCGATAACTACTCGTACTTTGCGTTTACCAGGCGCATCTGCCTTTTTGGGGACAACCCATATTGGTGACGAATGTGGGCTAACCGAATTAGTAATTATTCCATTATCCATCAATTCTTGGATTTGCTCTTCAACATCTTTACGAAAGTGCTGAGGATAACGATAACTTTTTGTGTATACGGGAGCGTCATCCGAAGTAACTATTTTATGTTTAATGGCGGTAGTTGAAGATAACTTATCGCCTTTGCACAATAAAACTTGTTGGTTTGAGAAGATCAGTGCAAGCAGTTTTGTTTTCTCTAATATAAATAGATGGCTTGTCCTTATCATTTTGTCTATTTCTTCACTACTAAATTTATTCTCGGGTGTAATTTGAATGGGTTGAATAGTTTCGAAATTATTTACTATAAGTTTTAGTGTGGATAATTTAGGGATTTGTTTTTTTATGCTAACAACGCTTACTGTAGTTTCCGATCGATTGACTCTATAGAAACCTGGTTCTAAGTGTCACAATTAAACTTTTGAAACTCGGGAACAAACCAATCTCCTTTATTTGGGGTGTTTAGAGTAACAGTATGCTGGTATAATGGTGTTTCGTTTGGAAAATATTTTGAATATTCGAATTTTTCGTTATTCAAAGTCAGAATTTCGGATTTATAGTCAATAGTTGCGTTGAGTTTTGCAAAGGATTCTGATCCCAAAATGCCATCAAAGAAAACGTGGAATTTGAATTCATAAAAAGTCATTAGCGGGAGATTTGTGAAAAGGTTCAATTTCCCTTTTTTGTTGCGATTTTATTTTTGCCGGAAATAGTTTTAATGGATGTCTGGATTGATTTTGTGTTAGTGAGGAATCCAGGTGAAATTATGTTCTTATTTGAACCGGAGTCAATGGGAGGGGTGCATGTATCTCGAAGAATGTTATGTGTTGTGTCTATGTAAGCCAAAAGTGTGAGAGCGTCAATTTCTTGGAGAAGAATACGGTTTTGTACTCCACTCTCCTGTATAATTTCGTTGATAGTCCTGGTTATGTTTTTAATACGATCGATGATTTTGTTGTTGACTTGCACCTGCTGGTTGTTACTGTCGATGAGTTCATTCATGGTGTTGTTGGTAAGTTTGAGGTCATCTGAATCTGGAACACCTGCAATCCATTTGAGTGCAGTTCCGATAGCGTCGTACCTTCTGTTTCGTCTGCTTTTAATAGGTTTTATTTGATAAAACGTACTAAGCAGTTCCCTACTTATTCTGAGTACCAGTTCAGATATGGGTAGTTTTGGGTCTTGCTGTCTAGCAAATTTGTTGAAAATGAATATATTTTCTACAACCTTTTTTTTTCATACAAACTTTTTACCACTGAACTACTTAGACTGCGCCACTTATAAGATGCTTCTTGAGCATTTGATAAGAAAAAAAACAATTTATTACTCTTCGAACTGTATACAATAAATCACACTTAAAGAGTAAAGGCCAAATTGAATTGAAATCACTTTTATAACATTTCTCCGTTGACTTTTGCTGACTCGTCGATCCTCCGGGTGGTTCGATTCTGATGCAACCTTTGCCTGCGTGGTCTGTCCGGTTCACGCGCGTCATCGATTTATCGGCATGCGGTTGCGTGCCTGGTTCCTCTAGCCGTTGCTATGGGCCTCGGTTGGGTTCTGCTGATGTTGCGGTTGGCTGGGGGCTTCGAGTGTGGCTAGGCCGGTCGCCTGTGGTATAATGTATATATATATATTAGTTAAAGGTTTACGGATCCCGGATACGTTTTTAAAATAGGACAACCTCTTCATTTAAACGATAACTAAAGACTGATTTCTTCAAGAAATATTAAAGCTAAGCTAGAGTCCCTAAAACAAGCACGCGCGACTGTGTCACGTTCTGCTGACTCCTGATTCCGCGGTCGTTAGCATCGATGTGCTCAATCAATCGATGGACTTTGTTCTATTGGAAAACGCTGATCTGCATGTGGATGGTTCGATGGGTTGATGTGGCTGCTGTCGAAACTGGGAATTATACGTTTATTCAAATTATGCTATTTATATGGGATGTTCAGCTGTACTCTTCTGTTGTTATCAATCAGCCTATTCTAACACTTTCTATCAAGCCTAGCCCTAACTACTCCCTTCACGTTGGCGGTATCGTTGCTTATTTTCCTTCGTCCCTTTATCGTTGTGCAGCTGGTCTCCTCCCAGTAGGTTTGGATCCGTTCTCCGCCTTCTCGTTCGTTCTCCGTTGCAATGCGTGTTATCATGCGTGTTGGACGCATGCAGTTGCTATGTTTGGTCCCTTCTTAGGAAATTAGAATATGGTTTCTGCGAATGCATCGTCTTATCAGCGGACTGTTGATTGTATAATTAATTACTGGGAAATCTCTTCTAAAGGGCGAACACGAAATTATTGCGACACCGAAAATGTCATGCCAATTTTCTTATAATGTTTAGAATCAAACCAAAATTTTAGGGTAGTTTTATTCATATATTTACTTCAAAAATCAAAAGAAACGTTAATCGATGGAGCCTTGAGTGTAAAATTGAACGCATTTTTGCTTGATGGCCTCCATCAAAGTCATTACAGTGTCATCCGGTACCAGTTTCTCCGTTTTTTTTTTTTTTCATTTTCTTAACATGTCCTTCTCGTCTTTGACTGTCTTCTTGCTCTTCCGAAGTTCCCGCTTCATCATTGCCCAGTACTGCTCCACCGGGCGCAGCTCCGGACAGTTTGGCGGATTCATGTCCTTTGGAACAAAATGGACAGAATTGGCCTCATACCACTCCAGGACACTTTTAGAATAGTGGCATGATGCCAAATCTGGCCAAAATAGCGGAGCTTTGTCGTGATGCTGCAAGAACGGCAAAAAGCGCTTCTCGAGGCACTCAGATTTGTAGATCTCGCCATTTACTGTGCCCTTTGTCACGAAAGGCTCACTCCTCAGTCCGCAAGAGCAGATGGCCTGCCAAATGAGATATTTGGAGGCGAACTTCGACATTTTCTTCTTCTTAAATTTGTCGTCCACATAGAACTTGCTCTTGCCGGTGAAAAACTCCAACCCCGGAATTTGCTTAAAATCGGCTTTTATATACGTTTCGTCGTCCATCACACAGCAGCCATATTTTGTCAGCATCTTCTCGTAGAGCTTCCGTGCCCGAGTTTTAGCCGTCGATTGTTGCCGCTCATCGCGGTTTGGGAAGTTCTGTACCTTGTATGTATGTAGTCCAGCTCTCTTCTTTGCATTCTGGACGTAGCTCTGCGACATGCCGATCTTTTTAGCCAAATCACGGCTTGAGACGTTGGGATTTGCTTTAATCATCCGCTTCACCTTTCCCTCCGTCTTTTTGTTCTCCGGTCCCGGTTTTCTTCCAGCTCCTTTGCCGTGGTCCAACGTCAACCGCTCCTGGAACCGCTTCAACACTCTGAAGACGGTTGAATGGTGAATGTTCAACATTTTTCCCAACTGCCGGTGCGACAGGTCAGGAAATTCCAGGTGTTTGGAAAGAATTTGTTCTCTCGACTCGCGTTGGTTCACCTCCATTTTCGTTGAATCGAAAAACACGACTTCGAGTTTGACAGCATGTAAACAATACACATCAATGAGAAAGTGTGCAAAATTTGGTTGATTTTTACCCAATGGTAAAAAAGTTATGCCCTGTTGAATGTGTCGCAATAATTTCGTGTTCGCCCTTTAAGTACACATGTCGCATGCCCAGGATCACATCTGCTATGTGCGAATATTGCTTCTCCCACCGGAGGTTCCCGACCAGGAGATCGTTACGGTGTTGTTAAAATATGGACACGTGAAACGCATCGTGCGGGAAAAGTTTCCGGCGGAGCTGGGCATTCGCGCCTACACTGGTGTGCGTGGCGTGTACATGGCCGTGAAGCGAAACATCCCGTCATCGCTGCACTTTGTCAACCGAAAGGGAAACATGTACTACGAAGGCAACAAGGACAAATGCTTCATCTGCAAAGAAGTGGGACACCTGAGGGCTTCTTGTCCCAAGCGGAATGTTCAGAGTCAGCCGAAAGTGCGTCGGCAAGAAAAGGAACAAAGCGGAAAATTGAATAAAACGTACGGATCTCGGATCTGCAGTAATCGGAGGCACAGCCAACGTAGGATCAGAAGCTGAAGGTGAGAGTGAATTGGAAACGCTAAAGTAGCAGGAAGATAAAATGGATGAATCTGTCATGATGCCGGTGGATACCGAAGTCAGTAACGCTGAACCGAAGGAGTTGGATACCCGCGATAATGCGTTGTTACAGTTCGCCGCATTCATGTCAACGGGGATCAGTTAACAAACAGAGACGGCTAGAATAGCAAAAGAACTAAAAGAAGGTGTCATAAAATCACCCCCAAGAAAGAAGAAGAACCCTAGTTTGTTTAGGAAATAGTTTTTTTGTGTGTATACGAACTGGTTAAAAAAAAGCTCACACTTCTCTTGTTATGAAAACCTGAGAATGGTTTGAAGAATAATTTGCATTGAAAATTAATCAACTTGTTTTTATCGCATTGATCTGCCATACTCTTCTATTTAAAATTATTAATTAATTATTAACTTTTATTAATTAAATTTTAACAAAAACAAAAAGACGTCCGTAGTAACAACCTTCATCGAGATTCAAAAGGAATCAGGAGTGTGCCAGAAACATAAACGACACACATAACACTATCCGTCGTTATTTTGATAAATTGCGTAAAGTTATCAGGAAATTCATACTTAATTTTTTTTATTAAAACAATTGACACTCAGTGTTTCATACCATTTGAAATGGGATTTGATTTGCTTTATTTCATTCTTAAGAGTGAGAACTTCTAAGAAGAACCACCCTAAAGGTTGCACATTTGAATAATCTGGTTTTGAAACTTATGTTAAAAGTTATTTACAAATACTCTTAATCCGTTCACATGATTCCCAATGAGGCATAAACATTTCTATTGTAGAAATTATATACATTCTTCCCAATTTAAAAAAGTCCTACAGATGCGGTGGAAATCATTTGTATAATGGGAATGATTGAATCAAGTATTGAATAGCCAGCTTGACAAATTACAGGAAAAATATTACAAATAAATGCAGGCAATAAATATGAACAAAGTATTTGGTTTTTTATGCACCTTGACAGTAACTGCTGGGGAAAATATTGATAATTTTTCATAATATATATTCGTAAGTAGGAAAGAATTCAATTTTTTTGAAATATTGTACAAAACTACTTGCGTTATTAACAACTAGATTAAATACATAAGATTAGATTAAATTATATGTTGAAAGTAAAACGTGTTTCGATCTAAATTATTGCAATTACCTTATAAGTCACTTTATAAACAAAATACAGACACTCGACTTGAATTCTGACGCTTTCTTCTTCCAATCCAACCCACCGTTCCTCCGCCAAATGCGCACAACAAACCACACAAAGAGTGTGTGATGTGTGTGAGCACTAAGCCCCTCTAGCTCTCTAATACACACCTTTTTCTCGTGTTCCGCGAGGAGAAAATAAAATAGCCAATAGCAACGAAAAATCGAAAACAAAACACCTCGGATTACTGATTTGAAACCAAAAACGAAACCGAAAAAAAAACTTTGCATGCATTTATTGGACGCACCCTCTATAATTACGCGTGGATACACTCATAACTGCTCATATTCGAACATGCGTGCAGCAGCCGGTGGCTTTACCAGCGGTAGTATTGGTCATCCATTTGGATACATCTCTGAACTCATTCGAGATAGAGATAACGATGGTCAATATTTGTCCATAATTATTCATTAGGAGGTCTGCTTCTTTCGATGTGCACCGAAAGCAAACCACCTTTGAAAGCAATTTTCGAAAAGATGAGCATCATCATATTTAAATGAGCATTTGCACACGTTTGAGTGCCACTCTCCGGAACCCGAAACATGCCATCCCCCATAAACATGATAATGACTGCATTCTAATACCCACCCCCCCTCCTAGCCGACAACACGTTTCCACATGTGAATGATACGAAAGGTGTTTTTTTTTTGCATTATCTCTTTCCACCTCCTCGCATGTCTCTCGATGTTGGCTGATGGTCAGAAAGTTTGGTGGTAATTTTGTTGTTTCGGCCGTAGAGTCGTAAAACTTGATACATTAGATGCTTATGTACTTACAAAGTACCATACGGAATGAGCATAAGGGAGAGAGAAAACACGTTTAGTTAGAACATAGCCAGGTGCGCGAAAGAATTAAATTTTCTGTTGGGAAATTAGCTTGTACTTTGGCGAGTTTAACGAAGCCCTCGGGCGAGGTGTGGCTTCGGATTTGGCCGTTTTTTGGTTTTACTCGTAATGAATTCCTGGAAAATATCTGGTTTCGACTGGGAACTTCAGGTCGCTACATTGCGCCTCGATTGCGTCATTTGCAGACGTTGGGTGTTTTGGGGAGGAAAACGGATAACAGGTATTGCACAGTAGATTTGCTTGTTTGGTCTCACCTGTGTCATTTGATTTTATGTTTGAAGTGGTAGAATAGCTGGTGTTGTACTGACCTGTAATGAAACGAAATAGAGATAAAATATTAATGACTATGTTTAGTATAACTGATGTTTTTCAATTTGAATTGTGTTCATTAGGAGTTCTTTCGATATACGTTCCGACATTTATGATGAACTAATTCTCACTAAATGTTGAAGTGTCTTGATATATTTCTTAAATTTTCTTTGATGTTATAATCTCAATGTTAAATTCTATTAAGAATTATTAAGTTTTTTTTTTGTCAGCTCGGTAAACGCTTAAGCACAGCAAGCTTGGCCTTACTCATGAAATAATCCTCTCGCAACAACTGCTTGAAATCCGCTTTGATCCAAGACGCAACTCCGGTATTTCTTAAGTAGTTTTTTGGCACACGTTTTGGCAACACTCTGCTGGCGTTCGTGTCGATTTGGGAAGTTCTGCACCTTGTACGTTTTCAATCCGGATCGTTTCTTGGCCTTCTGGGCAAAACTTTGCAAAACAATTTTTTGAGTTCCGCGCCAGAATGCTCGGATTCCTCTTGAAATGAGCAATCAGCGCTCTCTCGTTTTTACGTTTGTTTCTGTTTCGAGGCACTTAATTTTACATAAAATCTTAGTTTGCGTTTCTTGACTTCAGTTAATTTTTCAATAACATCTCCAGTAAAATTAATTATTTCTAGGTGTGCAGGATTTTAGATGAATATTCATGAAAACGCGACGATCGGACACATCACTTATGGTTCTTACAAACAAAAAAGGGACATAATCAAAGAAAAATTGAATTGTATTGACTGGCAAACTGTATTACGTGATCATAATGTAGGTCACGCAGTGGACGCGTTCTACCAAATTGTGTATGATATTTTAGAACAAACAGTGCCTTTGAAACAAAAGAGACAATCTAGTCTAAAATCCCCAGTATGGTATAATAGACTGGTTACTAATCTCAAAAATAGGAAACACAAAGCTCATAAAGCATACAAAAGAAATAAACTGATGAAAATCTATCGATTTATCTGGCCATATGCGATCAACTGAGTTTAGAATTAAAAAATGCATATGAAGAGCATAACATCCGGGTTGAGAACAATATTAAATCAGACCCCACATTTTTTTAGCTATGTTAAAGAAAAACGTAAGTCTAAGAACTTTCTATCAAAAAGGCATTTAGACAACAGGACCGGTAACACAATAAATGATATTAGCCACTTATTCGCTGATTTCTTCCAGGACATCTATACTTCTCATGACGATAATGAGCGTGACTTGCAATATTTCTTATACCTCCCCGAGCCAATGACGGACATTTCAGTTGATAATTTATCTGTCAAGGAAATCTTACATGCTCTTGAAACTTTGGATGCTTCAAAGGGTGCTGAACCAGACGGCTTACCACCTATATTTTTAAAATCTCTTTCAAAGGAGCTAGTTAAACCTTTATTTTGGTTGTTTAATTCATCATTGGAGTCCAGCGTTCTTCCTGCTGTTTGAAAGGAAACTGTTTTGATCCCAATTTTTAAAAGTGGAAAAAAAATCTGATTTTCAAAATTATCGTGCTATATTATTAAGCATTCCGAAACTGTTTGAATCTATCATAAATGATAATATATTTTCGCAGGTGAAGATTTTAATTTCTAATAAACAGCATGGTTTTATTAAAGAGCGATCAAAAGCCACTAATTTGATACAATTTGTAACTTTTTCTTTGAACGTAATGGATAAAGGAAATTGTGTTGCCGATTTTAGTAAAGCATTTGACAGAGTTGATATTCCACTGTTACTTTTTAAATTATCCAAGTTGGGATTCAATCCTGGGCTACTAAAATGGATTGAGTCTTACTTGACTCAAAGGACGCAAAGAGTAAGATTTGAGGGAAAACTTTCAATAATTGTGAACGTTACTTCGGGCGTGCCTCAAGGGTCTCATCTTGGTCCATTATTATTTATTTTATTTATCAATGATATAGAACACATTTTGAGTTTCCTTCGTGTTTCAATATATGCAGACGACATGAAACTTTTCATGGAGATATCTGAGACATCTGACCTTGAATTATTTCAACACGAAATTGACAATTTTTACATTTGGTGTAATACAAATTTGTTAGAACTTAATACAAAAAAATGCAATTCCATTTTGTTTACCAGAAAACACACAATATTGCAAAAATCTATTACACTCGGCCAGAAAAATTAGAGACTTAGACTTAGAAACTTAGAGACTCGATTTTAAATTAACTTTTGCCAAACAATATAATAATATAATTTATTAAGCAAGCAACATGCTCGGGTTTATCAAAAGATTTAGCTTGAACTTTAATGATCCATACACAATCAAAACGCTTACATAACACATGTGAGACCCCTTCTTGAATATTGTAGCATAGTTTGGTCTCCATATCAAAATACACATGTCAGCCGTATAGAGTAAGTTCAAAAACAATTTTTGTTATTTGTCCTACGAAAGTTAGGTTGGACGACCTTACCTATGCCGTCTTATAAGTCACGATGTATGTTGATTAATTTAGCTGGGCTTAAAAAGAGAAGAGAATTTGCAATCATGGCTTTCCTGAATGATGGTATTATGCAAAGAGTAAACACACAAGCGATTTTAGAAAATCTTAACTTCTATGCTCCCTCTCGCTTCCTAAGAAATAGACAATGGCTTTACATAAACAGTCAAAGAACAAACTATGCAAAGAATTTTTTTTCTCAAATTGTAAATTTCCAATGCAATGATTAAAACTGATAGATAGGTTCTCTGTTTTCTATTTAATATGGTATGACACGAAGAACTGCGAAAATTTGTGATAGGTATATTCAAATCCCATTTTCAACTTATTTAAGCAATAACATCAACATATTTGAATTCAGTTATTTTTAATAACGTTTGCAATAAAAAAAAATGGACAAAGTTACCGATTTTTCATGGGTTTACCTTCACCCGCACTACCCAAGCAGCATCAATCATAGTAACCCATGAGTCAGCAGACAAAATTTGACAGCTCTATCAGTCGAACTCTAACCGTGATGGCAAAAACAGTGAAGAAACTCCGTTCAGAAGTGTGCCCATACAAAGAACGGCACCCCACCGCGTCGAAAACGGACATCGTGCGGCACTTTGTGGACGCCGGATACGCCCGTTCCGGCATCTACAACATCTTGGCACTATTAGACAACAATCAGAGCATCGAAAGAAAGCCCGGTTCCGGACGGCCGATGACCTTGAGCGACAAGAAGCTCCAAAGGATGCTGAAGAGGAAGACCGAGGGAAAAGTGGCTACATCGCTGCGTCCGCTTTTCCGGGACTTTCAACCGGCCAAATAGTGAAAAAGTACCTGGCGAACTTGAACATACATGTCAGGAAGCGGAAGTCGCGTTCACTAGTTTCGGAGCTGCAGGCAAGCGGCAGCGGCTGAATAAGATGGTCAACTCGATTTTCCCTGCGAATCGCGACGTGCCGGTGGTGATGGACGACGAGACCTATCGCACCCTGGATGGCAATGACAGGCAGGGCACTTCGTATTTTGCTTCCCCCACGAAGGAAGTGAGCTCCGAGGTGAAGTTCGTTTCACACACCAAGTTCCCCAAGAAGGTGCTGCTGTGGCTGACAATCAGCGAGAAGGGGATGTCAAAGCCGCTCTTCTTTCGCCGCGGACTGGCCGTGAACGGGCAAATTTATAGTACGAAATGCCTGCCGGAAGTTGCGTCGTTCATCAAGAAATACCATAACGCGGTGTTCTGGCCGGATCTGGCGTCGGCCCACTACTCGAAGCGATCGTTGGAGGAGATGAAGCGGCTGAATATCGATGTGATCGTCCCCCAGCTGCGTCCCATCGAGAATTTCTGGGCCAACCTGAAGCGTAAGATCTACTCCAACAATTTTGTCGCGAAAACTGAGGAGGAAATGATAAATAAAACGAAGAAAGAACTTAAAAACATGCCAACACGCATGTTTTCGTCCGCCATGACGAATGTTCCGGTTATCTGCCGGAAGGCCGCTCGCAAGAGCGTAGAATTTTTTTGCAAGTAAGCTTAGATAATTACCTTCCATGGGAAATTTATCAAAAGCAATTATCTGGCTTGGCTCTTTTTTATCACCATCCGAAAAAAGTCCATATTTTTAATTACAAAAATAGTTAGAAGTGAAGGATAATTTTATCGATTGTATTAGAAAATTGTGAAGCAAAACTCTAGGGTTTTTTTGTTCATTTGTGCGAATATACAATTGAGAGATTCTCTCCGGGCTCGGTCTCTTTCATTCAGTACAGCGCCATTATAAAACTTTCGAGGGATTCTTTAGTACAGATCGAAACACAACAGTGCTGGCTAGCACACTCTACAAAATATTTCAATTACCTTTACCTATTTCAATTTCCTTTACGTTTTTCATTCTACTATTTAATAGTAGAATGAATAACGTAAAGGTAATTGAAATATGAATGAAAGAGAGCGGGCCCGGAGAGAATCTCTCTATTGTAGATTCGCCCTAATGAAAAAAAAAAAACCCTAGAACTGTTAGATGAGTGCACGACGCTGTTAAAATATTCCTAAATGAGTGGATTCTGCTTAGGAGATCGTAGTAAGCCGCGATCAAAAACTGTGAATTTTTTTTCCTCAAATCTCAAATTTAAAATACAATGATTAAAACTGTTAGATAGGTTCTCTGTTTTCCATTTAATATGGTGGGACACGAAGAAGTGCGAAAATTTGTGATATACCTTTCAAATCCCATTTTCAACTACTTTAAGCAATAATATCAACATTTTTGAATTCAGTTATCTTTAATAGTTCCTTTCAAATATTTTTACTCGATGTGTCCTCCGTTTTTAGCAATAACATTCTCAAGACCACGTTGGAAGCCATAACACACCTTCTGTCATCGACTTCCTTGAGCGCGTTATGACAGACTTCAGGGTCTTCGTACTAGGGTGAAATATTTTGTAGGCTTATGCCCAGATCAAATAGTCCAATGGGTTGAGATCCAAACTGCTAGGGGGCCACAAATCTTTCGGCAAAAATTTCATGTTTTCCATGAGCTATCGTGGGGTCTTATTTGACGAATTACAAGGCGCTTTTTTTTTTCATTTTTAGCTATAAACCTTCGCTCCGAGACAAAATGCAAGATTGGCTGCGGGCCAAAAAGCAACACATAAATTTGCTTCGAAAAATTCAATGTGTGCGTTAGGTGTTGAGTGTATTTTTCATCAATGTGTTTTCTACCAACCTTAGTCCCGCCCAGCACTACCACAAACAAAACAAAAAATAAAATAAAAAATAAAAGAGAAAAAATGAAAGGAAAAAACTTGCTACCACACACAAAAACACAACAAACCTACAATCTTTTTCCTCCTCCTTCCTCCACCCCTAATATAAATAAGAACGAAACAAAAAAAAAAACAACGAAGTAGTACTAATAAAAAAGAAAAATAAACCCACCCACCCACCAACCCCCCCCCCCAACCCAACCTTTCCTTCCACGACGAAGACGAAGAAAAAAAAAATAAAACAACCAAATAATAATAAAAAAAAAAAAAAAAAAGGACAAACAAAAGAAAAAAAAAAAAAAAAAAAAAACACAGGGCAAAAGCTAATGAGTAGTAAGGAGTGTATCGAACATAAGCTATCCACATACATTTGCGTTGTACGCATGTATTTGTGATTGTTTTTTATGCTCTGAACACTGCATGTTGTGCGTTTGACTGCCAGATTTCTTTTGTTTACTGGTTTGTGCGGTTCAAATTCTGCGTTTTCAAAATGTCGCGTATTGAAAAGTAAGTGAAAATTAAGGTTCTGGACACATGGCTAAGTGAGAAGGGTATTACTATGCGAAAATTGGCGAAGCGGTTTGGAATTCATCATGCGAGTGTGAAAACCATCATTAATAAGTTTGGGGAACACTATTCTTTGGATGAGCTACCAGGAAGAGACAGAAAACCCGGTTCTTCCAACCCGAAACTGGAGCAGAAAGTGGTATCTCTAATCATGAAGAACAAATCAATGTCAATACGTGATTTGGCCAAAAATGCAGGAACGAGTGTCGGAATGATCCAGCGTATCAAGAGGCAAAACCACCTGAAGACCTACAAGAAGCAGAAAATCTCGAAACAAAGTGCAAAACAGAAGAAGCGAGCAGCAACAAGGGCCCGGAAATTGTATTCGCGTCTTTTGCAGCGTCCGGATGCATGCGTTTTGATGGACGATGAGACCTATGTAAAGGAGGACTCAAAAACCCTTCCAGGTCCACAATACACTGAAGTTTTTTTTTACGCGGTTTTTTTTTTACGCGGTTTCTTTTACGCGGTTTTTTTTACACGGTCCCCGTAAAAAAAAACCGCGTTATTTCAAAAAACGATGTATAAAAAAACCACGTTATTTCAAAAAACGACGTAAAAAAAACCGCGTTATTTCAAAAAACGACGTAAAAAAAGTCAAGGAAATAAAAATTATATTTCAAATTTATATTGAAAGTATATGGTCATAAAAATGTATTGGTGGTGGAAAAACATGGTTCCAGTTACATTGGCCACCGGGAATCTGCTACAAATGGATAGATTTTGTTAAATTAAGTGTGGGGGAAAAACACCACAGGTTATTAAGAGAGTTTTTTTTTTTTCGGGAAAATTTCCCAGGGTGTCATTCGTCGTCTTTTGACATTATCATATTAGTTCCACATCATGCCGCAGAGATGGCGCTGCAGTCTATCTTTTCTAAACTAAGCGCTAGAGATTTGCCGTCTTGTGCAAGGTTTCTCAGTATGTTATGTGTAGTATTTTAATATTATCATATTAGTTCCAAATTACGCAGCATAGATGGCGCTGCAGTACACTGAAGTATTTTTTCATAACGGTAGTGCTACCGCGTGGAAAAACCTGCGTAAAAAAATCGCGTAAAAAAACACGTTATTTTAAAAAACGACGTAGAAGTAAAAAAAATTAAATTTCATTTTGATTCGCAGTACACATGAAGTAAGTCAATAGCAACAGTGAAAAATAAAAGTGACAGTGTGCAGTTTATCGGAAAGGCAATTCAGTCGGTTAAGCCTACTACGCTGAACGCGTGCTGGAAACCACCCTGGCCTGGTTGCGTTGGGGAGAAGAATCCAACTGAAGATATGGACCAACGAGAGATTTTGTTGCTTGCCCATGCCGTCGGTGGCGAGGGGTTTGATGATATGACCGAAAACGACATCGAAGAGCTGCTTATCGATACGGCTATGGACGTCGAACAGTTGTGTGAATATGTGAGAGAAGAAGAAAATGCTGCTGAAGAGCCAGAATCCGAAATTCGAAATCGACTCGAGGAAGGATTGCAGTTAGCTGAAAATTTAGCTCAATTCTTCCTAGTGCATGATCCTCATTCCGAAAGAGCTGCTACATTCAAAAACAACTTGAAGTATTGCGTGGCTCGTTACAAGGAAGTCTTTAAGCAACTCAGAAAAACCACTGGTGACGTATCGATTAACACCACTACATCTTTATTGGATCCAGATGACCAGGACAAAGCGAAAAATGGTACAGTTTCATGCAACTCTTCTCATTTCTCTAAGCCTTCCACATCTCAGCATACTTCACGATCATTCATTACAGATACTACCCAGGATGTTCAAGCTTTGTCACATGATGACTCAATCGAATCACCGCAACTTTGGGACAGCTCTGCGGTGCCAACTGACTCAGGAGCTTGTACCGATCCATCCGCATCAAACCAAGAGGAGGTCGAAAGCACTTCAGGAAAATGTGAAGCACTTTAGCAACCACCGGATGCGTCTCCTGATGCACATACAATTGAGAAAAGCCCTAAGTCAGCGCCGGATGATGACGATGGTGAGGTATCTCCTATAAAATGGGATTCAACTACGAACCGCAAGCGATCACATGTCATCTACGATAGTGAATAGAAATATGATTCAACATATACTACTATATATATACTTGAGAAATCTTCATTCATTTGGTAAAGTAACAATTACTTGAAACTTTATTCATTTCCCTGAATAGAAAATGGTCTCTTTTGAGAAACCCACTTTTAAATCACTTCGTTCAAGCTCCAAAGACGGTATTAGCTTAGCTTAGACTTACTGCACGTTTCAATGGTTGCTACTCCGTTATTGATCAGAATCAGTGAAATTGCACAATGCATCAATTGAATTGATCCTTCTTTCCGTTTATCGATCTTTCAAACTGAAATGAATGAAATGAAATGAATTTTGATACCCATATTGCCAGAGTTTCCTTCTGAAATTTTTCTGGCTACTCAAAGCCCCATGGGAACCTGTTCCGGAATAATCAGTCCGGGGACAAATCATCAAATGGTCACAAAACGTTGACAAATAACCTACTGAAGAAATTTCACGAATTTTGATACCCATATTGTCAGGGTTTACAGAAAATGTTTTTGACCACTCCAGGCCTCACGGGAACCTGAAATGACCGGTTCAGGGACAAACGGTCCCTCCGAGGCCTACTTGTCTGATGAACTCAGGATTACAAGGAACAAACGCTTGAGAAAATTTCAAGTAGTTCGATACACATATTGTTATGGTTCCATTGAAAAATGCCTATGACCAGCCACGGACCCTTGGGGAACCCACTCCGGACTGGCCACTTTCATACATCCGATGGACCCAAAACAAGAAAAGTCAGTCTGCTGAAGAAATTTTGAGAAGTTTGATACCCATATTGCTGGATTTCTACCAAAATCCACGATCAGTATCATTACATCAGGACATGCCCGTGAAAATCCGGATTTTCTAGAATTCAGAGTGTTCAAAATGGTCCATCGTGAAAATAACTTGATAGAAAAGGAAATTCTCAATCCAAGGAGTCCAAATCTGTTGAAATCAGTTGAAAATTGCCAGAGATGTAGGCATTTTAGTTTTGTAGGTACCCGGGTACCCTGTCGGCCTTTTAAGGGGTAAAAGAGATGGAACCCCTCCCCCCCCCCCCCCCCCATTCCCGAAAATTCTGTTTACGCCTGCAATCAATTTTGACCGTCATTCTCTTGGATCTGGCAGAGTTTCAACTTCCTACGATTAAAAATCATTGAAATATCGCGAATTGAAATCCAAAAAGGTACCCGGGTACCCTGTCGGACACACAACGGTTAAACAAAATGTCAACCTCATGTGCATGAAATTAACCTGATAAGAAAAAAAATAGGCAATACAAGGAAATTTATGTGAAAACAATGATCTTTTGATAAAGAAAATGACTAACGTGAACACTGATACTAATACAAACTACTTGGGAAAGTCTATTCTATTTCTCAAAATGGTGTTTCCTAAGCGGGCCCTCCGCGTAAAAAAATATCTTTTCCAAATGAAGCTTTAGAGAGTTGCCGTTCTCAGTCAAGTTGGTTGAGAATATAAAATATAGTCACTTGACATTATCAGATTAGCTCCAAATTACGCCGCAAATATGGAGCCGCAATCTAAATTGCCAAATCGTGCTATAGGAAGGTGCTGTCTTTAGAAAAGATGTTAATTGTATATAATAAAGGCATTCAAAATAATCACGTTAGATCCAGATCGTACTTCAGAGATGGCGCTGCCATATTTACGGCATAATTTAGAACTAATATGACAATGTCAAAAGACGACGAATGACATACTGAGAAATTTTGCCACGGACGGTAACTCTCTAGCAATGCATTTGGAAAAGATAATCTCGCCATCTCTACAGTATACATAATGTGAAACTAATATAACAAAGTCAAACGACGACAAATAACATGAAACCCCCGAAGCCGTTTTTCCCCCCCCCCCTAAAAAAAAAAAAACAACCGCACCACCCTCTCCGCACATGATGAAACAATAAGACAACAACAAACCACCACCAAAAACAACACAAAGAAATTTCCCCAACCCCCCAACCCCCCACCCTAATTTAAAAAAAAAAGAACGCCGCCCCCCCCCCTCCGCCAGATGGTGTACGCGGTACCCCAACAGTCGTAAAAAAAACTTCAGTGTACTTTACTGCCGTCGTTGGGGAGGATGTGAGCGATGCGGTCAGGTCGATTCAAGTGGAGAAATTCGGTCGAAAGGTACTGGTATGGCAAGCAATATGTTCCTGTGGTTTGAAGTCAACCATTTTTTACACTACCGGAAATATAAATGCGGAAATCTATCAATCTGAGTGTCTCCAGAAGAGATTGTTGCCTTTATATAAGAAGCATAGTACACCTCCACTGTTTTGGCCGGATTTAGCGTCGGCTCACTATGCCAAAACCACTCTCAATTGGCTTGCGGAAAAGGGTATAGATTTCGTTGAGAAAAATATCAATCCACCAAATTGCCCTCAGCTTCGACCCATCGAACGTAACTGGGCAATCGTGAAGAGGGCCTTCAAGAAGACTGGTAAGGCAGCTGGGAACATGCAGGAGTTCCAAAAAATTTGGGCTCAAGCGTCCAAAAAATGCGATGCAACACTTGTCCGTAACTTGATGAAGAGCATTCGATCCAAAGTTCGAAAATTCGTGAAAGAATAACTCAAATTTCATCCGGTCTTCATTATGTTCAAGTTTAACCTCGTACAATAAAGGATCATTTTTTTGTATGAATAAAATATCGGTTTTCAACAAAATTTGAAAGAAAGTTTGTGGATAGCTTATTTTCGATACACTCCTTATTAAGGGAAAAGTTACAGAACTCGCCTACCCTACGAAAATTCAAGCAAATTGAAATGAAGATGGAAAGAAAACATTTTTATTTACTATGTTTGAGAATAAAGTTATTAAAAATCACAGTATAGTCTTCTTTATTTGAGAAAGAAAGTGTATTTATATTTTTCGGAACAGTCTATACGCTGAAGAGCTTCCACAAAAGTTGTCATTTTGAAACATATTGATAGTGTTCTCCTTTATTCCCCGAAAGTTTGAAGAAAGTCGGACTTGAAGAAACTACCATTTAAGCGTGTCTTATTTTTTTCGAATACAGTCTTTATTCTACTTCCCCGGAAAAATACAAATTCTTTTGCAATCAACGCTTTCAACGCACTTTTTCAGAAGAACTTTAAAAAATAACTTGAGGACAGAAATAAAACCTCACATAAGATGCGCAAAAAAAAAACAAAATATATGCAGGTACAAGACAAAATAGGAAATTAGAGCTAGGTCGAACACAAGTACACCTTCCCCAAATCCAATCCATTTGATCATCGAAAGCGGCTCATCGACCATGTCAATTACTGTCACCTCATAAAACGTTAAAGGCATCAACCCAAGGTCCTCCGCTGGATGGTTCTACTTAGTATCTTGCATTTCATCCACCAACATCCGGGGGAGCCTCCCCTCCCCACCCGCATACAATAGCCACCGTTCTTCAAACGCGTAGTGAAGCAATTTTCAATCACAGCCGCAGTCATTCAGTTTGTGCAGCGAAGCGCGAAAGAGATTTGTTACTGATCGAAACAAGATCAACGAGCAGCAGCAGCAGCAGCACAGCGCGGCGGCTTCTCATGCAAAAAGCGCAAAAGATGCGCGGCCGCCAGTCTTTTGAAGTCGGCTTGCTTCCAGAGGCGGACGGTAAACTTCGTCTTCTCGTTCTCTTCCAGCGAGACCAACCCGGTTGGATGTCGCGACCAAAGTCCCGCGGCAAATCCATGCAGAATCCGACCCATCGGAACTAAACCAACAACAGTTCAAAAGGGTTATCGGTTTCAATATTTACCCAGACGTCGGAGCATACATGTGAAGCCATCTTTGTTCCCTGCCAGCGTGGGGAATACTCTACGTACTTTGAATAGCTTCTAAATCAACTAGCCATGCCCGGTTCTGAGGGCGACCGTCGGGCGGAAATAGAGCAAAAAGCATTCGCGGCATTCGCGCAAAGTTTGGCCGCAAAGTCCGGCGATGATCGTGTGAAAAACGGACTCCACTTGCAACCGTCCCCGCCGTCATCGTCATTGCTCAACCAGAACACATAGCACATACATAACAAACGACCCCATCCAGTGGGGCGGTGACTGCTGCATCGGCGTCGCGGCATGGCCATACGCGAACGGGAATACAAATCATTTTTCATGTCATCAAGTCATGGGAACGCGCTGTTTGCCTCTTCAGGTACCCACCGCCCGCCGTCTGTCTACGCGAAGGCAGGTTACTTACTTATTGCAAATATTTTTTAATGACAATAGGATAGCGACGCATCCAGAGGGTCCCCGAGGCTCGTGAAACATTCCTTCCCGTTGGAGAGACTGTTGTGGTGCGAAAAAAAAAACAAAGCATAGAATGATGTGTTGGGGAAATTTATGATCTTGTAGTTGGTGATGGGAACGGGGAATTCGGGGATTGACACTTTTTCGGCCTGGGCGAGGCCTAATTAAACCCATGGAGAATCGCACATTTGAGAAATGGGAAAATGACAAATTACGAACTGTCAGTGTTCATTTCTGCTAACTATGTAATCCGTTGGTTGTTCGCTGCCAAAAGTCGGCGATGGTGGCACGGATTGAGGCAGGGTGAGAGGAAGAGAGTGGAACTGTTTGGTTTCATTTGGTATGCCGGGCTGGGTCAAGTCTTTCGGGTTATTTCGCTGTCCACAACGTTATTACCGGTTATTGTGGCTTTTCTTTTTTATTGTAGTGGAATGTCTGAATAAGTTCAAAAGAGATAATTCAAATTTTGCGCGAAATTAATTCAAATGCGCATGGCCTCGATTCGCCTGCAGTGAATTTCTTATATCAGAAAACTTTTATTCATTTCTGTAGTGAGCTGAATATTAATTGAATGTGATTTCAGTGTAGATTGCCTGAGCAATTACGAGATTCGACAGTGGGAGCTTCAAAATATCAAAATCAAAACATTATGTGGATGTAAATCATTAACTTTGTTGTTACTGCAAATTCCGATTTTCCTCGTAATCTATAAATAGTCCGAATGCCAAGAACATTAAAAATTGAGTAACTCAATCTCATTTTTTCATTTATCATATCACTTTTGCTTAATTTCAACTGTTTAATAAGGGGAAAACAAGTAAATAGGGTAACTGTTTTAGGGTAACTGTATTAATCTCACTATTCCAATTTTTATCCTTAGTCGAATCTTAATACTAGAGTTCAAAAAGATGGGCTCACGTTCAATAACAAATGCAAATTTAAGAAACCAACTCACTTGTGCGTCAATCCTTTGATTTCAGGTTGTTTTAAATTTCCATATAATGAAATTCTAATAGAACATCTTCCTTTTTCCACCTTTTCTCAAAATGCATACGATAACTTGTATTATTTATTTGAATTTCGATTTTTGGCATCCCCGAGTAAAATTGCAAGTTTTATCAAAGTTTGACAAATCTAAAAAGTCCTTCATTAAACCAAAAAAAATATTATAATAAAGTCACATCTCCTCTCAATTTTCCGAATGAAAATTAAGCGCACTGAATTGAAACCTTTCTAGCCTGTTACCAGAGGTATTGTGATTTGAACTGTGATTTAGAACTCTGACAGCTCAGATGTGGATGTGACTGTGGATGTGGATGCAAATACTGATGCGGATGTTGAAATTCGAATGAATTTCATTACTTAAGTTAGATATAAATAAAATAAAATTAGAGGAGTTGTGCACAAAGCACGACCGAATGGTAGACGTTGGACAACATAACAATCTCAGTTGTTTTATTATTTTATTGTAAACTAACTGAACCCGGTGCGTGCGCTGCTACGCTTGCAACTTAATGATGGGAAATTTAATATAACTGGCACGTTTATCGTTTTTTTTTCGGAATGAGATTTTTTTCTTGAATAAGCAGGGGTTCAAACTTCTATCAAAACATGCTTCTTACCCGAGAAATACACGTTTTGTGTTTAGGTAACCTGGATAATTATCATTTTTGGTATAAATTTGTGTTTCGTTTATATGGGAGCCCTCCCTTCCAGAGGGGGGTGGTTTCTCAAACCGACATACAATCATTGCCTTCAAAACCCCCCACATGCCAAATTTGGTTCCATTTGCTTGATTAGTTCTCGAGTTATTCAGAAATTTGAGTTTCATTTGTATGAACCCCCCCCCCCCCCTTTCAGAAAAGGGAGGGGTCTTGAACCACCATAGAAACCTTTTTGCCTTCAAAACCCCTCACATGACAAATTTGATTTGATTTGCTTGATTAGTTCTCGAGTTATGAAGAAATTTGTGTCTCATTTGTATGAGAGCCCCTCCTTCCTGAGAGAGTAGGGGTCTCAAACAATCATAAGAACCTTCCCCAGCCCTAAAAAACCCCTTCATATAAATTTTCCCGTTGGTCAGTTCAGAACATTCCGAGTCTATAAGGGTCTGACAGACAGACAGACAGACAGACCGACAGACAGAAATTCATTTTTATGTACATAGAAATCTAGCAACCCCCATATGCTAGAGGTGGTTTCATTTACTTGATTAGTTCTCGAGTTATGCAGAAATTTGCGATTTATCTGTATGGGAGCCCCCTCCCCCCTTCAAAATAGGGAGGGGTATTGAACTGCTATAGAAACATATTTTGCCTCCAAAAACCTCAACATGCCAAATTTGGTTTCATTTGCTTCATTGGCTCTCGAGTTATGCTAAAAATTATGTTTTATTTCATTTCATTCATTCCAGAAGGCGGAGGGGTCTCAAACCACCTTAGAAACATTTATTTCCTTCAAAAACCTCCACATGCCAAATTTGGTTCCATTTGCTTGATTTGTTCTCGAGTTATGCAGAAATTCGTGTTTCATTTGTATGAGAGACCCCCTCTTACAGAGGGCGGAGGGGTCTCGAGTCACCTTAGAAACATTTCTTGCCTTCAAAAACCTCCACCTGCCAAATTTGGTTCCATTTGCTTGATTAGTTCTCGAGTTATGCAGAAATTTCTGTTTCATTTGTATGGGAGCCTCCCTTTCTAGAGAGGGGAAGGGTTTAAAACTATCATAAGAACCTTTTTTGACCCCAAAAAACTCCTGTATACAAAATTTCACGTCAATTGGTTCAGTAGTTTTCGATTATATAAGGTTCAGACAGACAGACAGCAATTCATTTAAATTTCAGTTTCATGTGTATAAGAGCCCCCCTTCTAGGATGGGGGAGGGGTCTCAAACCACCATAGAAACATTTTTTGCCTCCAGAAAACCCCACATGCCAAATTTGGTTCCATTTGCTTGATTAGTTCTTGAGATATGCTGAAACTTCTGTTTCATTTGTATGGGAGCCTCCCTTTCTAGAGAAAGGAGGGGTCTCAAGCTACCATAGAAACATTTCTGGCCTCCCAAAAGTTTGGCCGCAAAGTCCTCAGCATGCTAAATGTGGGTTCCTTTGCTTGATTAGTTCTCAAGTTATGCAGAAATGTGTGCTTCATTAGTGTGGGACCCCCCCCCCTTTCCAGAAAAGGAAGGGGTCTCAAACCATCATGAGAACCTTCCCCGGCCCCAATAACTTCTCCATACAAAATTCCACGCTGATCGGTTCAGTAGTTTTCGAGCCTATGAGGTTCAAACAGACAGACAGACAGACAGACAGACAGACAGACAGACAGACAGACAGACAGACAGACAGACAGACAGACAGACAGACAGACAGACAGACAGACAGACAGACAGACCTTGGCAATCTCTTTCGGCTTCTTCTGGACGAGCAACAAACTGGTGATCACTTCTTTCGCGAACATTTTGACGAATTTGCAATACAACAAATAGAATGTTTGGATGCAGCACTTGAAAGTAAATATAAACAAATACACTTTCGACAGAAAATAGTCACTAGCTACACGACTTAACCCAATACTCAAGTTTGAACATTTTCGCATTATTTTCTGCCGCACCCTGTACAACGTGCATTCAGTCGAGTGTAATCTGGGTTTGACTTTCACCTGCCTCGCAAAAGAATTAGAACTAAGTTTTTGATTATTCGTAGGATATTTCATTAGGACCACATTGTGTCTGTTGATAATAACAAATAAATTAATAAATAAATAGTTTGAAAAAGTGTTTCAGTTTTTTTTTTACTTTTAAAAACTGATCACTGAAATGTTTATTTAAATTTTACTTGTTTTCCATTTACAATTGTTCAACAGCGTTTTTTCAAAGAAATAAAGGGGGGGGGGAAATAATTGATCAATATACCACTCTAATCAATACTATTTCCTGAAAAAACTTCCCATATGCAGGTAAAAAATTAAATGATTACAAAATTTATATTCATCACAAATTTGTTAATTTGTTTGTTAATTGAAGGCTCGATTCTATCGCTATTTGAATGAACTTGCTTCTGGGAAGAGAGTCTCTCATTTTTTCTTGCGGGTTTCTTGTAAGCCTCTCTGCTCAAGGGTTCACCTATCGGTTTTGGCCTTTTATAGAGTAGCTTGAAGATCACGTACAGCAATGCAATCTTGATAAAATCGTTTTTCAGATTATTTCAGTTCTCTACGGAGCCTTCTTGCTAAAATAGATAAGAGTACCTAATCATCATCATCATCATCATCATCATCATCATCATCATCATCATCATCATCATCACCATCGTCATCTGTAAATTGAGGATGTGACCAATCGGATTCTTAAGGAGATCATAGTCAAAGGGAACTGGCTTTAGGAAAATCCTAAATTGAATCGTTTGAAACCTAAAAATTATTCGTTAAATAATCAAGCATAACATAAATGATCATCTTAATATTTCTTTCAGATCGAGAAACACTTTGTAGCCGGATCTAGATCCTCCTGGGAGATCCGGATTATAGTCAAGTAGAAAACAAATTCAATTTAATAGAACTAAATCAATTTTACAATATGGATGTCTAATTTAATCTAATTGGTTTAATAGGGAGGATTGCATGTATGTAATTTGGTATTTTAGGGTTACAGTGGCCGCTCTAACAAGTCCTAGGTACTCATAGGCAAACACATTATGGCCAAGTATGGGACCAATTCGATTTTAGTAATATAATGCTCAATTTTCAGCATTTCTAAAGAGAAAAACATTGGTGAACACCTAATTACATATGTTTTAGATTGACTGGCTAATTTATAGTCAGTAGAGGGTACTAGCTGAGGGACTTGTATGACGGCTAAGTATGGAACCAATCGAATTTTAGTAAGATGTGGCCCATTTCGTATTGGAACAAACATTTTTGATTCTTACAGCGACCCTAGTGGTCGGATTTGTAAACTATGACATCTTATGTGTACCCTATAATAATAACAACATCAGAAGTTTTTTTTTCGCGGTGCAGTTCGAACGTGTTTCAGAGAAATACAAAATGGAAGGAGAAAGAAGAAAAATAATTGTGCCCAATCATTTGGAAAACCCTTCGTGGTCTGGAACAAAACATGCTAAAGTGTTGGGTTTTCCCCGAAATACCGTGTGGTGTGTTTTGTAAAAGTACAGAGAAACTTTGTCGACGAATTGCAAGCCTCAAAACAAACGTCGGGCGGGTACTGTCAACCGTCAACTGCGGAACAAAGTCATCAAGAACATTAAGGCAAACTCCAACATCTCAGACCGCGATTTGGCCAAAAAGTTTCGCGCCGCACGCAGTATCGTGCAACAGATTCGTCTCCGGGAAGGCTTCAAGTCATACCGTGCCCCTAGACAACCAAATAGGGATCAAAAGCAGAACAATGTGGCCAGAATCCGTGCCATAAAACTGTATGATCAGGTGTTGACAAATGGCTGTCTCCTCATGGATGATGAAACCTATGTAAAGACCGATTTCAAACAGCTAGCGGGTCAAAAATTTTACTTGGGTACGGCTCGGGGAAATATTCCTGCTAAATTCAAGTTTGTGCTTGCAGATAAATTTGCACGTAAATACATTATTTGGCAAGGCATCTGTAGCTGCGGTAGGAAGAACAATGTTTTCATCACTGATAAGACATTTAATTCAGAGCTTTACAGAACGGAATGTCTCCAAAAGCGAATATTGCCATTCATCAGATCCCACAATGAACTTGTCATGTTTTGGCCAGATCTTGCAAGCTATTATTACAGTAAAACAGTGCTACAGTGGTATGAAATCAACGGGATTATACCAAAAGAACTCAATCCACCCCAGAACTGTCCCCAGCTCAGACCTATAGAGAGATTTTGGGCTATTATGAAGAGGAAGCTGAAGGTGAATAGCAGTGTCATCAAAAGCATCAATGAATTGAGAACCAAGTGGAATAAGATTGCTAAAACGATGTATGAGAATAATGTGCGCCGGTTGACGAAACGTATTCCGGGAAAAGTCCCCAAATTTCTTCGAAATCGAGATGATTATTTTTTTGTATTTTTCCTCAAAGGTTCACATAAAGTCGAACATTTTAGTTAAAACAGAATACTATTTTTTTAATGTATATCCGAAATATGCGCAATAATCTATGTTCTAATTCTAACTGGGCCACACCTTAACATGTATGTCTGATTTCTTCACTGAAAAAAAATAAAAATACATGGACTACCATCTTTAGCATTCATCAGATTGAGTTGCCACGCTGTAGCAAGTTTAGGGAGTTTAGGCAAAATAAATGATTTTAGAAACATGGGTGTCCATCTTATTTTTTTTCCAATTAAGATTACCCAAATTACCCAAATGAGTTTTCAGTCTGGAAGGGGGATAAGACCGACCTCCGGTCCTCTCAAGTTCCTATCTCACGCCTCCACGAGGCATATGGTCACAACAGACTGCCAGCTGAACTTGGTGACGCTAGTTGCCGATGCTATCAATTTGACAATAGAAAAGTTGTCAAAGCAAAGTGTTCTCAATTTGACAATAGCAAAATGATGGAATGTGATTTAATATGTTGTACCTGTAAATTTACCAGTATCTTATATTTTCCATTTAATTATCAATTCCAGCACGCATTATTATCATCTTTGCATTCCATTTATCTTAAGAGCATGGAGCAAAAAGACAAGCTTTAGAGGTTTAATTAGTACTATTACATAACCAAAGTACATAATCAATTTGTTAAAGCTATCTCGTCGATTTCGAAGCTATCATCGAGTCAGAGTGATTCATAAAAATAGGGAGAAGTCAATCGCGTGCCTATTTCAAATTATTTCCAACCAACTCAAGTACTACCCTCGTTATCAAAAAAATCGAGCTTACCAACTTAGCTGACTCAATTTCCTTTATCGGGAAGCATAATGCATTTCATTCAACAAGTTAGCTTCATTTCATCTGTTGCCAGCGAATTCTTTCCCCCCAAGTATTCATAACTTACTCAAATCAAGATTGAATACTCACAACTACTACACAGTACAGTCAATGGGATGCCTTCTTTCTGAAGACGACTACGACGTTGATGGCGATCGTTTTCCATCTGGGAATGGAATCCTCATTTTTCCAATTACAACTCTTCCATCCACAGCTTGCGTCAATCGTCGACGATGACGACGGCGACGACACCACAAGAGCAGCAATCGTATTAATTTGCATAAAGCCATTTGTTGTGCGCAATGAGCGCACAATCATGCGGTTTCCCCTTCTTGGTTTGAAAAGACTCACGGGAGAAAGGGGGGGAAACCTTTGGGAAAATGATACAGTTGGAAATTTAAGCACGCGTCCAAAAAAATGAATGCTCGATGAGCTTGACTGTGAACCGAAAAATAAACAGGAGATTTTTATTCCTCTTTCCCAAAGAGTGATTTGTACGTTGCAGTCCACCTTCCGGCTCGAGATTAGACTGGTTCGGAGCGTGGGTGAAATCGTTCCAAATACCTCACGGTTATAACCTCGAACAGTCAGCGCAAGACATTACTCTTCTGGTTTGCCAAACCAGCCGACGACTCAAGTCAATTCTTGTTAACTGATGCAAAACTCTCCACGCCGCAGCTAACTACCGACCCCAGCACCTTAATTAAACTCATTTAAATGAAGAGTGCACTTTTATTAGTCATTTCCGTTTGGTTGTGGTGGCGTCGTCGTCGTCGTCGTCGTCAGCCTTCCTACAGAAAGAGAGAGAAACGTGCAGTCCTGCTTAATGGAATCCAACGTCCCACCACAGCCAGACGATGCAGTCGAATTCAGGCCGCGAAGTGCAGCAATATAAACATTTAAAATTTTCGCATTTATTTCGGGGAGGCTGGTGCTCTGGTTTTCCCCTCATGGCGCGAGAGTCTGTCATTACCCCTGCCTACTGCGCTGGGGCTGAGCCTTTTTGGCACACTCGGTGGAGTCAGTGGAGTCGGGTTCGGGTGTGGAGTAGCGGCGTGACCGACCACGACGACGACGATGGCGTAGGCTCATCTTCATCCGGCCCGGTGCAGCTTCGCCCTGTTGGGTATGTTAGTCGCATTTGGTCGGGCTTTTATGGCAATTAATATTTTTTTTGGAGCAAACCGCCCTCCTGCCAGCGGAAAGGTCTCAACTCCCGACCAGGTTATGCACTGTTTGCGGAGGATTATTGTGAAATAAAAGCCGCTCAGTTCGGGACGGATTGCTTTTTAGGGCACCGGGGTAAAAGTTTGCGTCGTTTGTTGCGCGGTCGAAGATCGCTAGTGGGTGAAAGTGAATGTTATAAGGTAGACTCAAATTTAATCCAGATTGTGCAGTGCATTGGATAAATGAACCAATAGTGAAGGAGCTAAGCAAGTGTAAGTCACGTTTTTTTGGATCGGTGGTTGAATGTTTTGAACATCAATCGAATTTTGGTTGTCTTTAGTAGTTCAAAGGGTTCTGCAAGTAATAAAATGTTTATTTAGTGAATTAAATATCAATAAACATGTAATATTTAATTGTTTGTATAGTTGGGGTCATGATTCTATAGAAGTCCATTCTATTCACATGGTCCATGGCTGCACTTCGTCAGCCTCGTTCGAGATAGTCACTGGAATTTGTATGTATATGTAGTAGGGTGGTTCAAAATATTGTTTCCCCATTCAATCGATCTCAAATCAGGTCCTGGTAGTTTTGCCAAAACTTGAGCTCAATTGGTTGCAAACTCGAACTGCACTGACCATTGGAGGTTTCCATAGGAACTACTGTTGGAAAACCAAACTTTTTGCTTTCATCCTGCGAGCTTATTGATGTTATAACATTAGGAAAAGTTTGCGATTTGTGATTATGAGAAATCTTTTCTTCAACATTTTTGACCAAAACCACTTTTCGATTGTAAGGCAAGTTAGTTAATTACTTATTGATTTCTACTGTAGTAACTCTCTGATATTTATGATCCACAGCTTTTACTGCTAACATGCTGTATGATTTAATAGCTACACAGTTAAAATTATTTTGTAATTTTCAATCTATTTTTATGCACATAAAAAGAGCATGCAAATAACTCCAAAATCACATGAAGCTTTAAATTTACACGACTTAAAAATCACATGTTGTAAGATTTACTCGGTTGAATTTTACATGACCTATTTCAGATGCTCGCATCGTTGATTATTACATCCAAATGTATTTTTTCACGTAAGAGCGGAAGAGATAATGATCGAGAGATAGAGAGAGAATCTTGGCTTATTGATTACCCCAACCAATAACTTGATTATCGAAATGAGAAGATTCAGGTTGCTGCGATTGGCGAATCCGGATGAGTATCAGTGAAACAACATAATGGATTTTGAAACAGCAATAAAATCTATGATTTTTGGCTCAGTATAATAGATCAGGCACACCAATGTGCCTATTGAGTAGTTGATGGAGCAGTTTGTTGTTTTTTTTTCGGATATTCTTCAACAAGGTCCTTGAAATCAACTAAAATCTTTCTTCACAGCTAATCTTCGAGCGATGTTTTCTCTACCAACTCTTGCTCCAGCATTTCGCGATCTTCCTCCAATTGTCGCTCTTTCAGCTCCCGTTCCTGTCGCGGTTGTTTCTCGCGGAAACCCCAACGTTGCATTTACAGAGCTCTCTCCATTTCCAGCCGCTTCTCACACATGAGTACACATTTCCTTTTCTAGTGCCATTGCTTTGGCTCGCTGCTCCTCTTCCAGCTTGTTCAGAGAAGTTTCCAGCTCTTCGAAACAAACCCAACGGAGGATCCTCACTTTGTGCCCAGTAGCCTTTTTCGCATCGCTCTTGGCGCGGTTTTGGTACCTGCAGTACATTGACGCCTTTGCTGGGCCCAAAGCTCAAACTTATCGCACTGCACCATAAAGAAGATCTTATTGGGAGCATTGCCCATCAGGTAATTTCTTTTCTCCAAGTCTATCTTTTGAGGTGTAAATTCTTCGATTCTTTTTAGATTTGAATTAATCAATTGGAAAGATAATTAACTTACTTTGACTTCCAATCCACTATTTCAACGGTCTCGATCGACGTTTTCGAATCGTAACCTAGACATACCTAATAGAGGGAATTTGGCTAATTTCAATTAGAAATCAGTTAGAAATTCCCTTCAACCCACTTCTTACGTTATAAACTTAAGAAATTCTTTCATAAATTTAATAAATTTCACCACAAATCAGTAGTTTAATCTCTTCTGGCCTAAGGTGTCACGGATGACCCTAAAAGGAAAATGGATGTATAAAATCACAGACTGAATAAAAGCGTACACTGCCTTCGGTAAATTTGTTCTACATCAATCTATCTGGGAAAAATAAAAATAAAACATATGAGAGATGAGTTTAAGGCCTAATTGACGACCTAGAACATCATGAATATGAAAAAGTTCAGCAAGAAAAAGATTAATGCCTGATTAATAGTGTAAAACGTTGTTTACGAATATTGTATACATGCATATGTGTTATGAAATCCTCGTTGATAAACGTTAAACATTTTTGTAGTTTTCTGGGATGTTTTAGGTTATCCAAAATGTACTTAAGTTCAGAACTTCAGATCTACAGTAGCTTTTAGGGCTATATACGGTTGCGGTAAGTATTCAAACATATTTAATGAACCTTTTGGAAGGTCAACAATTCTTATTATATTATGTTGTGATGTTCTAGGTCATTCAAACTGTCCTTGAGTTCAGAACTTTGGATGTAAAGTAGTAACTATAGCTTTTTGGACTATACAAAGTTACGCTACGTATTTAACCCTATTCAGTGAATATTTTCGAACGTAAAAAAACATGTGATAAACTGGGATGATCTAGGTCATCCAAACTGTCCTTGAGTTCAAAACATAAGATCTACAGTTGTAACAGTACGTTATTGGAATATACAAAGGGACAGTATGTATTCAACAATATTCATTGCATATTGCGAAGGGTCAACAGACATAATGCGACAATCATGGGCCCCAACTCCTTAATTCCAAACAGACTACATTTACAGTAATTTTTTTGTGCCGTATATGGAATATGGATTTCCGGAAAAACTGACGCGGTTGGTCAAAGCAACGATGGATCGAGTTATGTGTGTCGTCCGAGTATCAGGGACACTCTCGAGTCGCTCCGAATCTCGGAGAGGGTTACGGCAAGGTGATGGATTGTCGTGTTTGCTGTTTAATATTGCATAGGAGGGTTTGATTTGAAGAGCTGGGATAGACACGAGTGGCACGATCTTCAGGAAGTCTGTCCAACTATTTGGCTTCGCCGACGACGTTGATATCGTAGCACGTAACTTTGAGACGATGGCGGAAACGTACATCAGACTTAAGGCTGAAGCTGGTAGGATTGGGCTTGTGATTAATGCGTTGAAAACAAAATACATGAAGGGAAGAGGCTCACGAGAAGACAATGTTAGCCTCCTACCACGAGTTCAGATCGACGGTGATGAAATCGAGGTAGTAGACGAATTCGTGTATCTGGGCTCATTGGTGACCGCCGATAACGACACCAGCAGAGAAATACAAAGGCGCATTATGGCTGGCAATCGTGCCTACTTTGGACTCCGAAGGACGCTAAGATCGAACAAAGTTCGCCGAACTACAAAGTTGACCATCTACAAGACATTAATTAGACCGGTAGTTCTCTACGGCCACGAAACATGGACATTGCTAGTGGAGGACCAACGCGCCCTTGGTGTCTTTGAACGGAAGGTGCTGCGTACGATCTACGGTGGAGTGCAGATGGAAGACGGAACGTGGAGGAGGCGAATGAACCACGAATTGCATCAGTTGCTGGGAGAACCTCCCATCGTACACATCGCTAAAATCGGTCGACTACGATGGGCTGGGCATGTTGTAAGAATGTCGGACAACAGCCCAGTTAAAATGATTCTCGAAAACGAACCGACGGGTACAAGAAGAAGAGGCGCGCAACGAGCAAGGTGGATCGATCAAGTAGAAGGCGACCTGCGGACCCTCCGCAGACAGCGAGGCTGGCGAGGTACAGCCATGGACCGAATACAATGGAGACAACTTCTGTGTACAGCAGAGGCCACACCGGCCTTGGTCTGATTGGTAAGGAAAGATCGAGGGCGAGGGGGCTTGATCGTAAGCGCTGACGTCAAATATATCTTCCACACACCCCCACCTCCCGAAGCAGGTCTTGTTGGGGCTGACGATCAGCGAGAAGGGAATGTTCAAGCCACTGTTCTTTCCCTCGGAGCTTGTGGTGAACAAGGAGATGCCTACCAGAAGTTGTCACCTTGCCACCTTCATCAAGAAGTATCACGCGAAGGAGGATATGGTTTTTTGGGCAGACCTGGCCTCAGCCCATTATGCTAAGAGATCACAGGAGGAGATGACCCGGCTGAAGATAAACATTGTACTTAAGACCATCAACCCTCCCAATCCCAGTTGCGACTGATTGAATTTTTTTTTAGTGAACCTCGAACGGAGGATCTACTTCAATCTTTTCATGGCCAAAACTGAGGATCAAGGCCTCGAAAGAGATGAAGAACATGCCAACATCCATCTTTTCATTGGCCATGGCTGAGATTCCGGCCAACTGCCTTAATTCTACCCGACGGGGCGTTGAAGCATTTTCATAGAAGACTTAATATACAGTGACGGACAATGCAATAAGACCAATGCCCGATTTTCATAAAAAATGGTCATGTTTGGAGGCTTGTCTTTCACTTTCCAGTGAAGTAATTGAACTGAGATTTTGGCAATAGCCTAGAAATAACCTGAATTTTCATCTCTCAACAAATTCATAATTTTTCATTCACCACCTCAGAAACTACAGAAACCACCTACGACAAAACAATAAGACCCCCTTTTGATATCCATAGTTTAGACCATGTTGATGAGTGTGAATTACAATCTATAGTATACTGATATTAAAATGACCCGTGCATTAATAATCAATATTCAGATCCTCAAATTCGAGCATCCTTTATGGAAATCAAAAAGTGGTTTTATTGTTTTGTCCTATGCGGTGTCTGTAAGTTAGAAAGTGGTGAATGAAAAATGATGGATTTAATGCAGATGAGAATTAAGGCTACTTCTGGACCACAGCCGATTTCTCCTCAATTTTTTCTCGAGAAAAAAAAAACCAAGCCCCCTAACATGACCATTTTGTATGAAAATCAGGCTTTTGTCTTATTGTGGTCTGTATCCGCAATAATCCGGACACCTCAAAACATGAATAAAACATAAATTTTGCATTATATTTCCATCGTAATTGTTTATTTCAGATTCATGGGATGTGTTTTAACAATTCGTGGAGACAAAACATAGTTATTTGGTATTTGCATAAAATTTTCGAACTATGCGCCTAACTCCGTCCATTAGGGTTTGTACAGACTCTTTAGAAATCGTAGAAGCCGTCTTTGTCCAAATTTGCTGGAAGTGTTTGATGTCTTTGATTTCTTGCTTCTTTCCAGAAAGCTTCCGCTTCATTAGAGCCCAATATCTCTCGATTGGTCGTAGCTCTGGGCAATTTGGCGGGTTTGAGGTTTTTGGTAAAATGTTCACTTGATTTGCTTGGTACCACTCCATCACAGTTTTAGCATAGTGGCATGATGCCAAATCGGGCCAGAACAAAGGTTTTTCTTTGTGAGTTTTGATGAAGGGTAGCAATCGCTTCTGCAGACACTCTTTCTGATAGATCTCCTTGTTGATTGTGCCTGTAGTGACGAAAGATTTACTCTTTTTGCCACACGTACAAATTGCTTGCCACACAAGGTATTTTTTTGGGAAATTTCGATGCCTTCTTCGTTCTGAAATGCTCAGCTGTAGCATTTCTGGCCATAGCAGAATAAAAAGCCAGCCCTGGAAGCTGCTTGAAATCCTCCAGGACATAAGTTTCATCGTCCATATCAACGCATGAAAACTTCGTCAAATATTCGCAGTACAAACGTCGAGCCCGTGATTTTGCTGCCAAGTTCTGTTTGTCGTTGCAATTTGGAACTGTTTTTACTTTATACGACTTAAGTCCCAAACGTTGTTTTGATTTTTGGACAAAACCAGGCGACATCCCTATTTTACGAGCCACCGTTCGAATGGAGAGATTTGGGTGTTTCGTTAATATCCTTTTCACCTTTCGGTCCATGACAGGATCAGCACGTGATTTGAACACATCGTGAACAGTGGATTTAGGCAAAACCAATGTTTTTGCAAGGTCTTGTATTGACAAGTCAGGATTTGCCGTACGCCCGTACACAATTCGCTCGTGCACTTGTTTTTCTTCCGTCGCCATCTTGAATACTAAACATGAAATGTCAACATCAATCATAGTCTTTTTCATCATAGACTCTCAGCTATACCACAGTGAAATGTTTCATTCCTACGTTCAATATTTCAAAAGTTACAATGATTTGAAGGTGTCCGGATTAATGTGGATACGGACCTTATATTGTCCGTCACTGTACGTGGGAATTAAGGAAAATTTGTGCCATACTATTATTTTTGGTGGTTTTTTTTATTCATCACCATCCGAGATCAATTTTTGAAGCATACATTACGGAAACTATAGTAGCATGAATCCTAAATATTTTTCAAATAAGTTTGTGGAGAAAATGTTAATTCATACCGAGCTCAGATTGACTGTAAAAATATCGCGGTGGCTGATTAGTTCGTTTATTCGGATTTACTGGTGACCAGCAATTATGACACCAGCAGAAAAAAACGTATTGCTGGCTTTCAGTGGATGTTTAGGCCAAATAAAACTCGCCTCAGGACTACGATTTAAGACCATTACATTTTTGACAACTTCGCTTGGTAATTAAAGCTTGGGTGAAAATTAAAACCTTCAAATATTTCCAGTTTTCCACGATTCCTAGGTTGTAGGCAAATTGCAAGGAGTTTTTTTTTCGCTCAAATTCAAAGTTTGAACCATCGCATAAACAAGAACCCACAGCTACTACGAATTAGAATACCAATTTGCCAAACTGCCTCTCAATTCCCATCGAATCGATCAGAAGTCCATCAGCATCCTCATCATCATCCAGAACCACCACTTCTCGGTCGCGGAAGGGCAATCGAACGAAAATTCTTCTCTTCCTCCTCGTTTTAATTTCTCCCGCCCGCTGCTGGAGTCTGTTTTGAAAAATCATCTAAGTGATCCCGAAAAACGCTCACTTCCTTCTCCATCCATCCATTCCCTGCAGCAAAACAAATTTCAACCTGAGCACCGCTCCTCTGCCACTTAGCTTGGTTGGCGGTGGTTAATTCATGCTCATTTCGAAAGAGTGCGCAGTTTTCCTTTGCACACCTTCTTTTTTCCCATACGCTTCCCATGCAAGAAGCTCGTTCATTACTTGCGCTCTCGCTACAATTATCCACCCCGGTCAGACCCGTCCGGGCTTGTGTGTGTGTGCACCTTCGCAAGCACAAAAATCCTTAATCATCCTCGGCGCAACCACCTACCTACATTGCGTCCGTACGTACCTATATGGCTTAACTGTATCTACTGCACCCCGCAACTCGATCGAACCCATCCCGAACTGACAAGGTGAAAAAAAGCGTAAGAACTTACATCCGCTTATTCGGCCGGGAAGATCACAACGTCCCACCCTCGCATCAACCTCGCCTTCTCCGGACGATGGAAGAGGTTCTCGGCGCGAGCAATGCCCACAGCCACAGGAAAACGCTCATCTTCAGCATTCCTTTCCCACCTAATCCGGTGTGAGCGAAGGGTTCTTGTCTCGTCGTCGTCGTCGCGATTGACACCCCTTTTCAGCGACCACGGCTTAGCTGGGAATCGTGAACAGGGGTTCTTTCATTGAGCGTGTTTTTCTTTTTTTTTTCTGCTGCATCACATTGCAGCAGTCTGCGCACATTCCATTCCAATTCAGTGCGCGCATTCCGGTTGATGCGGGTCCACACATCAATCTCTCTTGCTCCCAGCCAGCTCAGTGCTTTTTGCTACAGGGATTACAACAACCACCAGCTGGTGTGCGCGTGGACAGACGGCTTTGAGATGGAATGGATTGGACAGGGGACAGCCGGAGTTGGCCGGTTACCAGCCGGTGTCAGATCGTTCGCCCCTATCGATCAGGAGAGGTCGGGGAAAAAGAGATTGACCTTAAACTTGACACGTGTGAGGGAAAGAAGGGGAAGAAGAGGTTTTACTTGTTCAGACAGATTGCGATTGGGGATATCGTTCAGCTGGTGATTGGGATTTGGATGTTGTCTTCAGAAGCAGGAAGAACAAGTTGGATATAGATCCAGGTGCTGGTGAGGTTCCTTTAGTTGGTAACCTGATGATTAGAGCAACCCTTTTCGTGACGATTTGTGCCACTGAATTCAAACCATAAGGATTTTGGGATTATTTTCGAAATTGTTTCACTTTTTTTGTGATGTCATCGAAATGGTATTTTCCTTCATTTTAGATATACCAATAAAAATAAAGATTGAATCGAAACTTCCCATGACTCCGAAATTCAGTTCTCAAGAGCCTAGAGCAGCGGTTCTAAAGCATGAGTCGTTGAATATCTGCACGCTAAAAAACGGACCTATATCACGGAACCATATTAATGAAATCAAAATGTTTGGCACTCAAAATGAAGGTCATTTTGCACTTTAAAGGAAACATAGCGAAATATATTTTATTTTCGAAGTATTCGAATACCACTCATCATATTTCGGACACTCTGCTGGCTAGCCTGAGCGGCCATTTGTTCCACCATCTCTTCTTGTCTGTTGCATCCCAAGTCACCTTTCACTCCTTTTCAACTTCTATTTGACAATCGCTCAATATTTCTCATGTGCGCGGAATTCATGGCAGGTGGGTGGATTGATGTCCTTTACTTCTCTGCTGAAGTGGCCGCTTGCCAAATCAAGCCAAAACTTTGCAGGTCCATTGTGAGCTTTTGTTTCAGGCATTTCTGCTTGTACATTTTGGAATCCATAGTCTTGCTGGTTACGAAAACGTGGATTATTTTTGCCCATAGCCGCAATAAAATTGTCGGATCATAAGCTTTCTGGCAAATTTATTGGGAAAAACGAATGTGAACTAACTAAGGACATCACCTTGACCAGCGGCTTTGTAGAACTTTTATCCGAGAAGCTGCCATCCTCTCTTAAGTTTTGTTGCCCATGAGGATGCATCCATCGTTCTTCGTAGGAGCCTCATTCTACAACCTTTAGGTTCTGCCATAGTCTCCTGTTTGGTTGCTTCTAGCTCAAAAAGATCGAAATCCATCTCGCAGACAATTCTTTCTGACGGTGCTTTGGCTGGTATTGAATTTCTTGGCGATATATAATCCGACAGCCTTGGGTTCGCTCGAATCTTTCTCAACATCTTCAAATGCGACTTCCGATCCTAAGTTTCACTGCAACGCTTGCTATGATCCTGCCGATCCATAGTCTGCCACTCATGGAAATTTTTCAGAATTCTGCACACGGTCGAACTAAGATTTCAACGACTTCGCGTTATTTGAACCTGACCAGGTCGGGTGTCCTAAATTAATTCTCGGTTCACGGTCTCCATCATGTATAACTTCTTCGAGAAAAAATGAACTATTCAGTTTCCATCAAGTATAACTTCTTCTTGGCAAACTATTCAGCACTGCAAGAATAAACATTTCAAAACAAACGGCTGTCAAAACATAGTAGCGCTGCAGTATAATAACTCAAACCCTACACTTTGTTAAATTAATGATAGATGTGCATAAAATACTCACGAAAATCATCAAATTGATTGACTTAGCTAACCTGGAAATAAAGAATAGAAAAAATACATTAGAAGTGGGAAAATAAACATGGAAATTGAATATCAATTTTATTTGAAATTGAAAAAAAGAAAAGAAAATAAAACCAAAGAAATTGTGTCAGAACAGCATCAGCACCGAATTTTAATATTTCAAAATTCAACATTTCTGTGAGACCTTCTGCATTATCCCTTAAGCGTTTTGTTCATGTCTTTGTGAATAGAGAGCCCATGCCTATTCTCAGAATCCTAATAAAACTTAGTAAAGGATATAATGGGCATTAGTGGCACACTTCAGTCAACATAATTTGCTGCGATCTGTTTACGAGTTAGGTAGGCCATAACACATTTATTTCAATCAATTTACAAAAAACGTTCTTCAAGGGTGTGATACCCAAAGCTTCATGTAGAATTTATCAATAAATATACAAAAACGCAGCTTTGACCTATCTCTCTCCACATGGCTAGTTAGTTTTTGTTCTTTGCTGTTGGTCGGCTTAATATCATGCTTTATAACGGAGCGTTGAAGACGGTAGTTTCTTTATCGCCATCGTTGATTCATGTCTCTTGCGTGTGCAGCACGAAGACGCGTTGGAGATATTTCAAGCTATCCTCTCTGATGAACTATTGTATGAGAGAGCTAAAGAGCTCTCGCAGTGGTAGTATCACGTATGACGCCATGTCGTAGTACATTTATGTAAAGTCATTGACGTTGGATGTGAAACTGGTGGGATTTGGTTTCTTGCGAATTGAGACATTAAGGTTTGAAAAGTCTAAAATTTCACAACGATTCAATCATTGTAACTTCTACTTGCGTGGTAAGCTTTCATTGTTGTGTTTTATAAATTCCATTCAAGAAATAACCTGAAATACCATTGGTATCGCAATTAATTTTGCCCGTTTCATTTCTGATCTGTGGTTAATATTTTACCCCACTGTTTCGTGCTTCTATTATGATGTATTGTATTTGTTTGACATAATTTAGCATACACTCTTAGAAATAATCAATTAAACCAATCTTAAAAACATATCAACTTATTCGGATGCACATAAACTAGAAATAAGACCGAAATTTACGTCTGTTCTTAAATTTACAAGACCATAACCACTCGAAATGATAACTTACATGACTTAAAAATAAGTTGAGGTTCACAAAACGCCGTTTTCCAAATGCCAAGGAATCTAGGATCTAGTTTTAATTACCGTTAGAAAAAAAATCTAAATGCGGTAATGAGAAAAGGTTCTTCAAGGTCGTGGATTGTAGTGGTCAAAATTAGTTCAATTTTATCTTGTAGGGTTCATTTTGTTCCTTCATCTCCAAATGCTTGCATAAAGGGTGTCCACAGTTAAATTGCATCACTTTCAATAAGCTGAAACATCTAACCCTTTGGGCTGATTTCAACGAAATTTTGGGTGAAATGACCTCAGCGTGTATTGTTTACACTGCGTTAGTTTCATTTTGAAATGTGTCGTAGTTTTGAAAATGGAGTCGAAGGAACAGCAAGTGCGCAAGAACATTTTGCACACGCACCTCGACAACCCACTTCTTTCGCACCGAGCCATCGGAAAGATGTTGAAAATTCACCAGTCTACAGTGTTTCGTGTCGTAAAACGTTTCGGGGAGCGTTTAACTGTCGATCGGAAGAAGGTGAGTGGTAGAAAAAGTGTTCCGTACTGTGTGAAGGATCACAAGCGAGTGGTTACTGCCTATAAGCGCAAACCCAACTGTTCCGTTCGGGATGTCGCGAAAAAGCTGCACTTGACCAAAAGTTTCATGCAGAAAGCCAAGAAACGAGCCGGGCGCCGTTCATTCAAAGTTCAGAAAGCACCACACCGCAATAAAAAACAGAATAGGACAGCTAAAACACGTGCGCGTAAGCTGCATACACAAATGTTGACGAAACCACACTGCTGCATCATGGATAAAACACACGTAAAAGCGGACTTTAAACAAATTCCCGGCAATCAGTCTGTGACTGCTAAAAACAAGTTCGATATTCCAGAGTCTCTCAGGAAACAGCAAGTGTCAAATTTTCCCAAGAAATTCATGATTTGGCAGGGGATTTGTTCGTGTGGTAAACGGAGCAAGCCTTTCGTGACAACTTCAAGGTATTAAGAAGAAAGTTCGGGCTTTTGGATTTGGTAAAGAAATACAGTGAAATAAAAATACCTAAGCCAAGATTATACATTTTTTTTATTTCCTGAATATTTCATGACAATCGGTTGAGAGACTTGTTTTTGAGGATGAGTTTAAAGTGATGCAATTTAACTGTGGACACCTTTTACATTTGAAACGAAACTGTGCCAAACCCGATCTAATGCCTTCGTCAAAACATATTTTAACGATTCTAGAAGTTGTCACGAAAGGCTTGCTCCGTTTACCACACATTTTAAAATATTATAAGAGAATGAACTCCTTGCGTTACGTAGCGTAGCCCTTTATCACTTAAAAAAATGTATTTGAAAACATTCATTTTTTTCTGTTCCCCAAATTTTACATACTTTAAGACAGCACCTTTAATTTTCGAGTGTAAGCATTCAAGCACAAGCAATGAAATTCGATATATTATGCATATCATGCAACATGAAGTAATCATTTTTATCTGTCAGGAAAAATAGGGAATTTGAACTTGTAGCTTGCCACGACGCGTAAAACCGACTGAGATAAAAATAGGTCTGGTGTTGCTTTAACACCGAGTACATGGACCATGTTAATTTAAGGCTTGAAATCTCAATATTCAGAAAGGTAGCTCTTTTCTAACGCTCTACTGACTTAGATTTGAAGTTACCTCATATCTGTTGTAAAAGTAGCATCCGCAACGTAGCTTTGAGTTTGTCAGTATTTATTATTTGAGGTTACGAATAACAGTTTAAAACACATCAAATAGAACATAAATTTAAGTCATGTTTATCTTCGAGTCTCAAAGTATTTACATGCAACAAGGTTTACATATTTATAAAAGTGTTACTTTGCTTAACTTTTCTTGTTCCAATTTCCCTTAAAGACCGCACTTGCGCCACAGTATTCCGACAAAAATCTCGGTTAAGAGATAATTGTCACGAGTTTCTTGAGCATCGTACACTTTCTAGGTCCTCTTGATCTAGGTCTAGCTCGCTGCACTCCTTTGCGTCTTATATTGGCTGGATTCAAGGCAAACACCATTTTTGCGGGATGGTTGTCTGACATCCTTACAACGCCCATTGTGCCCTTCCAACTTTAGCGACTTTTTGGATACAGCTCGTGGTTCATTCTTTTCATCCATACGCCGTTTTCACATACACCGCCAAAGATGGTCTTAACCGTTGTGTGTCCAACAAAAAAAACACCTTTAAGAGGCCGACTGGGAACGTTTTTACCCACGGAACTAAAATGACCATAACTATGGAAATATCCAACCGATTTGGAATATTTCTACAGTTTTGAATTCAGAAACTCAACTTCTTTCTCTTCTAATATGAACAATGGACATCATCCGTCTCCGAAAATTCCGGATATCCGGCACCATGTTCCGAAAATAGTATACTTATAAAAGATTATAGAATCGAAAATCAGCAGTAATGACATTCAAAGAATACACAGGAATGTGCACAATTGCCAGATGACAATCCGGTGACTTGATCCTGGAACAGGATTCCATGGGGTCAAGGATGGTCAAAAATTATTTGAATTGAACCCTAACAATAAGGCTGTCAACATTCTTGGAATCGTTCCAGAAGAAACTTTCTTATCGTTATCGCTACTGATTGGCCAGTCTAGAGTAAGAAAGGCGATTCAGGATCTATCGCTACAGTTATGTTTGTCGGCTTATAATTTTCCGTGGTCTCATGGGAACCTACTCTAAACCGAACTCTAAGCCAATCCGAAGCCAAGTGACCGGATGGTCCAATAACTATGGCAAACGTTCTTATGGAACGATTCCAAGAATATTGATACCCATATTGTTAGGGTCTAGGGACTCATGCTTGTAGGTCCTCCCCAAACATTGTCCACATTTCGTGCCCGTAGAGAACTTCCGGCCTTATCGTCGTTTATTACATGGTACACTTATTACGACAGTGAAGTTTACCAGACCTTAAACTCTTGTGGAGTCAGTAAGCACGACTTCTGGATATAATGTGACTTCGAATTTCTCTGCTGCCGTTGTTATCTGACGCCACCAATGACCCGAGGTACGCAAACTCATCTAGCACCTCGAACTTATTTAATCAATAATCTCACTTCTGCCTGTGCGAGCTCTATCGCGATTGGTTGATCCTGTCAGCAGATACAGCAGTCTTGGACGTATTCACCCTTAATCTAACCTTTTCTTCTTCTCATTTTATCGTGGTGTACTGCTCAGTAACCACCTGAAACTTTCTTTCCGACAATACTAGCGAAGCGAGGGGCGTACCAATTTACTTTTAGACCTTAACCTTTAGAGCCTTCACGCAAAACATCCCAAGACAGTCAAAACAGATCTGGAATTTAAGAAAGCATTGTTCCAAGTACCAAAACTAGTCGGTTCTAGAGGTTCCATTTCCCGACCAATTTGCTTGTCCCGGGATTCAGGATAAACTTTGTTGCTTGTCCCGGAAAATCCCGGGATGCCGGGAAATTTTTCAATGTGATTAAAAACGCAATTTTGTGAATTATGGAGAGTGTGAGCTGTTTAGTGGAATACCTGTAACTAGAAAATAAGAAGAATGATTAGTAATTTCCATTTAATTCCAACTACCTTTATTGCTTATCTTGACAGATACGCGTATTTCGTCTACAATGTGCAGACTTCTTCAGTGTCGTGTACTAATACGCGTATCTGTCAAGATAAGCAATAAAGGTAGTTGGAATTAAATGGAAATTACTAATCATTCTTCTTATTTTCTAGTTGCAATTTTGTGGTTAGGAATATGTTTTATTCAACAATTAAAAAATCAATGGTTCAAATCAAGTTACTGGTCTTAATGGTCTTGGTCTTATCAATTTGAATTCGTTCTCTGAAAATACGACTTCAAGAAGCAAATGTTATTAATGCTTTCATCGGACAGTGAGGTTCGCTTTTTAGAACAGATATTTCCGGAGTTCGAAAAGATACGCTCGCTATCGGTTGACGTCGGTTTGATTGATTTTAAGTCGCCGAAAATGATTTCAAGATTTGGGCTCAACTTACCATGTAGCTCAAAAAGCTACAGCTCTTTCGCAATTACTTTTGAAAAATCAATCATTGCCGAATCAGTCTGGGACGGGTTGGCATATTCCTTTATAGCCAATTCCAGTTTTTCACACATGCTCGATGGTGTCGATTCTGAATCGTCATGCATACAGGACCATCCAGCATTCAACTCGGCAGCATCATCATCGGTCTGTCTTTGGCAGTCTTGCAACAATCGAACTCCCAGTTCCTTGATGAACTTAATCATTTGCGTTTTCGATGAGCTTTTCAGTTCTGCTGGCACTTGCGTTGACAACGGAAGACCTTGAAGGAACTTCATCGCTGTTATTATTTCCTTTTGGCGCCGTTCGTTGATTATTTTCGTGATTGCATCGAAGAGGTCGTTTCCAACTTTGGAGTTACTTTTCTTAAGCTTCGAATACAAGAAACTCAAGCTGCCTTCCGCAGACAGCAATGTAGCATCTCGTCTTCCCAATGCTTCCGAAGCAAGTCTGATTGACTGAAATCACTGTCCAACATAAGACCTGAAAGACCTATTTCGGAAAGTGTCTCTTTGATGCAATCAAAACCGCGAATGAAGTGCTGGAGCATCGTTTCAGTCGAGTTCCAACGAGTTTTGACATCCACACACAGTTGAAGTGGTTTATGTAACATTTTAGTGTTTTTTTCTTGAAGCAGTGCATTCTTAACAGGCGATTTTCGATAAATTTTCACGACACTTCGAATACGTTTCAGAGACTCTCCAAATCGCGTGGTGTACAAGTCTATAGTTGACTTTTTTTTTATGAATTCATTTATTTGTACAGGCTCAATCGAATCAACTTTACAGAGCCAAGTTTTCATGTTTATATACATCAGTTATCTTAGAACTAAGGTTAAGGGGGTGGAACCGATTACTCGCGGCCGTCTCGAGGTTAATAGGAATTACAATTTTATGGATGGGCAAATTGCGGTGGAAATTTTAAACAAAGCAAAAGGAACAATGGTTTTCTTAAATCTAGAATTTCAAATTACAATTTTTTAATTGAACGTTTTCAATTTAAAAAAAAAAAAAAAATCACTCACTCACACACACACACAACACTCAAACACACAACCACAATCACACACCGATACAAACAATCCTCACAAATTTAACCTTAACAAGTAAGTTAATCAAACTACAATCTAAGGCTAATGTTAGTCAAAAACACATAAATGAGTTTCATAAATTCCAGATCGCGTGCAGCCAAAATGTCTCGAATCGGTACATTGGGTTGTCTACCTCGAGCCCGAAGGGAATCATAAAGCTCAGATCTGACTCCACGATGCTCAGCACAATACCAAATTACGTGATCTGCGTCCTGGTAACCTTGTCCACATTCACAGAGATTGCTATCTCCCAGCCCAACACGGAACAAATGAGCGTTTAAAGAATAATGATTGGACATGAGGCGAGACATGACACGAATGAAGTCTTGACCCACATCCAATCCCCTGAACCAACATTTTTTAGACACCTTAGGAGTGATAGAATGTAGCCATCGCCCCAAATCTCCTTTACTCCATTTATACTGCCAGCTATCGAGTGATATCTGACGAAAAATATAGAAAAATTCGTTGAAGGCGATTTGTCGGTCATAAATATCGCCTTCCATAGCGCCCACCCTTGCAAGCGAGTCCGCTTTCTCATTGTCAGGAATCGAACAATGAGAAGGGACCCACACAAAGGTGATAATAAAAGAAGAGAAAAAAACGCAAAGAGAAGATCGCAAATTCACAAAAAAATATAAGATGGTATTTGCCGGGCTTCAAGACCCAAAGAACTAATAAAAAACAAGAAAAACCAGTATTGATAAGAATGAATCGAGCCAAAAAAAGCAAAAGAATAATAAAAAAAAAAAAATCGCCCGCAACCCCGCCACAAAAAAAAAAAAGGTTGCTGGAGGTTATAAACGGGCCATAGAATATTCTTAATTAAACCCAACCCACCCGGAGCCACCTCCAACAAAGACCCGTTAGAAAAAACGTTTTGGTAGAATCAACTAGGCAAAACCTGGCAGCAAACACCACCGGAACCATCAGAGGGCATGGTCTCGGAGACTCCCCCGCCTCTGTTAGATAAATCAAAAAAAACGAACCGAATCCCCGAAGGCGGAAAAAACCACAAGAAGAAAAAAACAAAGCGGGAGGCATGCCATGTGTTGTAAAGAAACAATAGAATGAAGTGACGAGGAGGATTCGACTCAAGGAGCTTCGCCACATTAACGATCACCTGCCTGGTCATAACTTCCCCCCTGGTGAGGAAACGAGGGTAGTTGAAATAAATTAGCTGTTTTCATTACATCCATCATTTCCAGACCCACACAGTTCCGCGCTTCTCCCTCTTCTGCCGGGGTTTCGCCACCCCGAATCGCATGGTTGTAACACTGCTGATGAAGGTAATCCGACAATCTTCCAAACTTCGTCATCACTCGAGCTCCGTCAGTCGTTGATGCTACAATGTTTCCATCCTTAATACCGAATTTCCGGACCATATCCTTGACCATTTCCAAAACCTTTTCAGCAGGTAGTGATCCACGAATTTTGCCGAGACCCAGGTTGTAGAATGATCCGTCAGCGAAATGGGCATTAACGTTTAAGTAGCGCTTGTTGCTTAGACTTGTCCACTCGTCCAAAGTGCGACTAACCAGTTCACCGCTATCGATACGCTTCGCTATTTCATCCCGCGTTTGCTGCTGAGCGTATCCACAGTATTCGGCGACCAGCTTCATGACGGATGTATTCGACGTTGGCAGAGAATATCCACGATCTGCGATCGATTGTCTGGTGAACTTGCTGTTGGTGATTGCATTGATCGAAAATCCGTCTTCTGCTGCCAGCCGAGCTACAATTTCTGCCAGTGACTGACGTTTAACGAACTTGAACATCGATACTTGTTTCACTGGGACATTCGATGTGGATGATTTAACTTTCGCAGCAGACTCACTAGGATTTGTGGGGGGTTTGGAATCCATGTCGTGTTTGTTCTTCATGTGCCGGAGCAAGCCACTGGTCGAAGAGCCCTTGCACGACAAAATTTGCTCGCACTTCCGACATCGTACTTTTTCTTTGTCATCCGCAATTCTATCGAAGTGTTTCCAAATTTCAGCCATGCCTTTAAAATAATTGGATGTAAGGCTACATTAGCACAAATTTTGTATTACTACTTACTTTGATGTAACGGCAATCCGAAATTATTCAATGAACACAGAAGCAGTATTCAGTGAATGAAAACAATGTTTTGAATGGAAATGACAGCTGGCGTCGTATTGGCGTGCATGCGTGTGTGTGTGTGTGTGTGTGTGTGTGTGTTAAATGTGTAGGCAAAAATGCGAATGCCTACTGAACCAACACAAAAGGAATGATGCATTTTCATGAATGATGTATAACATCGATGTAGGTACAGTAAATATGTATGTTGGCGTTGTATGGGTTATATTGAATGCGCGTAAACGGTACACTGAAATTTATTGGGAAGTATCACAGCGAAAAAATATGTAAGAAATGTGTGTCCCGGGAATCCCGGGATTTTCGGGATGGTGAAAAATCTTATCCCGGGATTCAGGAAATCCCGAATTTTTCAAGATCCCGGGATTTTTTGTCCCGGGATATCCCGGGTTGGAACCTCTAGGTCGGTTCTAATGAATTATAGCGCAAGTTGAATAAAGTAAACATGGCATACCTTGGCAAACATGGTTTATTTGATAGTACAAAAATTTCAAGACAATTGGTTAAAAGAAGATTTTTTGGCAAATTGCTTTGTGTGTTGCAATTCTCACGTGGACAACCTTTAATTTCTCATCAGTAAAATTTTGTAGAACGATGTTCAATATTTATGCATGGTTTTTCGAAAAGTTTTCGTGATAAATTCAATATCTTGCTCAAATCTTAGCAACTACAGATAATAAAAAGATAATAAAAGATGAATGTTGTCCAACTGTTTGTCCAGGAAGACTTTCCCACTTGTAGCTATTCTGAACAGGATAGTTTTCTGAAGCAAACAACAAACCAATTAATGAATTTGCAATCGATCCAACCTTCACAAGTACACAACGGGTCATAAATATAATCAAATCGATGCCCGTTCACCTCGTTACTGGTCGAAAGACAATGGATCCCCGGGAGGACCGGTTTGCTTGCATTTACGTTTTACGATCCCCGTTCACCGATGGGAACTTAATAGCTCCAGCATCCATAAACTCACCCAAGGAACCAGACCGACGACCAAAAGGTGAGTGACACCGCCGTCCATTAGCACCATCACCGTCGGCTAATTGAGTGGAAAACAGCACTAACTAATTTGCCCTGACCTACCACGTAACAGTATTTTGACCCTCTGAAATAAATCGGAAATTATGCAAATTTTGGCCTGACCTAATTATTTTTACAACACCCATGATCGCGAAACGATCAGCGAAATCCGCCTGGGCCTTTACGACCCACCACCAAGGGATCAGGGAATTGGAACGTAATGATCCCCCCATCCACCGGGCACCGAAGCGCCACACGCACAGTTTTATATTTATTCAAATTCAGGTCCACTTTGAGCTCGAGCACACGGTTGTATAACCGGAAGAGGGCTTCGTTCGATCTTTCACCCGATCATCTGACAGGTTGCGTAAAACAATTCACTTTATGAGCCGCTCGCAAATCGTGCCGACATCATTGCTGCACGCGACGACGGACGATGGAGATCCATTTCTTTTGCATTTTGTTTTTATTTTTGCTCGCGCGTGTGAAGACCACCAATATGATGATCCAATCGCACAGCCCACGCCCGGTCGTTCGTTATTTTTTGGATCACCCGCAAAATGTAACCCGGTCAAACTGCGAAATCCAGTAGCTACCATTATTCGAAGCAGCCTCCGAAAGGAAACGGGCAATCTGAATGTATTAAAATCCTTTTCCTCCCTGGCTACCACCTCGGCGGTTTGGGCCGGGTCTGGCACCTTCTAACACGGGATGGAGCACAATCGAGGCACGATTTTTCAATTACTGATGGGTCGCATCCGGTCCCTACCGGCGGGAGTTTCGGAATCCAGGTCTCGATTGCCCGGTTTGCTTCGCTGGGCTAGGTGGATCGATCAGGCCTTTCAGACATGGACGCTTCGAACAGTATAGAATCGGGGCAGTCTCCTCCTGATCGAAAGGAAAGACCACTTAAAGCTCGCATCCGTTTTCGGAGGAATCGAGGCCAATTTCGTGCCACGGACGGTCGGGGCCGCATTCATCGCAATCAATATATGGAAGCATTCAAGCGAGCTCGTATGTAGATTGAGGTATGATGATCGATGAATGGATGATCAATGGATGATCAATGGACGCTGTGTGAGCGTGTGCGTGTGTGGGAAGGGATCGAAACAAAACTAAGAATAATTTCCTATGTGAATGGTTTGGTGGGATGCTGAACAATCAAATGTGTATGCTATTATCTGTAATTATAAATTGTATATGAGTTGTCCGAGGCCTGATGGGATCATGCATGTCGAGGCGATGGGCCTTTCATAATGCGAAGTGGAGTGCGTGAAGGGCTGATATATAATTTTCAAAGGCCAACGATGCAAATTTGGCAATTTCGAAGTGTTTTCAAAAGTAACATTCGTTGGTGGTTTGTAGAGTGAATGAATCGAACAGATTTATGTAATGGATTGGACTTTAAGTATACAATCATGATTCAAGTTTGAAAGGAGATTCAATAACCATCATTATGTTTAACATGCAAACGTTTGCAACCTATTTTAGATTTTTTTTTAAATATTATTTAAAAGCTCGAAACAAATTTAAACAAATATGGCCAAGCATAATTTAAGCCATTTTCGACATCAAATTAACGTCAACGACTTCTTCATTTTGCATATTGGTAAAGCATGAACATTTGATAAGTTTTAGGGCTAATCAAATTCATTGCGGCAAAATAACAGATATGTTTTCGGTTTGACGAGGAGCAGTCAAAAACCGTAAGCTCAATCAAACGTGCAGAAAGTTATAATAACTCAGGTGCTTTAAAGTTTTCATCTAGCTCCACTTCACTCAATCGATTCCAAATCAGGTGCTGACTCTCCTCCCAAAATTTGGACTCAGTTGATTGCGAACTCAAACTGCACCCGTCCTTTGACGTTTTTATGGGAATTACAATGGGAAAATCAAACTTTTCATTACGAAAATAAACGTGCTTTCGAGAAGCTTTAGGTGCCCAAAGCCACTTTTTGATTGCACATCGGCATAATTAGATATTGATTATTTATTGAGATGATGTTCTTGTGCATTGCAGCCAATAAATCAGGCTTCTTAGACATGTAGCAGTTAAATAGTGTTGCCATCCCAACCAAAAGGAAACAGCAAAATGATTTTCAGTTTTGTTATCCAGACTTTAGATCGCGGATATAGTTAAAATAACAAAACTTGTTACAAAAAATCCTCAAGATGTAACAAAATTACAGCAAAAATATGATATAGATATAACATTAACAAAACAAACTTTGTAACAGTTTTGTGACGATGTAGCAAAATTATATCAGCTAGTGTAAGGATTAATTTATTTCGTCTTCTTTACGCAGATTGTGCCTCGCAGGCCGTTAAATATTAATTTGTTATAGGTATGTTATACAATTATCCAGATGAAAACGACCAATAGCAAATTTATATCATAATCAGTTGATCATTACAAGGTTTGTTATAATTTTGTTATTTTTATGTTGTACCCTTCTGGTCAGGATGGAAGATGTGAAGCATTTATGTATGAAAGTAATTACCGTAGATATCAATTATGATGTTGTTGTTGTTGTTGTTGTTGTTTCGTAGTTACGTGACTTCGAGCCAGGAAGACGACCTGGACCTTACACATCGAACCCATCAACACATGGGCCAGGATCAACGGCCTTACTTCCCTTCCGAAGGACGTGATCCAAAATAATGTATACGCCGGAATGGAAATCGAACCCCGCAAACTTTAAGTAAAGGCTTGTTATTCAATTACATCATTGTCGGTGGAGCTCGAGCGAAACCGTCGCAATTGGTCATTTATTTTCTAGCTGTTAGTTGTTAACTCATGATTACAGAGGTAAACTTTCCAGGGCACTCAACAACGGATTGCAACCATTGAACTTGGTAACGAATTTGTTCAACCCTTTAATCTGATTGACACCAACTCTTTAGGTTTTGGGATTCACATCAGTTTTTATCGGTTCAGCCTTTATTCAGCACTTGTTCAGCTTTCTTTTTTTTTCAATTTGGTTTGAATCTCACCATCTGGTTTAATCTTTTAATCTTATGTTTAAAATTGACATAGCGTGTACATTTGATTACGATTCACATCAACTCTTGAGTTTTCATATCTTGATGTATTCAATTATTTCTTCCTATATTCAACTTTTATTTAGCTTGTGTTCAGTCTTTATTCAGCCTTCATCCAACCATTGAGACTGATTAGCAGCAACTCTGTGGATTTTAACATCTTTATCAATTTGGATTTTTTCAGCTTTTGTGCAGCCGGCGTCGGTGGTGGTAAGCGTTACTGCTACTTGGCATCGCAGTGGATCTGTGGATTCTTCTGCGGCGAAGAAAACGATGGTCAAGTCTTCCTTTGGAAGGGAAGTAAAGCGGTTGGTCCCGGCTCATGTGTTGATGGGTGCGATATGTAGGATCGAGGTACCTCCCTCTAATGGTGAACCAGCCTAAGGCTGAAAACCATCTTAGTACAAAAAGAAGAAGAAGAAGAAGAACCTTGTTAAGGATTGAACCAATTCTTCTATATGGTCCAGCGAAAATGGTACGAACTTACGCTTTTGTAGGCGATGATTTGGAACTTTCGCTGGCTGAACAGTTTTTGGTAGATTTTAGCCACATGACTTAAAAACTTAAGAAACGTAAGATTTGAGGAAAATTTTAAGTTTTAAATTTAAAATTTAATTACCATATCTCGACAACTAATGCAAAACGACGTATCGAAATTTGTAAACAAAGATTCAAACGTAAAATTCTTGAAACCAGCAGTTTTACGCAAACTGGGATCTCCACCACAAAGAATAATATTTCTCTAACGTGGTGGTGATGCTAGTTTCCGTGAGGTGCTAAGAGTTTTGAGAAATTTTCGCTTGAATCTTTGTTTACTTTTTTTGTTTGCAAAATCAGATACGTCACTTTTAATATGTTGTCGAGATTTGTAGTTTTGGATTCATCGTCATCCGAAATTAGTCTAGTTTTGTTAATGCATAAGTAACAACAGCGCATGGAGCTAAAAATAACCCAAACTTTCGACTCATAAGAAAGATGTCATTCCAAATCGCGATGATAAACAAAACAAGACGGGATCCCGGAAGTTGTACACGACGTTGCTGACGAGGTTCAATTGCGTGGTATTGGACGACGAAACCTTCGTCAAAGTAGACATCAAACAGTATTCTGAGCCCGAAAATGTTGTACGGAACTGGAAGATGGCAGACATTTTAAAGTACAAGCATCTGTCAAAATTCACTAAGAAATATCTGGTTTGACAGTTCATCTTCAGGCAGCTCTTGCGACATTTTCATTGCACCCGAGAGAGTCAACAAGGGAATTTACGTCAATGAATGTCTGGTGAAACGTCTGCAGCCTTTCTTGAAGCAACACCATTGCTCCGTTCAGCGAAACAACAAACCAATATTTTAAGATTTGTGGCTTCACAGCGTAGGTTAACGCGTTTGTTTTACAACTCAGAGATCAAGAATTCGATTCTAGATACAATGGAATGTTTTTTTCGTTGGGGATTTTGCTCTGATGCCCTTGAGCACAAACGTATCATGATGCTTGCCGCATATTGTACGATTATAGAGCTCTCAAACTAAGAACTGTGGATGTGCTTCAAAAACACTAACTTGAGCTGCAGTTAAATAAAACCAAGTAGAAGAAGCGAGGCTTTGAAAATCGAGGGTTTAAACTGGTGTTCTGCGGCGAACAAAGCGGGTGGGAGCTGACTGTATGGAGTTCGATGGAGTTAAACGAAAAGCCCAGCAATTTGAACAGCAACAGCAGGGACTGGTGTAGCTGAAACAAATTCTGAAGGGGTCTAGGGAGGCTTGCTGCATATTTTATAATGTCGAATTTTCGAATTATGGTTCAATAATAGATCGTGAAAATTGAATACATAACATACAATATTGTGTATCCCAGTATATATCATGTAGTTTCAGGGAACTTTTCACGGTAATCAATAAAATTTGATCTATTGAAATCCGAATAAATCACCAGGGCACGAGTTATTTATTGTAGGAAAAAATGACGTGCATAAATTACGATATTTTTTTATTTTTGTATTAGGTGCGCAACTAAGTTCTCGCTGTTTTTTGGTGAAAAAGGAACTTTATTTTGAAAACAAAGGTTACAAACGAATTATTCAAAGTATTGCCCATCACTAGCTACGACTTTTTCCCATCTTTCTGGTAGAACGTGAATACCATTTCGATAGAACTGTTCGTCTTTTGATGCTATCCAAGAATCAAGCCATTTTGAGATGTCATCATATGAGTGGAATTGCTGACCAGTGAGACCATGTGCCATCGAACGGAACAAGTAATAATCGGACGGTGCAATATCAGGAGAATATGGCGGGTGGGGTAGGACTTCCCATTTGAGCGTTTCCAAGTAGGTTTTCACGGGTTTCGCAACGTGAGGTCGAGCGTTGTCATGCTGAAGAATCACTTTTTCGTGTCTGTGCTCGTATTGTGGCCGTTTTTCGTGCAGTGCTCGGCTCAATCGCATCAATTGAGTTCGATACCGTTCCCCGGTAATGGTTTCGTTTGGTTTCAACAGCTCATAATAAATAACACCAACTTGGTCCCACCAAATACACAGCATAACCTTCGCAGCGTGAACATTCGGCCTAGGCGACGATGTTGAAGCATGCCCGGGCAGTCCCCATAAATGTTTCCGTTTTGGGTAACTGTAATGAATCCATTTTTCGTCACCTGTCACAATGCGATGTAAAAAACTCTTCCTTTTATGCCGCTGGAGCAGTTTTTCACAGACGAAAAAACGACGCTCCACATCTCTTGGCTTCAAATCGTAAGGAACCCAAGTTCCTTGCTTTTGAATCATTCCCAACGCATGCAATCGCTTAGAAACGGCTTGGCAGGAAACTCCTAATCCTGAACCAAGCTCTTCTTGCGTTTGACACGGATCCTCATCGAGCAATGCCTCCAATTCAGAGTCTTCGAAGTTTTTTGGCCTTCCTTCACGCGGACGATCATCAACACTGAAATCACCGTTTTTGAAGCGACGAAACCAATCACGACACGTTGTTTCACTCAGAGCAGCATCACCGTAAACTTTTTGGAGCTCTCGATGTGCTTCAGCCACCGTTTTCTTCGAATGAAAGAAGAAAATCAACACTTCCCGCAAATGACGATTATTTGGCACGAAATCAGACATCTTCAAACAACCAAAATATATAACACTAAACCAAAATCACTGATTTGGCAAAGCGGTTTGTTTACCATATGTCTGAGCTTGGTTTATGACGCTTGAGATGTACAACATTCGACCAGCACTTACTACTGGCGCCATCTATTGCTAAACAGCGGGAACTTAGTTGCGCACCTAATATTAAGATCGCTTAGCTTCTCCGGTTCGTGTTGAAGTTAACCTAACGAATTTGGGAAATTTAGATGTGGGTTGTATCAGAGACCTTCCCACGAGGTTGATATAGGACCGTGTTGGTGTATAGTAATAACGGTATTATCTAATTTATGCATACTATAACACATATGGTCGGTGAATGATTCTAATTTATTAATATTGAAATGTTTTGATTTGTGTGCGTGAGTATATATGTCCTTGTATAATCAATTTACTTTAAAAATCCAACTCCTTTTCATCGATGTTGGGGTCCTGAAAAAGACCATTTGGTATTTGGGACCCCAAAAAAAACCTGTTATTTTCATTTCATGCCCCTGGGGTGGTCCATACAAAGCCTACGATCGACGGTGGCAGTGATTTGAGGTAAGAATGGTTGCCTGTCACCCCAGTCAATTCTAGTCGGCGTCATTGGGATTTTTGGAGACGTAAAATATCTGATCACGTCTTCCGTGTGCATGCAGCTATAACTGTAATAAAAAATAATTTTCTTCGTTAGTTTCAAGTTTCTTCCGCAGTCTTTACGGTTTCATGCATTTAGCATTAGCTTCGACCGGCTTTGGCAACACTTCCGCTTCTTTTTCTTCATTCTCAATCGCCTCACGCTTTCGCTTTTTTAACGCTTTAATTGTCTTTACTTCCGATTATTATGTTTCTTACAAATGTTTAACATTTTAAGTGGTAAGCCAGAGGGCTTCAGTTTCTACCTAATCTATGGGTATAGAGGATGAAAGCATTTATGGATATTTTGTTAGGGATGAAGCATTTTATGGATATTTTGTTTACGTGGAATCTAAACAGCAATTTGCTATCAAGGGTGAGACCGAGATAAACTATTTCACTCGACCATTCGATAGGAGTACTACCGAAGTGGACTTTTACATTACCAGGCGGAACAAGCCGATGTGATTTTGAGTGAGGAAACAGAATAGTCTGTGTTTTTGCTGCATTGATAAAAACCTTCTAGCTGTAGAAATAGTCGGACAGAACATCCAGGCCTTCCTGAAGTTTACATGTCAGAGCTCGAATCACTCGACTCTTGTAGATGATAGCAGTATCATCTGCGAAAATAGGCAAAATACCACCACCCGTTAGGGGAGGAGCATCTGACGTGAATATGTTGAATAATATGGGACCTAGGAGGCTTCCCTGGGGGACCCTAGCGCCAACATTGAACGCATCGGAAAGGGAACCACTCAAGAAGACCTGAAATTGCCTATCCGCTAAGTATTGTTTGATGGTTTTCACGAGGAATATCCAGAAGTTGGATCGATGCAGCTAAAACACAAGACCATCATGCCAGACATTGTCGAACGAACTATTGCAGATTTTTTGAAACGGACTTGTTCCGCCTTAAGATGTTAGTGACCCTTGACAACTGGTGGACTGTGGAATAACCCGCTTGCTTTCGCTTTGACCCGTCCCCTCTTATGCATTTTGCTTCATACTGCATTCTCTCGATTCTCTGCGTTCTGGGCTATGCTACTCAACGCTAATATATAAAATCATAGTTTACGTTCCTTGATGTAAATCAAATTTGAATTACGGCTCAGGTAAAATTCTAAGTGTTCAGTCTTAAAACAGAAATTCTTGAGTTTTGGGCCAAAATGGACATGGCAACACTGCACTGGCTCACTGATTTGATGACGAATCGTATTTTTTAGGCAATCTGAAATAATGGCAGCCATACCGAATATTGGCTATTGATTGTCTTCGAAAATCGATTCTATAAGTCATATTGAAAGCAAAAATTAAACTATTCGGCTAAACGAATTTCTACCAATTTTTCAATCTTATTTCGATCTAGTTATTCAAACGTGAACTAATGTTAAGTTTTAATGCTGAATTTACTGAAAATAAAAGAAACGTATCCTACAAATCGAAAAAAAGATAATTAGGATGTGTTATTTCTGAAATACAAAGAAAAATTAAAATCGGCTAAACGAATGTCTATCACTGTATGGATAATTTTCAGAAATGTCGTCTAGTTCTACAAATATTCTATCATTTTCTTGAAATTAAGCTAAGTTTTAAGTCCCTTGTTATCAATATCATTTCTGTAGGGCCATTAGGCCGAATTAAGGAATGTAGAAGTTTGTGATAGAATGATGATGGTGTCCTGCTGCCCAAGAAAATCGGAAATAGAAATTTCTAACGCGGACCAATGACCCCCGCCTTTTTAGGACGACCAATACAATTTTACAATAAAAAACATTTGCGTTTAAGCTCCTCCATTTCATATTAATAAAACAGAACATTCTGGATTGCTTGAATCATTCAGTCAACAGGGGTATATTCGACCAATCGATCGTAACATCAAGATCAGCTTCAGAAATGCGAGCAAGATATCTAATAAAAATTTCAAAGATTTTTTCGTGAGAATTTTACGAATGATCAGTTTAAAGCTGCGTATCACTGCGTAGCTGCGATGACTGACGAGATGACAGACAGACGAATACCAGCTGGACTTGGGGCATCACGGCTTCGAGCCCCCACTTTTAAGGGGCTTCCGCAAAATGAGTTTCGAGTATTGTTTCGTACGGCATGAACATACTCGTAGTAGTACTTAGGATCAAACATTATCTCACAAGTTGATAGCCTCCACAACTGTTAATTCGGTACATGGTTTCCTGTTTATCAAATAAATGTCTACCTCATTTAACGGCAAAGTCCCGTGTGAAGCATCAGCTGAGAGCTTATGCCTAACACTGAGAGCATTTCGGTTTGTCCTCCGTGTTATATACTAGCTTTGAGTAACATAGTCTGGAAAGCAGAAGTTCACACGAATGTAGTATGAAGCAAAATACATAGAAGGGGTCGGGCATCAGTTAGGGATGTGTCTATGGCAGAGTTAAGCATGGTATGAATCTTAATGAAATATACAGAAACAGACAATATTGAACCATTTGCTACTCGTTTTTAAAGACCCTGAAAGGGAACATCAAATGTTCAACCTGTTCATATACAGATTTGTATGGTAGCAAAAGTAGGTCTGTTTTAAGTGAAAAACTGGGCAACTTATACTATTAGTACATAATCAAAATTTAAGTGAGTAAGTTTTTCCACTCGCATGGTGCATCAATATGTCATTCTGTTCCGTCAAACGAGAGTTGTTAGCGTTCATAAACCTTTCACGCTCTCCGTACCGTAACGCTCTGATTTTCAAAATGAGTATAAACAATAGAAACGTACTCCTACGTTAAAAAATTTTTTTTTTTCTAGGGGTGCCTTTAACGAGAGCGAGGAGCGAAGGGAATTATACTGAATATTGAAAAAGGTTTAATACCCGTTATCTAAAAACGTGCTCTTGATAGCAAATTTTCCGAACATCGCTGCAATCTTTCAGTGTAGTCTTACAAACCGACAGAGACGTTCTTTTAACAACCAAGCCTTTTCCAATACCGATGAAGTGAATTCTTGCCGTTTCTTCAAATATAAAATTCCATTGATCAACCATCATCGGCACCGTTGCACTGCACCGTCTCGGTCATCCCCGCCTGGGCTCATTTTCACAATGAACTTCGTTTTCCGTAAACGATCTCTCAATGAATCGGCGCCGACAAAGTGTCTTGTCTCGTATCTTATGATGGAATTATTTAAAATAAACAAAAAAATAAACTCGACACCGTAGAAGAAGCATATGAGAGCAAGAGCACCAGAAAAAAGCGAAGAAAAACACGCGCTGAAACATGAGCAAATACCAGTGATTTTCCTTTGATGTGACAAAGTGGAGACCAACCAAATTACAACATTCAGAAACAAAATAAATGCTGAAACTGTGAATAAAGCACCTTCATCGGGTGATTCAGCCTTCTGCCGTCGTCGCGCGGTTATGAAAATGATACTCGGTTGTCTTCGCCGCTGTTGGAGCGCAAAATTGCCGCCAGCTTGATGGGAAGGAAAATGAGCGACAGCTTCTTCTCATGGCCTGGCACGGGGGGTTTTATGTAAACAGGGAAGTAGTTATTTTATTACTACATAGTAGTTGATACCATCCGCGAGAGGAAGGGAAACAATACAATCAGGAATGTCTTGTTTTAAGGCCTCAGGGTAGTTCAAGGTTGTTCTTGATGCACTTGTTTGAGCATGTCGTAGGATGATGTGGTAATTATTCTCGATTGCTTACAAATTGGCCGTTTTCACTAGTTGTCGAGTTGATCTTGTTGAGAGCATTGTTCTGATCGAGATTAAGTCCTTCATTGGTACATCAACATCAACTGCGGGGTTTTCCCATTTCTCCCAATTTGCAGTGTTCTTCTTTTGTACATCGTACTCTATGACTAGTCAAAATCACTCGCACTCAACGGGGTTTAACAATGGCCTAGAGCCCTCGTTGGCTAAAGAGTGCTCACACGATGTGAATGCAAATTTGCGGTTCCACTTCGCTCCGAACGGCGAGGCACGAGGCAACGCAGGAGGAAACCCTTTCTTTGGTAGCAGCGAGCAGCACACTTTCTTCAGCCGTCATAGATCGCCCCATTGATCAGGTCCACGTGTCTGCTAGCCGACAGCCAAGCATCTTAATGGCAAATAAATTACACTACAATGAGTTTGTGATTTTAATAAGGTCTTTTGCCTGAGTGGGTCTTTGGCGTCGTCGTCGTCGTCGGCGAGAGAGGAATTCGGAGATCGCTGGCGGGTGGATACGCTTGCTTAGTTGTTGTGGCCGCGCATGGTCGTTGATCAGATTGAGGCCTGCAGATAACGACGACATTACGGCTCTAAGCAGGAAGTCCCGGTGCCTCTGTCATTTCTCTAAAGCATCACCGCATTGGGGTCTTTGGATAAGGGGCGTACGGGCGTTGCGTCTTTCATCGGTCTGTCTCTGTCTCCTTCTGTCTGCTTCTGGGTGAGTGGGTCTAGGTCACGGGCGGTGATTGTGAATGTGGTCGGAAGTTGATGAGGAGTTTGAGGCTACTGATTTTTTTTAGTTCGATCGTTTGGCAGAACGTTGCTCGGCAAATATTTAAAACGGGGAGTTTGACTTTTGGAAAGCTTAAAATAATAAGAGTTTTAAAATTGAAGTTTATTGGTCTCCTAAATAATGTTTTAATCATGACCGCATTTAGCAGAAACGTTTTCAAAAACCTATTTAGGTTTAAAACACATTACACACACATGAATTTGGTGCAAACTTTAATTTATTAAAAGTAAAAACGGAAACATCATTAGGTAGAAAATCGCATGCCAAAAAGTAGGAAAGGATCAGACTATTGAATTACTTTATCTTTGTATCTGTTCTGAGAAATCATACAGTTGTGTAAAGCGGACGTAAAAAGGTATAAATTCTTCCACATTGCGATGACACATAATTATCCAAGTTGGATTGGATGCGAATAATGTGTAATATAGACTAGCAGACTCATGAAAACGCAACGCGAGAGTAGTAGGGAAAAAATGTAAACTTACAAAAACGTCAACTGTATACAGGACACTAAGGTAATACTCATAAAAAGGTGAAGTCTACTTGCCGAAAATAGGTCAATTCTCCTTGTTATTCATCAAAAACTAGGACAAAACTCTGAATAAAAAATATATTTTATCATACACAGCAAAAACTAAGAATAACAATGATGAAAAAAAAATCACAACCGAATCGGAATTTATCCATCTACGAGAACACAATTACCGATAATGGCTCAATGTTCTCCCACACGGCTCAATCCCCAAACAGTGGTACCCCTGTTGACCACACGCCCTAGCCTTACGCCTTTGATGGTTGCTACCGACAATATTTTCAACGAACGCATGGCAGACGACCTCGGCCCCTAAGGCAAGGAAACCGCATTTTATGATTTATTTTCCGGAGTTCCTGGATTCTTTTCTGTTCATTTACAAACCCCCTCGGCCTCGAGCGGCATGTTTTCCACCTGAGTGAAAGGTGCTGCAGAAAAAGACAAGAAACTTTGTAAAACAAATATCCGATAATGGCTCACCGGCTTCAGTGCTACGGACCGAAGAAACGCGAGCACCGGGGCAATTTTGTTGCGATCCATGAAGATATTAACGTTGCAACAAAAGCATTGTTACAGCTGTAACATCTTCACTGCACCGATTGGCAGGGAGGGCAAAGGTCGGGGGAATCGTTCACACGAAAGGTCTCGTCGTGTGTTATTGGCAGGATGATTGTTTTTCCGAAAGATGCGAACAATGAAAAGACGAGCCAGCACCGAGCAAGATGGGTAAGTGTTCGCTTTCTGAGGCAATTAAATACAATGGCTGTTTAATTAAATTTGAATAATGAATTGCTAAAAGATGGTAAGAGCTCTGAATGCGTTGCGTGATGTTCGGGAAGATCGGCAATCAAACAAAACCCTCCGACGGAGGTGGTGGTTGCTAGTTTGCTTTCGAGGTCCGTTTTAGATTGTACTTAAATTGGAGTTAAGTATGCTTGCCTCGTGTATCTTGATTCCGATCGTCAAAGCAATCTACAGGATGTGTATATGTGGACTTTCTCCCGGAATTCACTAGCAATCGTAAGTTGTAAAGTCCTCCAAGATAAATTTTTGATGTGAATTATAAATTTCGCAATGCAATAAAATGACCTCAGAAACCTCACCAGTGAAGAAAATGAATCGTACAATAAATGAACCTCAAACAAGCATTAAAGTGGGTTGAAATCAAGCAATATAACTCTTTTTCTTTTCAACTTTCATAAACAAGACCCTTCACGACAGAATCTATGGTTAATAAGCTCGATTTAGCTTTTGTTAAAAGTGTGTTTTTTTGCGAACTTTTTGAATCTCCTCTGCCATTGATGAATGTGGGCGGTCATCATCAACCATTTGTGATAATAATTGAAACTCTTCTCGCTACAGAAGACAATGGCTGGTCAATTAGTTTTTTGCTTATGGCTTTGCTCAATGCAACTTTAGTGAATTGAACACTGCAACATCACAAGTGAATTGGCTTCCGATTTTAAATTTCAACATTTTGAACGATGCGGTAGATAAATTCTATGATGAATTGGGTTCCATTTTCCGACAATAAAGGGTGTCCACAGTTAAATTGCATCACTTTAAACTCGTCCTCAAAAACAAGTCTCTCAACCGATTGTCATGATATATTCAGGGAATAAAATACAATGTATAATCTTGGTTTAGGTATTTTTATTTCACTGTATTTCTTTACCAAATCCAAAAGCCCGAACTTTCTTCCTAATACCACGCATAAGATTTTGGACAACGCTTGAACCAACATTTTCTTTCCGCTTTCAACCATGACTTCAACATTTCCTGTTCTCTAGTGACAACTTTAGGATGTTTACGAAGTTCGTACTTCATTATAGCCCAATATTTTTCAATTGGCCGCAACTCTGGAGAGTTTGGGAGATTAAGATCCTTCGGCACGAAATTGACACCATTCGTCTTGTACCACTCCAGAACATCCTTGGAGTAGTGACAAGAGGCTAGGTCCGGCCAAAAAATTGTAGGAACGTTGTGTGTTTTGAGAAACGGAAGCAGTCGTTTTGTCAGGCATTCATTCATGTATACTTGACCATTTACACTTGAAGTTGTCACGAAAGGCTTGCTCCGTTGACCACACGAACAAAATCCCCTGCCAAATCATGAATTTCTTGGGTAACTTTGACACTTGCTGTTTCATGAACCCTTTTAACCTCTTTTCCCCCATGTGTTTCGTCATCATTCGTGTGTACAGCTTGCGCGCACGTGTTTTAGCTGTCTTATTATGTTTTTCATTGCGGTTTGGAGCTTTCTGACCTTTGAATGAACGAAGCCCGGCTCGTTTCTTGGCTTTCTGCACGAAACTTTTGGTCAAGTGCAGCTTTTTCGCGACATCCCGAACGGAACAGTTGGGTTTGCGTTTAAAGGCAGCAACCACTCGCTTGTGATCCTTCACACAGTACGGAACACTTTTTCTACCACTCACCTTCTTCCGATCGACAGTTAAACGTTCCCCGAAACGTTTTATGACACGAAACACTGTAGACTGGTGAATTTTCAACATCTTTCCGATGGCTCGGTGCGAAAGAAATGGGTTGTCGAGGTGCGTGTGCAAAATGTTCTCGCGCACTTGCTGTTCCTTCGACTCCATTTTCGAAACTACGACACATTTCACAATGAAACTCACGCAGTGTAAACAATACACGCTGAGGTCATTTCACCCAAAATTTCGTTGAAATCAACCCAAAGGGCGAAATGTTACAGCTTATTGAAAGTGATGCAATTTAACTGTGGACACCCTTTATACCCCAACCAAAGAAAAACCACAAAACCAAAACACAAAAAAAACAAAAAAAAAAAAAAAAAATTGTGATTTAGACACAAACCAAAAAGAAATTACATTTTCCCCCCCCCCCCCCCTCACCACAACAAAAAAATACACACCACATTTAATAAAAAGATTTCACCGCCCCCCAAAAAAAAAAAAAAAACTCCCCAAAAAAAAATGTGCCCAAAATTAAACATAAACGGGGTTTCCCCCCCCCCGAGATATCTCCCAAGTTTGAATCCGGAATCACTTATTGTGTTGCAGCGGCCCGGAAAGTGATCGTTGCAAGAATTCTTTTACAGTGGTTTGTTAACCTAGGCGCCCACTTTCGGTGGTATAAATTTCTTGGTGTTTCGTGCAGTGAGTCAAAAGTTATTCCAGATGGAAGCCAAGGGGAGAGAAAAAAATATGCACACCCACGTTGATAATCCAACGTGGTCCGCAATAAAAATCTCAAAAACGTTGAAAATCGCAAAATCAACCCTGTATAACGTGCCCAAACGTTTCAGGGAGCGAAAAAGCGTGGATCGAGTGCCTCAAGGTAAGCGTCGTAGTGGAACATATGACCGCAAGCTGAACCAGAAGGTGTTGAGAACCGTCAGAGCAAACCCTGGACTATCAGATAATGAAATAGCACAAAAATACGCTGCTGCTCGCAGTACCGTTCGAAGAAATCGTTTGCGAACAGGATATCGTTCTTATCGAACCAGCAAGCAACCAAACAGAGCGTTGAAGCAAAGTTTCGTCACCAAAACTCGAGCTCGGAAATTGTACCAGCAGGTTTTGACGAAGTACCAAGGATGCCTGCTCATCGACGATGAAACCTACGTCAAAATGGATTTCGGACAGCTTCCTGGCCAAAAATTCTACATGGCGACGGCACGAGGAGATGTTCCTGCAAAGTTTAAGTTTGCTTTTATGGACAAATTTGCCAAACTGATGATTTGGCAAGGGATATGCAGCTGCGGAGCAAAGACCGAAGTGTTCGTGACGAATAAGACGATGGACTCGAAGCTTTACAAGGAAGAATGCCTAAAAAACCGCGTACTACCTTTCATTAAAGCCCATAAAGGCCCGTGAAGTTTTGGCCAGATTTGGCGAGGTGCCACTGCAGCCGGGAAGTCATCCAGTGCACACTGGGCCAGAATGAAAAGTTAGCAGGAATAAATTATTTTCACTATGAAGATGCAACTTTAGAACAAAACTTTCTTCGGCAAAGTTGCAGTTTATAATTAGGACTTTAATTTGACGTCAGTTTCAGTTAGGGTGGTCCTTGAATATATCGAAATAAAAATTCTATCTTTCACATTTCTTGACATAAAGCAATACAGTGCTCTACAAAGTTGTTCCTTATTGAATTTAAAGCAACTTTGCTGCAGAAATCATAGTCATAGGTCTTTTGTGTCAAAAGTTATGATCATATTAACGCTTAATTTACGGCCCTGAAAAAATTAGTATTTTTCGCCTAACTTTTTCATTTCAAGTTTTATGAAAACGGTGTCCTGAGCAAATTTTTAAAACTTGCTTAAATACACACTTTGATGAAAAAATAACGTAATTTCATAAATTCCTTCAAAAGATATCGCAATTTTAGTCTAAAAATTACGATTTTTTCAAATCAAATTATTTTTTAAAGGGGGAAAAACGGGGATACAAATACGATTCCATATGAATGGTAAAGATAAGAGGTCTCTTTTCTAATCTAATAATCTAATCTCACACTAACGCCAATTCTTGAAGGCATCCTGGAAAATGATGGTTACTTGAATACATCATTTTTCTTGTCATCGGCCAGGCCAACTGCGTAGTGTGTGCCGCAAAGAGGATTCCAAGAAATACAACGATTCCATAAAGATCTAAAATCGCTCTACTACTCTGAATCAAGGGAAAGAAGAAAGCGTGGACCTCCCGTACCAAACGCTTCCATGTAGAGTTAAACAGTGTGATAATTTGTACTATCTCGTTGGGAGCATAGATGCTAGAAAGATTAGTTTATGCTCCTTTAGCCTATGGGTGAACTCTTGGCATTTGAACCAAAAGCCTGGTACTAGTTGCCAAGGTTATAGCGCCTTATCTCGCTCACTCGTCTTACAAGCAAGGTCTCTTTTGTATATAAATACTCAGGTGAATTTAGAAGAATTTTGGGTTAAATGGTACTATGAATGTATGTCCTTTTTAAAATAAAATTCTCGTTTTTTTCTTAAATGTAGATGGCAACGACGAATAAATCACCATATATAAATAAAAAACTAATGTATGCATTGTTTTCAATTTAAATCGATGAATTTGCTTATTTAACTTACTTTTGTTTTGATAAAATTTGTAGTTAAAGTGGTCTTCCAACATATAGAGATGTTAAAGATGTCTTTCGTTATATATCAGTAATATATCATGTTTGTCAATAAAAGATATTCGATGCTGTTTGCAACGTTTGTTTTTTAAATATCAAGTTTGATTAATCATTTAGAAGTAGTAACATTAGACTTTTGATTAGTGCATGTGCTTTTTCCGGCAAATTGATTTCTCTTGTTTTGCCAATTTTTTTTGTAATCATTGAAATGACTGGATCAGATGTGATCAGCAGTCGCTTAAATACATCCTCTAAATTGGCTTCACGACTGAACTGTCTTGCATGATGCTCCCGAAAATTTCGTATACATTTGTTACTAGTCTCTTGCGCTTCCTCGCTTAGCATACCGATTGGCAAAATGGCATGTTCAATCACATCACCACCATGAACCAACAGTAACAGACGTTGTATCCATATTCTTTATGGCAGTTGGATCTGATGCAATATTCTCGAATAATTTTTCTGCCTTTCGAAAACTCCAGAATAAAGGCTAGAACCAGCAGCCAAGCCCAGTTCTTGAGGAGAATATTCCTGTGTCAGATTGCGTATTTTAACTTTCTTTGCTTTTCTTCCGGAATCCAAAAACGATTTCGAAGGACTTCCTGCCCTGTTTTTAGGAGTCAACGATGACTTGAAGTTTGAATGAGGACAGAGATAACCATAATTTATTTTTCGAGAGAAATCGCTCTTTTATATAGTTACTGCTGCTCCAACGCTTTTCAAATTCGAACCGTAGCTTGTATATCTGTGTAAACATTGAATCTTTGCTTATTTGACCAACCGTATACTTGTTAACTATGTAGTGAAAGATCTCCGAGCTTCTTTTCCCAGAAAAGAAAAGCTGAACTAAATCACCATTTTTCACATCTAAAACAGATTCTCGTTAAACAAAAAACAAACAAAGCTTCGATTCAAATAACCTCTTTCCATTTTTGCGAATTGCGGTGGTAGAACTTCAAAACTATTACACACAAAAATCAAGCCGTGGCGAAATTCATTAATAAAGCTTTAAATTCCATACAATAAAACACTAGGAAATGACTGGTCATCCGCAGACAATCCGGTAACAATTTGACAGTTCTAGAGTAAAGTCAATGTACCTCGATAGTCGTGGCTCACTAGTCTCTGAAACCTTCAGCACAATGAAAAACCACCGAAGCAAAGAAAAAATATCGCTTTACTAAGGGTGCACTGAGAAAAATGATTTGGAAAAGCAAATATATTCTAGTTTTATTTAACAGGAACTTCACGTCGAATTGGGCACAAACATCATATTAGTTTGATTTGACTACCTACGGTGGTTAAAAGAAACTTAAATTTTGAGTCATTGTTATGGGAATTAAGCAGTTAAGTTCAACTGACATCCGTTTGAATTTACCATTAGGTTGGTTCCAAGCACACGCAAACACAAACGCATACACGTTGATGCGCTTTATACCTGATGTTTTTGAGAACATCATTCCAACCTCGAAGATTTTTATAACCCTTAAACGTGCATGGCGTAGAAAAAAATATTTTTTGTTGTTTAATGTTGCTCAGTGGTTCAGTAGTACAATTTATAATTTTGGTACATTTTTCGCATATATGTTTATTATGCAATTTAATGCATTGCAAATATTAGTTTTTTATTTATATATGGTGATTTATTCGTCCTTGCCATCAACATTTAAGAAAAAAACGAGAATTTTATTTTAAAAAGGACATACATTCATAGTACCATTTAACCCAAAATTCTTCTAAATTCACCTGAGTATTTATATTCAAAGGAGACCTCTTATCTTTACCATTCATATGGAATCGTATTTGTATCCCCGTTTTTCCCCCTTTAAAAAATAATTTGATTTGAAAAAATCGTAATTTTTAGACTAAAATTGCGATATCTTTTGAAGGAATTTATGAAATTACGTTATTTTTTCATCAAAGTGTGTATTTAAGCAAGTTCTAAAAATTTGCTCAGGACACCGTTTTCATAAAACTTGAAATGAAAAAGTTAGGCGAAAAATACTAACTTTTTCAGGGCCACCCTACTCTTAAGCGTAAATATGATCATAACTTTTGACACAAAAGACCTATGACTATGATTTCTGCAGCAAAGTTGCTTTAAATTCAATAAAAAACAACTTTGTAGAGCATTGTATTGCTTTATGTCAAGAAATGTGAAAGATAGAATTTTTATTTCGATATATTCAAGGACCACCCTAACTGAAACTGACGTCAAATTAAAGTCCTAATTATAAACTGCAACTTTGCCGAAGAAAGTTTTGTTCTAAAGTTGCATCTTCATAGTGAAAATAATTTATTCCTGCTAATTTTTCATTCTGGCCCAGTGTGCAGTGGTAAGCTTAAGAAACGTGGGAAAAAGGCTCGGGACGCGACTCAGATGACCAAAATGTGGAACAAATGTGCCAAGGAAGTTGACTCATTTGATGGGAGGAATAAAGAAGAAAGTGTAAATTTTCATTAGAAACGTAGAGAAATGATTTTGTATTGATATTTTTTCCTTAAAGTACAGTAAATTACCTTTGTTTCGATGTATTAAACCTATTTGTACGTCAATCCGTTACCGAGATACAGATGGAAATAGATTGTGGAAAAGAAGTTCATAAGAAAAAAAGATGGTCTTGTTTTTCGGACAGCTTCAAGACTTAAAATATTTCTCTTTCTGCGAAATGTACACCTCAATTACTATTAAAGTTTTCAGAGAATATTTTCTTGGGAATAACGATTCCCCGTTTTGAACAATCAACGTTTTGCCAAAACAGTTTTAATTAAAAAAAAAACTTTGATGATTTTATTAATCTTCAGCAAACCACCTATTCTCATTTTGTCATAAACTTCAGATAAAATCAGATCATTCATTTGAAGATACCTAACTGACTTTCTGCGCATTTTAAAAGATCAATTGCGCTTAAATTTCAAAATCGACAAGTGAAAGTTTGCCCAGCGAAATTGTCCAGTGAAGTTTGACAAATACTTTGCATGATATTTTAACTGTTTTTCTTCCTTTCGTGTGAGTTTCGTTTTGAGTATCATCAACTCATGATTTTTGCAACTAAAAAATTCACGACTAATCCGCGAAAACCGCGAAATTTACGAAATTCAAATTCCTTACTCACGAATTCCGCAATTGTTGTCAGAGCCCTGTAAATATCAATACTGTAAATTATTTGATACCAATGAGCTTGAAAACAATTGAGAATTTCTGCTCGGGGTTGTCATTCATCCGGTTGTTGTCAATGTACGTTGCAAACATTTATCGTTATTTCCAGAATAGAAGAAGAAAAGGTGATTTCCTTTTTCAAATCAATGGATTCATTTCACATACATATGAACATGCCAAGGTCCAATTCCACCGAGAATAGCCCTTAGATGTCACGAATTACTTGTCTGCATTTTTTCAACTCCAACATTTGATCACCAGCTGGAACTTCTGAAGGTTATCTGTACACTTTATTTATTTTTCCTTGAGTTCCAATTATCAAACAAATGTCATTGGTTAGTAACAGCTGTTCTCATCTAATGAAAGGGAAATTGTTGAATGTGGCTAAATCAACTGTTACCAACGTATTAAAAGTGTTCAGTGAACGTTTGTCGACAGCCATGAAAGCTGGATCGGGGGAAAATCGAAAGCCGGAGGCCACAGCGACGACAAAAAGAGTTGCCCGCTGTTTCGAGCGGAACCCCAACCTCTCCATCCGAGATGTCGCAAAGAAGCTGGGAGTGGCGCCTTCAACCGTGGATAGAGCTAAAAACGAGCTGGACTGTCGACTTACAAGAAAGTGGTGACTCCAAATCGCGACGATAAACAAAACACGTCGGCCAAAGCACGATCGCGAAAGTTGTACACGACGATGCTGACGAAGTTTGGTTGCGTGGTACAGGACGATGAAATTTACGTCAAGGCAGACTTTAAACAGCTTCCTGGACAAGAATTTTACACGGCAACCAGACGGGGAAAGATGGCAGATATTTTCAAGCACATTAAACTGTCAAAGTTCGCGAAGAAATATCTGGTGTGGCAGGCCATCTGTACCTGTGGCAGGAAGAGCAACGTTTACATTGCGACTGGAACCGTCAACCAGGAAATTTATCTGAGCGAGTGCCTACAAAAACGTCTACTGCCTTTCCTGAAGTAACACAATTGTTCCGTTCTATTTTGGCCGGATTTGGCATCTTGCCATTACGGAGAAAGGCCATGGAGTGGTATGCTGCCAACAACGTTCAAGTGGTGCCCAAGGATGCCAGAGCTCCACCCAATTGAACAATATTGGGCCATCGTCAAGCGGAACCTTAAGAAGACTCAAAAAGCTGTTGTGAGCGAGAAACAGTTCAAGTCAAACTGGAGTTCTGCGGCGAATAAAGTGGACAAGGAGACTGTACAAAATCTTTTGGCAGGTGTTAAACGAAAGACCCGGCAATTCGCATTCTGTAAAAAGGAAGCTGAGCTGAATATTTCTCCTATATTCTACATTAACTGAACTTGAAAATGAAAAAATAATTTGACTTATTAATCAAAACTTTGTTCGACTCACACACATTACTGTTTGACCAAATTTTGATCGGAACACCCTTTAATTCAGCTACAAGAGGCCAAACGGTATATTTTAAGTGGAGAAGAACCATTTAGCTCCCCTTATGTCTGCATGGAAGTTTAAATAAACCTAATATTTGGCGAATAATGAACTTTTCAGTCAAGGAACATTAAATTTTAATTTAGGGTCGCATCCATTAATTCAAAAATAGATTCCATCACGTGACAAAATGTTTATTTCCACGAGCTTGTGATAGTAACTAACGCCGCTTTCTCTTCTTATACATTCCGTAACATTCCATAGATACTTTCTGAATCTTAACAATGCATTAATCCTTCCATCGAATCACCAAACCACTAAAAGTAAAATTTCCAAGATCAATCCAATACTAGGCTCGCCCAAAAGACGTCATCACACCACCCGGTCCACAATTCACAAACAACGGAACAACTGGTCGACTGACTTTTGTTGTCGTCGCCGATTCGGTCCGAGTGCTTGCATAGCTAATTAATGAAATTGCAAGCTGAAAATGAAAATGATACATACGCCAGGCATGGTTTGGAACCGGGAAGCTACGTTCGATGGCAGTGTAACAGCTCACGAATCAAGCGAGGGTGGCTCACAGCCGGATAAAGAAAAGTGTTGCACAGTGTTGCATCGCACGGTTGAAGTAAAAGTGATTAAGTAAGACTGATGGCTGACGGTGGCGTGGTGGCGGTGAAAATTGCCGGTTTGGCTTGCGGTAGTGGAAGAAAAAATGGATCATTGCTGCTGCTGGTTGGGTATTTTCCACCCGGCCCGAAAGAGGACACGCGGGGGAACGTATATTTTCACGAAATTTGTTTGTTTGCTCAGCATTTCTGCCAACTCGAATCTCGCTACGCCTCGAGTAGGTGAGATACACTTTTCTTTTCAATTTACGCGCTCTGCTTTCGCCATCCGCCTTGACGGTTGATTTTCCTTATTTTTGCACATCGTCGCAAGATTGTCCAAGAAATATGCCGGGGAAAATTTTACGCGAATACTTAACGACAAGAAGTCGTGCGACAAGGAAGTTTCAGTTTTCAAAATGAGTGCTTTGTCTTGTCGTGTGGACGAACGAAAAGGTCACTCTTGTTTACATCAATCACCCACCATCCGCCCACTGTGCGATGAATAATTTGCAGCTGAAAAGTGTGGCAGGTACCTAGCCAGGAAAATACATTTACTTAGCCTTCCTTCCGCCCGTTGGCTTCGAACTGGAAACGTTCGTTCGTTGAAGGGTATGGCGCATTGTTCCGTGGATGGGGGATTCAATCAAAATGGTTTAGTCGCTTCACGCTTCTTAATCAAAGCATCTTTTGAGGTCAGATCATCAACGGTGGCAGTGATCACGGTTAAACATCGCGGTTTCACGGATGGTGATTATCATGAGAGAATGGTAATTTTGTTCGTGTAGGTTGCCCCCTCGATGTTTCAACTCGGTCGTAGTTTTTTTTCCGTGTTATGAAGGAAATGATACTGTCCAAAAGGTTGACCTCTTGTGGACATCAATAAGAGCCATCAAAATTCAAGCAACCTAGTTTGCCAGGTCAGATCACCCCCCATCAAAGCATGCCGCCCGTCAACGACAGACCTGTCATTATTAACGAAATCTGACGATCGTCGACGGACGATGACAGTTATCGAAGAACATCGATTGATCGCTTGGGAAGCACCCAGAAACGCAAGAGAGACCGTGTGGCACATACTCACAGCTCGATTCGGAGATTATCATCGGCCATGCATACCTGGAAGAGAAGAGATGAAAAGAAGACAATGTCAGTTAGATTTATGATTTGTTATTATTGTTATAAAGTTTTATTTTCCAACGCAAACATGTGTTGTGCCTAGATTGGGGCAATTGCTGCTTTTCTATTTTTATGACATTGCTTATCTTGGTGAGCGAATATGAATTGACTTCAGTCGGACTAATTAGGGATTCTATTGTAAATAAGACGATGAGAACCAAAACTGATCAAATCATGCCACAAACAAAGAATGTTCGGTCATAAGGTGTTAATTTTACGACTTTAGGGACACAATTGAGACTGAAATGAAAGAATCGAAGAAACTGTACATTTAGCGGAACACTTTTTTGGTGTTATTTGATCTTTTGTTGACCGGAGCTGATTGAGTTGAAATATTAAAATAAAAAAACTGGAGACGAGCATTTGGGCGGTCTGGAGTCCGATTTCGTTGCGACATGCACTCGCTGGGTGATCCGCTCGGTTTCAAGGCATCAGTATTGCACTTTTTTTTTATTTTGATCCGTGACTTGATCTATATTTCACGGCAAACGGTATTGAGCTTTCGGCAAAGGGGTTTGGTCTTTCTTTTCAGTGAACCATGGTCGAATGGTGAAATGCATCTCACATCGATAGGACACCAGCGGCAGCCTTTTGCTATGTGCAAAAGATCAATTTTCAACGGGTCTCTGGCGCACTGACGTAGATAGGGGAGGGCAAAAAATATTCATTAAATTTTAGAGGGTTGTTTAGTAATTCCGGTGCACATTCCTCGGAGCAGAGCGTTTCAATGAACAGCAATGGAACCTTCAAATTTTGAAGAAACATCCCCAAACCATCACCGTTGGAACATTCTGGAACCTTTATCACGTGGAATATCAGAAAGATGTGCTGCATACCTCCGATAATTTTGCTGGTTGTGGAGATTCTGTAGCAGGAACATTTTTTCGTCCGAAAACAGAATCTCACAATCACCGTGTTTGAGCAGCTTCCGACATCTTTCGACAGTTGCAATCTTCTGCTTTACAATCAAGCCATGCACCCGTTGTGTTTTGTATGGATTCAGTCCAAATACTCCTGATCATTGACTGCGACATTATCAGTTCTTCTGCCATATTTCGGCCAAACTTACCATGATTTCGCAAAATTCGCTCTCTTACTCGTTGGATGGCTTCCGGACACCTGACAATGCGTTTACGGCCAGGACTGGGAGATATTTTCGAAGAAGCGGTTTCTTTGTAGCGTTTGATGGTGCGAAAAAAATAAACTTTCATACTCTAATTGTTATATTTGTAATCTCCGAACGTGGAGTAACTCTTGGTGCCTCATGGCGATGAGCGAAACATCTCCTTCTACATCAAGAATCTTTCGTTTATTCCAAGTGGTTTCAATTTCTTTAAAATAGTAAACAGTCTTTGTTTCAGAAACAGACTTAAAGGCTAGATCATTAAGGAATGGGGCACTTTCAAATGCGTGTATTTTTGAAACTTTTCTCGCACTTCCCGGTTGATGCCGTTCATCTGTCGGCGCACATCTTATTCAGTCATGGTTTTAGCTAGCTAATTCCACCAATTCTTCATCTGGCCAATGCCACTGGTGACTGCTCCCTTCATCTTCAGTTTCCCTGAATTATCACCCAATACTTCTCTATTGGACGGAATTGAGGACAATTTGGTGGATTTAGCTGTTTTGGGATGAGCTGGACCCCATTATTGTTGTACCATTACAGCACTTCCTTGCTTTAATGCCAGTTGGCTAGATTTGGCCAAAACGTTACTGGACTATCATAGGCCTTAACGAAGGGTAAAATCTGATTGTTGCGGTACTACATTCTGTACACTTCCAAGTTCATTGTTTAATCCGCTACAAAAACTCTGGTTTTCTTGCCACAGTAAAAGATAGGGTCTGTGTCCCTTGACTCAGCCTATTATGCAACGTCGTCTACATGTTTTATTATAACTCATAAAATATTTGAGCTGTAAGCGATATTTAACTAGTTATTACACTTGCTTAGATACATTTGATAAGACGTTTGGTATCCCGAAAAGTTACACAACTCATTTAAGAAAGTCAGAAACTTTCGAGGGACATACATGGATATTATGTCAGTCTATAAGCATTAAATTGTTTCTATTCATGGATGCAACATCGTCCCATTCGATAGATTTATTGTTAAATGCAATCTTCGTTCGACTTTTTTTTTCTGATTTTCTGATTTAAGGCATTGTCAGCTGTATTCGCTTTACCTAACACAAAATTACACAAAACAAACTAAAATAAAACTACTTTGAAACACTTAAGTGATAATCTTTCCTCTATTCGGGACATAAACCACTGCGACCAGTAATTTGATCTATTGCATCCTTTGTTCACAGGCCATAGTTAGGAACATAGAAAAAATTATATCCCCAACATTGGGTCTATGATTTTCTTGTAAAATCATTGTTATTTTATCTATTTAAACAGTTAGTTTGTAACGTGTAACTATTTTCTGAATATATGAACTGCATGACTCGGTTTATCGATTCAAATTTAGATAATTCGAAGATCGTGGAGATAATCTGTTGAGCTTAACCAGTGAAATCATGATGCCACAATAGTGCAGGAAATCAAAAAGTACGCGGAAGTGAACATCTATAAGTTGAGCAGTACTGCCTCAATTGCTTTGGATTACATCCGTCATCCTGATAGCAACATGATTTTGTTGATTATCGCTGAATTAATGACATATTTGGTACAGGCCGAATGAAGGTGATAGGCTAACGTTACATCCCGTTAACCTACCTTGCCCAATGATGAATTGTTTCGCAAACTTATTGGCCAAAATAAATTTGAATCTGCCAGGAACATTGCCAGGAGCAGGAGCCTTCTAGAATTCAGACCCGAGATTTGTATGAAATCTACTTTATCATATGTTCCATCATCGATGAAGAGACATCCATCGAGTTTCGTCAGAGCTTGGTCGTTCAACTTACGGGCCCGAGTTCTGGCCACTGTTTGTTGTTTGAGGTTTTGTTTGGGTTGTTTACTTGCTCGGCAACATTTATAACCTTCTCGGAGATTGATTCGCCACACAGTATAACGGTCGACATTCAGTTTTTTCGCCAAATTATAATCCGAGATCTTTGGATCAGTCTTGATTTTCCGAATTTCCACTCCGACGCTTGATTTGCACTTTACGGACAGTTGTTAAAGTTTCCTTGTACTTGTTTATCACTCGCGTCACAGTGCTTTTAGAATAATCCAGCAGTTTAGCCAGCTCCCGAGTTGACGCAGATGGATTTTGCAGGTAACTGTGCACAATTATTTTTCTTTTTTCTTCCTGCATGATGAATGTCTTAGAACCACGTTAGTTTTAAACTGTGAAAAAAAATAGACCGAGCAAAACTGTTTACAAACAACAAAACGGTGTGAAAAACTTGCATATTCGAACACTTAGAGCGCCACGACCACTTTAAAATCAAGTGCACTCTTGTTGCATCCATGATTACCACGAGTCTTAAACGAATGAAAATTCAAAACAAACTTGATGATATTTGAATACACTCTAAAAGAAACATGTGCGAACATGTCTGTGATTATCCCATAAAAAGTTAAACATGTTTAAAAAACATAATTTTTAATTAATTTTTTTATTTTTTTTAATCCATGTCGGGTATCGTCATCACTGTGACCAAGTCTTAGATGGGGGTGGGACGTTTGGCATATGGATGTTTGGCATATGGATCTTTGGCTTATGGATGTTTGGCCGAATGGATTTTTGGCCGAAAATTGTCTATTAGCATAAATGTATTGCAGAGAAAAGGAAATAAGGAACCAAAAAACATTCTAGAACGCATTAGAAAGCATCCCGATATTCCAGACTTATTACACTTAGAGTTTATCAATATGTGTGCGTATTTGCAGTAATAAGCATTCTAATTAAGTTTCAACAATATAAATTCACTTAAAAACAAAATTTTAATGTTAAAAAATGCAAAAAATTGTATTCGGCCATTTGCCCATATACATGAGAAGTACAGTTGTGTTCAAAATAATAGCAGCGGTTGGTTAAACAAATAAAAAGTGGAATAATTCCAAATTGATGAAATATTCCGAAATATGTTTCACAGTCAACATTTACAAGGACCTTAAATAAACTGACAGTGGGTTTCATTTCAAGAAATTTATTTATTTTTTCTCAGAATTTTTGTTTATTAAAAAAAGTCAGTGTTCAAAAAAATAGCAGTGTTATAAGTTAACCACTAGGAAATCATAAGTATAGCGATAATCGGTTGTCAACTTGTTTTAGCTTTCGAATATACTTTAGTACTTTGTTGCATAACCACTGTTTTTAATAACAGCCAAGCAACGTTTCTGCATTGAGTCCACGAGTGCTTGACATCGAGAAACAGGTATTGCGGCCCAGGAATCGCGAACTACCGACCACAGCTCTTCCACATTTTTCGGCTTAGCTTCAGAAACTGCGTATTTAACATCTCCCCATAGGTTTTCAATAGGATTGAGATCAGGAGATTGGGCTGGCCACTCCATAACCTCAATCTTCTTTGTTTGAAACCATGCCTTAGCTCGTTTACTGGTGTGTTTTGGGTCGTTATCCTGCTGGAATACCCATTTCAGCGGCATTTCCTCCTCAGAATAAGGCAGCATAACTTCATCAAGTATTTTGATATATCCATGTTGATCCATGATGCCAGGTATACCGGTCCAACACCATAATAGGAAAAGCATCCCCACACCATAATTTTTGCTCCACCATGTTTTACAGTCTTCACCGTATACTGCGGTTGGTATTCCGTGTTAGGAGGACGTCTAACATATTGACGACGACCCTTTGTCCCAAATAGCACTATTTTAGACTCATCAGTCCACAAAACATTTCGCCATTTTTCTCTGGACCAATCGACATGGAGCTTAGCAAACTTCATGCGATTTGCAACATGACGTTTTGTCAACAGCGGTACCTTCCGAGGGCTACGGGCATACAATTTCGCTTCCATCAATCGTCGTCGAACAGTAACAGTGCTCACGCTCAGGTTCAGATCATCTTTAACCTTTCTGGACGTCGTATATGGATCAATCCGTGCCAATTTTACAATCTCTCTGTCCATTCTGTTGGAAGTACAACGCTTCCGGCTTCGAGTTTCAACCTTTGCTTCCCATTTTAATGCATTTCTTATCATTTTCGCGGAACATCCAACTGTTTTTTGTATTTCCTTGTAGGACTGACCTTGCCTGATTAGCATTTTTATTGTATTCCGCTGCTCTTCGGTACAATGCTTAGCACGACCCATTATGCTAGGTTAGATACAAAAGTCACATATCTTCATTCCCATCTTATGATTTTGAATACTTACTGGTTGATTTAATGTAGAAAACCTTTCTTAAAATATGGTTGAAAATGAAATTTAGCCAGAAGCAATTACCGCTGCTATTATTTTGAACAGTTCAAAATGGACGTTGCAGCATTGAATCTGCAAAATGTAAACAAAGAGAAATCGTAACGCTACAAACAGTATCTCGTATTGACAAGAGATGTCACTATTAATTTTCCCTTGCGCTGAACTGGCCGGCTTGACGTGCCGCAAGGGCTCAGTAGGGATCAAGACCCGAAGCTAAGAGTCAGTTCCTTTGTGGTTATATCACATTTATTAGCAGAGCAGCACATCGAAATTTTAGGTTCATTATATGGTTTATATCCCATGATTCCTTATATACTATAAACTTTCAGATCATCCATGGATATCCCAAGTTTTGTAAAATAATTTTAAATCAATTTTTTTCTCGTGGCTATGATACATTGTCTTAGCTTTCAGGTTCATGGTACAATTGCAGCAGGACCACAATCTGGAGACATTTAAATAAAAATGAAATTATTATCATTTTATATTATAACATCCATGCATTACATTTTGTATGCTTTTTTATAAGTCATTTTCAGCTTCGCATATATGCATCCTTGTCAGTTATAGCTCATCTAACCTATGTTATGTATTTGAAAAGATAGAAAGGTTTTTGATGTTTTTTTATTTTTTAGAAAAAATCATATTTGAAAAATTCTACTTAAAAAAAGCTCTTTCCTTCTTAATCAAAAATATATATTAATTTAAAACCTAGCAGTTTACAATCATTCATTTCCTATTTTACAGAAATAAAGTATCATTTATGGGTCCAGATGAACAAGAGCTATCGAAAAATTCAATTTTTTATCTTTTTGTATGTTTGTTTTATTAAGATTCAGTTTTTGGATTCATACTCATATGAAATTTATTTCGCCTTATTATTAGCTGTTTTCAGTTTTTTTTCCAATATTATTATGATATTAATACACATCAAATTTTTATTTTCAGTAACATACCAGTAGATGTCAGATACATCTTGTACCTACGTTTATTATGTTCTCTGACTATTATTGTGAAAACAAATTCTAATCTTAGTAGATCTTAATCCAATAGAAACTGCAAAAGTGGAAGTCTTTCGATGAGTGGATGTTCAGCTTAGTTACGGATATATGTATTCTACTATAGTTTACTGGCCTGCTGATATTATTATTTTATATTATAACGTCAGTTTATTATTTTATGTTATGATATTAAATGATGTGACATAATTGCATTTAAATTCATTTCATTAAAATCACTATTTCCGATGAGACTCGCTACATAAATTATTGCAAGGAAACGGAACAGCACATCGAAATTTTAGGTTTACTTTTCTATTGCTATTTAATTTCAGATCATTCATAGGTATCCCAAGTTTTATGAGATAATTTAATATCAATTTTTTTTCTCGTAGCTACATTGTCTAACTTTCAGGTTCACAAATGGAAGTGCTATTATCATTCTTATATTCATTCACTATATTATTTGTCATTATAATATTCATTCACTATAATTTTATAATTATAATATTAATTCACAAGATTTTAAATATTACCATATGACACTGAATATATATTGGGAAGGGAGGGAGCATCAGGGTATCACTCAAGCTGGAATTGGACAATGGAGTGGTATGACAACCGGCGTCTAGGAGGGAACAAACAGTATCATTTTCTTTATCCTACCGATTCGATTGTGGTGCTGTGAATTCTACTCCAACAATTTCAGTGAGAGTGACGCGCCCTTCTTAACAAGCCATCCCGTAGAAAGCTTAATGAGTATTGCGAATTGGGTTATTCGATTTGTTGGATCGTATCGTTGGAAGGAGATTCTTATGTTCCCGCGGGTTTCGCGTAAGTGTCTCTGCTTACGGGTCCGCCCCACCGTTTTTGGCCCTTCATACAGCGTTACTGTGAATGCAAACCGGTAACTCAATTTGATCTTGCTATTAAGTGGAGCTGCATACATGACAAGGTCTTAGAAGGGATGGTGGCTACCTTACATACATACATACAAAATTTTTTAATATTTTTGTTTTTAAAAAAATTAATTTTTTTTTTTGAGACTTTTTTTGGAAAAAAAAAATAAAAAAAAATTTGCCAAAATAACTCCGAACCCTAAAATTACTTGGCATGACATTTTACAGTAGAATCTGATTTTAAATTTCGACTTTCTCAAAGGAGTTATTCGTCCTTTTGAACATTTGTTACAATAAACTTTCTCAGAAAAATCTAGCATCAAAATGACTGTCGATTATCAAAACATGGTGAGAGATATTATGATCCAACTAAAGCAAAACAAATGGGACAGGCATATGAGAATTTCACAATTTGAATGAAGAATACACATAAATATACATTGACCATTGACAAAACGTCCATTCAGCCAAACGTCCATTCGGCCAAACGTACATTCGTCTAAACGTTCATTCGGCTAAACGTTCATTCGGCTAAACGTCTATTCGGCCAAACGTCTTTATGCCAAACGGGGTATCATGTGATCGCCAATTTTCCACTTAAAGCATTGTCCCCGGGCGGTATAACACACAGAATAAAGTACACTACCGTACTGGAGTTTGCTCTCCAGATCTCAAAGGGTTCTAGTAGCCTTTTGCTGAGGAACTTACATTTTTTGTTGTAGATTGCCGGGGATAACAAGTGTTCCGAGTCTTCTTCATCGATGTCACAAAAACGACATGAATCATCTTGAAGTTTTCTTATCAGCTTCAAGTGATATCGGCTCGGACAGTGGTCAGTTATAAGGCCTGTATAAAAGATTAGATTTTTTGTGTTAGATCAAGTAATTTGCGAGTCATTGAAATGTTTGGAGTAATGAACCGCTTTTCGGGTCCTCCCTTAGCTCAGTCGGTAAAGGCGCAGCTACAAAGCAACACCATGCTGGAGGTGGATGGGTTCGATTCCCGGTCTGGTCTAGGCATTTTTCGTAAAGGAAAATTTCTCGACTCCCTGGGCATAGCGTATGATTGTACTTGCCACACAATCATACTAACGCAAAAATGGTACTTGGCATCGAAAGCTCTCAATTAATAACTGTGGAAGTGCATTTAGAACGCTAAGTTGAGAATAAGCAATAAGCGAATTGTGAAAGCAATAAGCTTGAAAGGCCAAAGAAGAAGAAGAAGAATGAACCGCTTTAATTGCCTAGCTATGAAAGTGTTGTTCCAGTTTGCCTCCACTTTCAAGCATTCCCAGGCCTTCATCTCCACTATAAGAGAAGAAGCCGATAAACCACAAAAGGGTTCAGGTCCTATGAACTGATGAGACGATACGAGTCTTGCTAGTTCGTCGGGTCTCTCGTTTCCACCAATTCCATAATGGCCAGGAACTCAGTACAAATTGACTTGATTACGAAAAGACAACTTTTGGAATATTTGAACACATTCCCAAACATGCTTGAAAATGCATATCGCTGACTTTAAAGTATCTACAGTGTGTCCCATAAAAAAATGCGAAAGTTTTCAATACTTATTTTTGGGTAGCTTTAAACATTATTTTTACTGTTTTAATACGTGTGCGTAATAATCTGACTGTATACTCTGAGAAGATGTAAACAAAACAGTGGTTCGCAAGTAACAAAGTTGCGAAAAATGAACGCAAAGGAGGTTGTGACTAGTTTGCTGCTCGCCCAAAATCCCGTAAAACAAATTGCCACGATTGTGGGATGCCACCTGGCTACCTCTTACGGTTTCCAACGTTCACTCCTTTATGGACCACGTCCACGGAAGCCGGGAAGTGGCCGTCCACGGTCCGCTCGCACACCGAATGTTATTAGATCAGTGAGAGACAAAGTGAGGTGAAATCTTATCAGATCGATCCGGAAATTGGCTAAGGAAGCCGATTTTTCAAAAACTACCATGCAACGGTTGGTGAAAGATAACTTGAAATGTTCGTCCAGGAAAAGAGTAAAAGAGTAAAGCCATCTTGCAATGGACCGAAAAAGAAGAATACCAGCATCGTATTCTTCGATGAGAAAATGTTCACCATCGATCCCGTATCTAACACACGTACAGACAGGTTTATTTCGCCGAAGAAGATTGAGGATGTTCAGAAGAACGTGAAATTCAAGTTTACAACCAAACATCCGGCCGGAGTCATGGTTTTCGAGGCGGCAGTTGCGTACAATGGCTTGGAAATGCCTCCAGTATTTATCAAAGCTGGATTACAAGTTAATACCGATGTTTACATGAACATTTTGAAGGACCACGTTCTGCCATGGATGAAAGCCAGCTTTGAAGCACACCAACACGTCATTTTCCTACAGAATTAAAGCGTGGCTGAAAGAAAACATGGAATTTTGGCCAAAGGACATTTGGCCTCCTAGCAGCTCGGACTTGAATCCTTTGAATTACTCAATATGGGCATATGTTCAGGCTAAGGCCTGTAAACGTTCTCACCCCAGTGTTGGCGCCCTGAAAGCGTCCATTACCAAGGCAGGGAACTCGATGACTGACTCATACATTGAGAAGGAATGCTCTCGATTTCGTCCCCGTTCGGAGAAGGTGATCGAGAAAAATGGTGGACATATTGTGTATTGTAATCATGAAAGGCTTAATAAACGATTCCCTATATAAAATTATGATTTTTTATCATTTCCTATGAAAAAAAAAAAACACTTATTTGAAATTAAGGTATGGATTTTCGCATTTTTTTATGGGACATACTGTAATGCTGCTTGACTGTCCTACATAATGCATATATTTGAATATCTATAGTTCATGCGTAAGCATAAAACAGAACACTCCAGAAGCGCTTGAACATCAGCTTGGAATACAGTTAGCTTGACAGAATTGTCATGCTCTGTCAATCTCTGGGACAGTTACACCTGATCCCACTGTATTGCTCCTTTTTGAACTGTAGACGGAGGCTTGGACCACTTTTTTCTCACGAAGCACGTCCAGGATCAATAATTTGATTTGAACAGTCAATTTTTTTATTGTATTTTTTCTCCATCCAAACTGCATTGTTCAAAACTAAAGTATTAATCTAACAATTTTGAGAATGCAAGATTTCCTATTTGATCACCTTCGAAAAACTTCACAATCCTTTTGATTCTTCGAGCGCTCTTGTCAGCCTCTAATTGTATGTTTGTATGCAATGGTAGCATGTAAAGCAATGCATCCAGTGCCTTTGTTGGTGTACTTCTCAGTAATTGAACAGTAATTGAACAGTAATTGAACAAGTTGCTAGCCTTTGAAGTTTGTTTAACCTACTGTGTACAACACTTTCTTTAGTTTTTGACCACCATGCCAATGCAGCATAGGTCATCTTGGGAATCACAATTTCCGAATAAATCCAATGGATCATTTTTGGCTTTAGTCCCCATTGCTCACCAAATGCTTTTTTAGCGATCCATATAGCATTTTTTGCTCTGTTGATTGTCTGCTCTAAATGAAAGTTCTAGTTTAGTTTACTGACTAGGAATACTCCAAGGTATTTGACTGTATTTGAAAGTTCCAAGTGCGTACCTTTCAATCTTAAGTTTTCAAACAAATATATTCTCCTTCGTGCAAATGGCACAGTAGTAGTTTTAGAAGGATTTATGTGCAAGCCTTCCCTGTCACGCCACAATTAGACATAATTTAAAGCACTTTGCATTCTGTTAACATGATATTACGTCGATCCACCAAAACCAAGGCCATGGAGAAGGATTATTAAGACAACACCCTCAAGAGCACAATAAGTTGTGTTATAGAATAAACGGAATCGATTGAAACTATACTTTGAAAGTTCTTTAGTTGTTTTCCAGAGTATAATAAAACCACAATTTCCATAAAAATTAAATTTATCTATTGAATCTGCTTTGAAACTGCTATCGAAACTATCAGTAATAAAACTAAAACTTGTCTATTTTGTCTTAAAAATGTTACTTGCAGGAGATGATATATTAATAAAAAACAATCCTATGCCAAAGCTCATATCGATCGCATCGATCGCATTTTTACTAACTACGCTCAGTGAAGACCCAAGCAAACACTTACTCACACCTATGAGCAGCGCCTCTCCAAAGACGCCCTTTTCCAAGCTGTTCGCATTGCATGTGCGGTCTTTTTTTTGTTCCAGGGCAAGGGGTTCTACGCGTGAGACTCAACCCTCACTGAAGATAGGTGTAATTTGATAGGATTGCAAACCCGGGTCTGAGGGCAAAACGATCGATGATCTGCCGCTGCGTTTCATGGACATCGACGACATATTTCACATTGTCCGGTTGTGTTTTGTTTTCTGCCATCAGAACCTATAGTGTTGCATTCGTGATGGTGTTCTACGGACAAGCTGCGTTGACAGCCTGTTCGATGTCAAGCTGACAAGCAAGCCACCCCTGTTATTAGTGCAAGGTCCGGCTGTGGGAACCACTTGAAAAACACCACTGCTTGCAAGACGCTGATCTTCATTCCTCGAAGCCCCCTCATGTTAGCCGCAGTGAAATCACCAGAAAATGTGTATCATTAAGCGAAAACATGTTTACGATTGACAGAGAGAACTTTGTCTGCCTCGCACCCTCTCGAGAGTGCAATCATTACCACATACCACCATCAGCCCCCAACAGCTATAAGCCATTCATTGTTAACACAAAAAAGCAACACCCCAATCAAGGTTGATCCAACAGCACATTTCCCTTTCACTTTCGCAATTTCCAAAAAGAAAAAAGAAACACCAGCCTTCCGATTTCGATTCCGACCCTCTATCATTTTCAAACACATTTCCGAAAAAAGCATCGATCGCCTTTTGCGCGAAATATTTCCTAACTCAATCCAAGAGTGCCAGCGCAAAATGCACTAACTAACCTTAGCAGCTGTTTGGTAGTTCAATTATAATTTATGAAGCCGCACCTGAGAGACCCTTCCTTTCTATCATCACCATTCCCGTCGACCGGATGAAATTAACATCCGAAACGAACGGAAAAAAAGCATATCTCTTTTCGAACTTTTTCTTTTCTTTTTTTTATGGATTTTGGGTTTGCGATGGGCCAACCACGCAACTGCCAATTCACGCCAACGTCAGATGGTAGATGTCGAACATTTTCGCCTCGCCAATATGCCGGAACAGGTAGGTAGTGAAGCACCTCTCCTTGATCACGCACGAACTGAACCGTAGATTCCGTAGAAACACATAACCAAGGGAGAGATTTTCCCTTTAGGGTCAACTTTTGTTTTCATTTTCTTCCCGCTTCCCAACCAACACAGGTTTGTTGGTTTTGCTCTCGTTTGGTTGTTTTCTCGAAAAACCACTAACCAAAAAAAAAACAAAACACAATGTGCAGCAACGTGTTCGGGGGTCGCCCTCATCTACAGCCGGACTTCGCCTTTCCCCCTCTTTCCTCGCCGGTCAAATTGGGGTCACTTTTCTTCGCGTGCTTTTGTGGTTTGGCTGCTTATTGATCGTATGGTCGGGGGTCTCTATCGGAGATAGGCTTATTTGTAAAACTGAGGCGACGGACCATTTTCGTACAATGTTGGAAATTGTGAAATGGCAAGAAGGTATTTTATTCAATAGTCTATTCTAGTAGGTAGGGTCGTTCCTGTCCTCCTGTTAGCCGAAAATGCACCTCGGCTGCTTTGTACAGTCTCTTGCGATATGCCCTTTCCCCGTATCGGCTCTCAAGCGTTACATAAAAATAACCTTATTTTCAAAAAAAAAAAACCACTGTGTGAAAAACCACAAAGTGTGCTGTGAAGGGCCCCAACAGTATCCTCACTGTTGTTTTGAATGGGGTTTAAAATTTTCCTTATTTTTTCCACTGAAGAACCATCATCATACTTTGTGAGCAGTCCTAATTCCATCCTTACTGTTGGTTTAGTTCGAAACGTATATTGAAATATCTGTGTAACACTGTAAAATCTTTTAGCTGGAAAATAATACTTTATCATGGTTAAACTGTTGTATCATCTACCAAAATGAAACCTACAAATAATCTCCAACCAATTGCTTTCGTGATATACTCGTGCGGGTGCAGTTGTATATACAGTAGGGTGCCAATCAATTTTTTTTTTTAAATAATCGTTTATTTGTACAGGCTCAATCGAATCAACTTTACAGAGCCAAAAGGGTGCCAATCATATGTAGGGAAAAATTTGGCCATCGAATTTCAAAAAAGAGTAATGCTCAAAAGTTTTGTCTCCTCAAATAAAAGTCCCCATGCTAAATTTGTGCTCAATCGGACTTCGTTAAGTGGACCCCCAAAGCGGTAAAGGTTTGATTTTATTGACCCATGAAAATCTCCCAAGGTAGGAGTACATGGAATTTCCGAAATCGATTTTTTTTAATGCCAAAGGTCTTAGAAATGCATAAAACGTCGAGGACTGATGTTAGCCAGAAAAAAGATTTTTCATGGATCAAAAGAGTCAAACATTAACCATTCTGGGGGTCCACTTAACGAAGTCCGATTGAGCTCAAATTTAGCATGGGGACTTTTTTTGAGGAGACAAAACTTTTTAGCACTACTCGTTTTTGAAATTCGAAAAGTCGATTCTTTATCTAGTTCATTTATTTGGCAGGCTCAATTGCGTTAGCTTTACGGAGCCGATAATTCATTGTTTTATGATATAATGAATGACTTAATACTAGCGTTAGTATGACTTGGGCCGTTTACTCGCGGTTTACCCGAGGTTAAAAGGGGTGACAATTTTTGGGGATGGATTGGACAGAGGAGCATGGAAATAGGATGCTGTGGTCTCATCGAATAGTTGTCGTCAGCACTTTAACGATGTGCGGAATGGTCAGGGCTCCCTTTTGGTGTTCGGCCGGTTGTGGTTACCATTGGGTGACGATGAGATCCCTCAGATGTCGGAACAAAACAAACACAAACTAATAAATAGAGAAAAAAAAACACAAGCAGATTAAACTCTTATACTAGACATTTGAAGAAACACATAAATCGTTTGCATATAACACAGATCGCGAGATCCCAACACATCTCTCATAGGAACATAGGGTTGTCTTTCTTGGGCCTCTAGGGTATTCAAAAGTCGTGTTCTGGCGGCGTCATAATCCGTGCATTGCCAGACTGCGTGATCGATGTCATCATAACCGTTTCCACACCGGCAAAGATTGCTGTCCACGAGGTTGATGCGATAGAGGTGTGCATCTAACTGGTAGTGGTTGGACATAAGTCTACTCATCACACGGATGAAATCACGGCTAACGTGCAGGTCCTTAAACCACGCCCTCGATGAAACAATAGGAATGATGGAATGTAACAGCCGTCCTAGATTTCCGGTGTCCCAATCGGTTTGCCAACTCGAAAGGGTACTCTGACGTACTAAATGGTAAAATTCATCGTGTGAAAGTTGTCTATCATACAAATCACCTTCCTGGGCGCCCACCTTTGCGAGCGAGTCCGCTTTCTCATTGCCTGGGATTGAGCAATGTGAAGGGACCCATACAAAGGTGATCATATATGATCTTTCGACCAGCACACTCATCTGTCCCCTTATTTTTGAAAGGAAATAAGATGAGTGTCTACTAGGTTTCATCGACCGAAGAGCCTCAATCGAACTGAGGCTGTCCGAGAAGATGAAGTAATGGTCTGCGGGCATGTTGGAAATCATCCCCAATGCGAAGTTGATTGCTGCCAGCTCAGCAACATAAACAGAACAAGGTTCCTGAAGTTTGTGGAAGGCGCTAGAGTTTTCATTGAAGACACCGATCCATTGAGGCGAGACCCATCAGTGAAAAACCTTTTTTCTGAATTGACGTGTTGGTACTTTTCAGTAAAAATACGCGGGATAATAATAGAACGAAGTTGATCCGGAATCCCATGAGATGCTTGTTTCATGGAAAGATCATAATGGATTGAGGAACTGCCAAAGGTGAAGTGAGCACGGTCTGGAGTATAGCACGGAAGGCACATATCCGACGATATGTATTGGTGGTAAATTCTCATAAATCGAGATTGTGTGTTCAGCCCTAACATTTCTTCAAAATTTTCTATTACAAATGCGTTTTTCACTCCACATTTGATTAATATTCTGAGCGAGAGTTCTCAGAACCGATTCTGGAGGGGTTTTACACCTGCCAGAACTTCGAGACTCATGTTATGCGTTGAGTGCATACAGCCAAGAGCAATACGCAGACAACGATATTGAATTCGTTCCAATTTTAGAAGGTGACTTTTTCTTGCCGAGAGAAAGCAAAAAGAGCCGTACTCAAGAACAGAGAGAATGGTTGTTTTATAAAGGGTAATGAGGTCTCCCGGATGAGCACCCCATGATGTGCCACAAATTGAACGAAGAAAGTTGATCCTTTTTTGGCATTTTTGCTTCAAATACGTAATGTGGGCATTCCAAGTGCACTTTGAATCAAACCAGACCCCAAGGTATTTGAAGGATAACGATTGGATAATGTTTCTGCCCAAAAGATTAAGCTGCAATTGGGCTGGATACCGCTTTCGAGTAAACACTACCAGTTCAGTTTTCTGCGGTGAGAATTCGATCCCTAGACTCCTAGCCCAAGAAGATGGGTTATCTAGGGAATTTTGCAATGGTCGTTGCAATTTAACGGCATGTGAGCCTCTTCAGGAGACCACGCTGTCGTCTGCAAGTTGTCTTAGCGTGCATTGTTCTGCCAAACAATTGTCAATGTCTTTGACGTAAAAATTATAAAGAAGGGGACTTAGGCATGAGCCTTGGGGCAGGCCCAAGTAACTAGTTCTGGAAGTTGTCAGTTCTCCAAGTGAGAAGATCATTTTCTTTTCTGACAACAAATTGTGCAAAAAATTATTTAAAATTCCGGGAAGTCCACATCTCTGCAGATTATCTGACAGGATTTCAATGGAAACTGAATCAAAAGCCCCCTTGATGTCCAGGAATACTGAAGCCAGCTGCTCCTTGCGCGCAAAGGCCAGTTGAATATCTGAGGAAAGCAGCGCTAGACAATCATTTGTTCCTTTGCTCTTACGGAACCCAAACTGTGTATTTGATAGCAAGTTATTCGATTCAACCCAGTGGTCGAGCCTTCGAAGGATCATTTTCTCCAACAATTTTCTAATGCACGAAAGCATAGCAATCGGACGGTATGAGTTAGGGTCAGACGCTGGTTTGCCAGGCTTTTGAATAGCTATCACTTTGACCTGTCTCCACTCTGGCGGTACGATGTTGTTTTGTAGCAAGGAGTTAAATAGGTCCAGCAAGCGTCTTTTTGCGATATCTGGGAGATTTTTCAGAAGATTGAATTTTATCATATCGCATCCGGGTGAGGAGTTATTTGAAGAAAGAAGAGCCATAGAGAATTCCAGCATTGTGAATGGTCTGTCCAGAGAGCCACCGTTTGGAGACGTTTCTCGAAAAATATGTTTTGCTGGAACAGAATCCGGACAGACCTTTTTGGCGAAATCGAATATCCATCGGTTGGAGTATTCATCACTCTCATTGGAAGAGGAGCGGTTACGCATGTTGCGAGCCACCCTCCACAAGGTGGTCATTGAGGTTTCTAGTGAGAGTCCCTCCACAAAATTTCGCCAATAACCGCGTTTTTTTGCTTTGAGAAGTTGTTTGAGCTGTGTTTCAAGCTTTGAATATTCCTCGAAGTAAGTGGAAGTCATGTGTCTACGAAAAGCTTTGAAAGCGTCAGATTTTTGTAAATACAATTTAGTGCATTCATTGTCCCAGCCAGGTGTGGCTGGTCTCCTTTTGAAGGGTGCACTTGGAACTTTTCTTTTTTGTGCTTCCAATGAACTTTTGTAGATCAGATCGGCAAGGAATCGATATTCTTCTAACGGTGGAAGTGTATCGACGGATTCAGTACCGATTGTTACCGCCGTTGCATATTTTTGCCAATCGATGTTCCTTGTGAGGTCAAATGGAACTCGAGATGGTTCTGAAGGTTGAGGGCCACACTTAATTGAAATAATGATTGGTAAGTGATCGCTACCATGGGGATCATTGAGAACTTTCCACAGACAGTCTAAGAAAAGTCGATTCTGGCTGGCATCGTATTATACAGGGGAATCCTGATGCCCACAATAGAAACCTCAGATTCGCCACCAGTGGTATTGGTTTGTAAAATCATGAAATTTGATGTGTCGCAATCCATAGTTTGGAATCGTTGTATATCTCGCCAATTCCCCGGGGGAACCCGGAATCCGCAACGTCACCAGGTGTGGCCAATGTGACCGAATACTCTTAGGTTGACCACCAGCGGTATTGTTTTGTAAAATCATGAAGTTTGATGTGTCGCAAGACAGGGTTTGACATCATTCGGAATCTGGCTACTTCCCTGGGAAAACCCGGAATCCGGAACGTCACCAGGTGTGGCCAATGTGAAAGAATACTCTCAGATTGACCACCAGCGGTATTGTTTTGTAAAATCATGAAGTTTGATGTGTCGCAAGCCAGGGTTTGACATCATTCGAAATCTGGCCACTTCCCTGGGGGAACCCGGAATCCGGAACGTCACCAGGTGTGGCCAATGTGAAATAATACTCTCAGGTTGACTACCAGTGGTATTGGTTTGTAAAATCATGAAGTTTGATATGTCGCAAGCCAGGTTTGATACAGTTCTAACTCTGGCCATTACACTGGTAGGGTACTTCCTTCACGATTCCCGATAATGAATCCGGAACTACGGAAAATAACGAAATGTCCGCTACTTTTCCAAAAACTAGGATAAATTTGTGATCGTATGGAAAAAGTTGCATCTAATTTGGTTAAGGGTACGCAGAGTTACAGATAAATTAAAAAGGAGTTTTTCAACATAAGAAGTGTCAGGCAATAGGGTAAAAAACTACATTTTACGGAAATAGCCATATCTCGGTTGTTTATGGGCTGATTCACGATCTTTAACCACTGACAGACTTGTTATAAATTCTAGTTTTTAAGAAAAATATAATATTTTCGATTTTCAAGAAACATAAAAAATAACGAGCTGCAGAAAATTAGCACATTTGACATAACCTCAAAGTATCCGTGATATCTCCGGTGCCCGGAAGTCAAATCAAATTTTGATTAAACATGCTAAAACAAAAATAAATTCCCCGTCGAACGCTTCTAGTTTGATCAAAAACGGTTTATTATTCGCCGAACTGTATCACTTTGAATCTGGACAAAATTTTGCTAGTCTTCTCCTTTTTGATCATCCCCTGTACAAGTTGCATGACGAATTTTTGCAGTAAATGACATGTTGTAGAGAAATAACCATTCAGCCATATATGCAATGAATGTTTCGTGGTTTATTTGATTTCTTTACTTACGAAAATTAAAAATTGTTTCATCAAAAAAATCAGCTTCCCTTTCGACGACTGTAGTTGGACGCTTCCAGAAACTGCGGCATGCACGTTTTATCATGTTTCTATCCATATACAGTCGGATACCGATCTTTTCAGTTTCGTTCTTTACGGTCTCAATTTCTACGGTTTCGTTCTTTTCGGGCAAACCGTAAAGATCGATACCCGCAGCTTATGGGATTTTCTCTAATTGGGGGAAATGAGGTCTATCTCAGTTGTTTCAAGTGATAAACATCTACAGTCTTCAGCAGAATTGTTGTACGGGGCTCAATCAACAAATCGGTGTATTTCAATTTCGGTTTAATTGGGAATTTCACCGCTAGAGGCGCTTTACTTTTGAGTTACTAAATATGAATGCTGTGATGCGTTGGGATAAGAGGTAATTGGTTTCATACTAGGATATCTCGAGAGCCTCACCATACCAGTCTTCAGTATACTTATCCTGGTAGCCAAGCCCTTCCTAGAGGTGGTCACACAAGTTCGGAATTCGGTCACTACACGGCGATAGTGTGCACTTAATTTTCCAGTTTGTGATTGCTATATCTAGAGAGCCTTACTAGTTAGTACGATGTTTTCTTCTGCAAATTTGTGCTAGTGGCCAAGCCCTTCCGGGTGGTAGTCCTATTTGTTTGGAACTCACTCACTGTGTGGCGCTAGTGTACATATGAGCCTTTAGAAGGTTTATTATGCCATATCTCGACAGCCTGCGTTCTTCAGCATATTGAGCATTTTGAAAAGAAGGGATTGTCGCAAGGAGAAGTTGCTCGAAAATACATATAACAAAACCGAAGCATGCATCCGGTATGTCTTCAAACAAAAGTCTAAACTTACAGAACTAACGATCACAGCTTCTACGATTGAAAAAAAAATTTATTAGCTACGAGATCCAGTTTTCCTGGATATGAAGGTAGCACTTAAAGCGTGGATCGGAGATACTACCAACAAGGGGTTTCTAATTGACTTCAACACTATTACTGAGAAGGCATTGGCGGTTTACGCATTTTATAAACATAAATCAGGAGTGTCGGTCGTGGAAGGCGTACTCTTCAATGCCACAAAGGGATGGTCAATTGGTTTAAGAAACGATTTGGAATCTACAATATAAGTCTTCACGGAGAAATGGCATCAGCTGAAACTGCAGCAAGGTTTCCGTCTCGGGTTGAAAAAGAAACAGAAAGTTGACAGTTTTGTCTCGACCAACTTTTTAACTGAGATGAGGACTAAACTTTTCTATATAAAGTCCCCGCAAAGGTGTTCCCAACAAACATCGATGTTGGATAACTGTTTGTTCAATCAAATTTGGAGAAGTTGTTCAGCTTGTTCTTCTAGCAAGCTGAATAACTTCTCCAAATTTGTTTGAACAAACAGTTATTCAACATCGATGTTTGTTGGGTTGCGTCTCAGAGCATCTAAAAACAATGCCAGGATCCAAAGAGGATAAAAAAGGATTTTCCATCCTGTTTTGCTCTAACGCAACAGGCTCCTTGATGACGAATCTACTTGTTATAAACAATATCGCGAATCCGAGAGCAACTAACAAATTGCAGGAAGACAAGCTCCCTGTGCACTACCGAAGCAACAAAAGGGGTTGGATAACTCAAGAACTTTTTGCAGACTGGATTGATAATTGTTTTGCACCGAAGCTAGAGAAGTTTTGCGCCTTTGCTGTTATTAGACAACGCTCCTTTTCATCCATCAGCCATTGAAAATCCTAACATTAAACTAATGTAGGTATATGCCGCCCAATACAACATCATTGCTACAGCCTCTCGACCAAGGGATCATCCAAAAAATTTAAACTGGATTATGTCAAGAGAAGCTTCTGCTATATTTTGGAAACTGCCGAGAAAAACGGATTTTCGCTTATAAATGCTTGGAAGAAATTTACCATTAAGAACTGTTTTGATTGCATGGAAGTGGCCGTTAGAGACATTAAGGCGAGTACATTGCGGAATTACTGGAAGAAGATAATTCCTTCATACTTCACTCATTCGAAAGGCAACGAATCCGAGGCTGACAACGAGGTTTTAAAAACTATGGCAAAAATCAAGGAGCTGGGCGCAAAGTTCGGTGTATAGGAAATGACACATGGTGAAATCAATGATATGTTAAAAGAAGAGTTGCCAACAGTAGATGAAATTGTAGCCGAGCTGGACTCGTCTACAACCTCTCAGGATGACATTTTGATCGACATTTTGATCCCACCACCTACTGCAGTTGAGATAGACGAGAAAGTTAAGATAGCTCTCAGAGATTGAAACTTTTTGCACTTTGGACAATAACGTGGTACATAGTGAATACATTCAGAACATGTTGATTGATTAAAAAACCCTACGAGATTCAAAACGAATGAAACACGAAGGAGTTGATATCAAATGAAAAAAGAGAAAAAAGCCACAATTAGCACATAAACAATGTTTTTGATTATTTTTAAAACTTCCCATTGCTCAATCCACCCATCAGAATAAATTGAATTTCCAGCTTCCCAAGAGCCTCCCAAATCCCCCCCCCCCCCTCTCTCTCTCTCTCTCTCTCTCTCTCTCTCTCTCTCTCTCTCTCTCTCTCTCTCGCTTCTTCACATTTCTACTTCTAATTCTAATTTCTACTCATGATGTCCCTTGTTTTTCTTCTTATTGCTTCCCCATTACCGCTTGTTACTTTCCTGGCTCTTCTTAATCCTTTGCTCTAGGGGTCTGCTGTATCGCGTAAACCTACTGGAAGCTCACATGTTCATCAGCGCCACACAGTGAGTGAGTTCCGACCATAGCACCCGGAAGGGCTTGGCAACTAGCACAAGTTTGCTGGAGAAAGCATCGTGCTAACCAGTAAGGCTCTCTAGATATAGCAATCACAAACTGGAAGATAAAATGCACACTAGCGCCGTGTAGTGACTGAATTCCCAATTTGTGTGACCACCTCTAGGAAGAAATTTACCACTAGGAAAAGGTTACTAAAGACTGATATGTCTTAAGGGGTTATATACCTTTTTCATTTTCAAAAAATCAAATTTTTTTATTGCTATATCTTGAAGAACAACTCCTTGAGAACATTTTCTCAAATTTTCATAGAGATTTGAGCAGTAGAAAATAAGTTATAGCGCTCCTAGCCGCGCGCTTCGTCCAGGCCCCTAACTAAACTTGAAACTTTAAACGCGAATATCTCGAAATGGTGTTTTTTGCAAAATGACTTTGCGGTGATATGGATTGGCAAAAAACTACTGAACCGATTTTCTTCTACTTTTTTAAAATGTTCGTAATGGATTTTGTGTGAACGATCCATTTTTCATGCACAAATTTTTATTTCGCCGAAATGAATTTTTTAGTAACGAAAACCGAACAATTCAATTTTTGCATAAAACGTTCCCGTATGCACAAAAAAAATTTATAAAAACGATCGTTCAGATACACGGAATTACTCTAAATTAATGATTTTTTTTTATTTGTATGGTTTCAGTTGACCTGTTTGACCTGGGGCAAGGTTCTTCCAAGAAAAGCCGTTTAAGGGAAACAGCCACCCCTTAAAAACTATTTAACATTTTTTTCACAAATTTATGCATAAACATTGTCAACAGACTGTACGGTCAGAAAATTAAATCATTCATGTACTAAAATGATTGCTACATACCTAAAAAAAATCCACACTTTCTATTTTTTTCGACAAAGAAGGTATATAACCCCTTAATGTTCACTTCAAAGTTTTGCTTCATAGATTGTAAACATTGCTTGAATCTCAACTCAGCTCAGCTCAACAATATAATAGAAGCAATTTTTAACGATCTAGTTTCAGCTAAAAAAATACTACTTTATATTTCTTAAAAAGTCCTAATGAGTCTCTGCGACTCATTGATCCCGTTGCACAATTCCCGTCACCAAGGAGCGGCTTTCATAGCTTCCAATGCGGCGGAAACTTTTCCATTCCCCTTTGCCCCACGCCATGTCCACGTTGAATTAATACTTTGATTGATATGAGGGCAATTAAGGGGAAAAAATAATTAATTGACATTTCAGTCCATATGCCACCGCACAGAAATGCCCTGCCCGGTTGCGAACGTCGTTGGTTGGCCTGTCTCGTTGTCGTTTTCCAACAGTACAACAGTACAATAAAGACCTTTGAGGTTAACTCTATGACGAACATGATTTTGGCCTAAGAACGTGCCCACCGAGAATCTGCCCCCGGTTCAATTATCTTCTTTCGCGCAGAGGAGTGGCTGGAGTGGCTCCAGTGCGGCAAGGGTGCTTTTAATTGAGGATAAATTTATTGCCACTCGTGTATGGTTTACCACCGCAGCATCACCGCCTTTGCACACCCCACTACCCATTAGTGTAATCATGTTCCTCTGCACCGAGACTCAACCGACTGCCATACCCCCGCAACTCCGCGCCACACAGAGGACATCAGGATTACCAGCTCCCAAACAGAGCAGTAGCAATTTGTGTTTAAATCAGACAGTTTGTTCTTGTTTACCGCCCGACTACACCCCTGGACTCACGGAGCCACACAGCGCAGAGACAGACAGCAAGACAGTTGCACTTTGTCGTGGCGTGGTAGTTTGGAAGAATAATGTTCTCGATCTACTTTCCGTGTCAACCCCACCAACAACCGTTTCGCGTTCATGTTCACCTTTCTGTGGGTCTGATAGGTCTGCGTGACGTTTGCAACATTTCACAATCTGGTCCAAACTCGTGATGAAACAAAGACCAATGCTTTGGTTCTACTGTTATCAACCCACCCGTGCCACTTGACGACCTCTCGGCTCCGATATTTCGTGAGAACACTCGTGATCGAAGCGAAAATAAAATATCATGCTTTTAAATGGCTTCAAATTAGCAGAATATACATCCCAGCGTCCGATAACAATCTATCTGTGTGGGTCACCAAAATCTGATACCCAGAAATAAATATCAGGGAAAAAAAAAAATCATCATCAACATCATCAGCGGTCCAGTGCTTAATCGGCTTAGCGCCACTCGGTTCGGTCTGTGAATCCGGCGGCAGTCTGATTTGAGCAGCCTCCGATCGCCTCGCGCGTTAAGTGAGATTTAATCCTCCTTGCAGCCTTTCCCCAATGTAAAATACTCTCAATCAGAAATCTGCAGTCGATATACTCCGCGAGCTGCCGTATCACTCACCACCTTATCCTATCGTCCTAACCAAGCAGAATTCCATGCGAGGGAAAAAAAAAACGAAAACCATATTCATTATGCAGCATACGGTCCGTAGCCATTACGTCAACATTTTGTTTTGGTCGAACCGTTGATTTCCTGATCATTATCGTTGTGATAAGCAGACATATGCCTGAATGCATGGCTGTCTCTCACAATCTTTTCATCCAATCAACAATGCGGGTATGACAGGCTCAAATTGACCGGCAAAATGCATGTGTCTTTCACCTGGGAGGATAATGTCAAGTGGTAATCATTTTTTTTTTTTTTTTCGGGGGCTTCGATAAGTTGTAGGGTAATGGACGTATTTTGGCCCACTAGCATATTTTGGCCCACCTGGTTATATTTTGTACATTTTGTCACATAAATTCAATAAAATACTTGAATATTGTGAAAGCAACATGAACTATATGTTCTATTCTTATGGTTTATATTTTATTTTAAATAAACTATTTCATTTTATGGTAGTAAATATAAAAAGTATTCACGCATTTTCACACTCAAACTGAATTGGTCCAAAATCAATAGGAGGTGGCATAAGGAAGCCAGCTTTGAATAGTTATAATTTTTAATATGAATACATTTTGATCAAACGAATGTGGTAATTATATAACTCTTATCTAATTGAAACAGTTTTCAAGCCCGCACAAGCAATAAAATATGTTAAAATAGCGATTTGAAGCATGGTCAAAATATGTTCGACAATATCTAGAGGAAACATAATTTCGCCATGCTCCCTGACCTATTTTGACAGCGCTTTGTTTACCGTTCATAAATTCACCCTGAGCAGAGAGGCAGTGCAGTCAATCGCAGGTAATGTTTCTATAAAATATTAATTATAAATGAGTGACAATTCAACGTAAAAGGTATCAAAACGTCCATGGAACTGTTTTTTCTTCTTTCATATGGCGAAAGTTTCGAAAACCCCACGACGAAAAACGTACGTAGAGGCCGACATCAGCAGATGTTTGCAGGATATTCACCAAGGAATGTCCATCCGGAAAGCTTGCCTCCGCAACCGTGTTCCTCGTTCGACGATAAAGTTCCGTTTAGGGCAAAAATGCAAGCAACAGGGAAGGACCGGACCACCCACAGCCTTTGGAGCGGAAGAGGAGAAAGAGCTAGTAGGTTGGATTAAAAAAATGGCCCGGAAAAGGTTTCCGGTTACCAAATACCGTGTGATGAGCAGAGTTACAAGCTACACCGAACGGAATTCCGAAAAGGGCAGCTTCAAAACCGGCAAACCAAGTATGACAGTTAAATTCCACGTTCGAGTTGGTATAAATTGTTTTTATTGTTTTGCAGGTAGCTCGTGGTTTAAAAGCTTCATGAACCGGCACAAGGAGCTTGCTATTCGGAAGCCAGAGGGTGTCACAAATGCGAGCGCCAATGTTGTTGAGCAAGACATAAGGAAGTGGTTCCGGGAGGTTTCTGGCATTTTGCAGGAAGAGGGCCTAGTAGAAATTCTTCGAAACGCCAAGTGCGTCCTGAACGGCGACGAATCAAGCTTTTATCTCGATCCATCTGTGGATAAAGTGATCGCCATGCGAGGTGAAAGGAATGTCTACAAAGTTGACCAGGGCCCTGCGAAAAAAAACATAACAGTTATGTTTACCTGTTCCGCCGATGGCAAAATGTACCCCCCAATGGTGGTTTTGCCATACAAGAAAATTCCCTTTGAAGTTATACGGAGTGTGCCCCCAGAATGGGGCATTGGAAAAACCGATTCTGGATGGATGACGACGTCCTGTTTCCTAAAGTATGTTAAAAATGTACTCCACCCCCAACTGGTTGAAGAAGATGCCCTCCCCGCTGTTTACTTCATTGACGGACACTCGTCCCACACTGCCTGGGAGACCGCAGATGAATGTCGTAAGTTGGGTATCCATCTGGTTTGTCTGTACGCTAACTGTACAAGAATCTTGCAACCACTCGATGTGGCCGTTTTCAAGCCCTTAAAAAGTGCCTGGACTCGCGTTGTTGACGACTGGAAGCGAGTAAACGCGAACAAGTATCTGAAAACCGAAAATTTTTCTTCTCTCCTTGCGAACGCGATTGATGCCGTAGATGCAAGGGTAATAAGGAACGGATTTGAATGTTGCGGGTTGTTTCCATTCGACGAGAACAAAGTTGATTACACAAAATGCCTTGGCCGTAATCGTTCGCTGCCACAACCGGAAGGAGAAAATAGTGAAACTACGGATGCAGCAACCGAGGTTCATCAACCAATACAGCCCGAAGAAGATCATCTCAATGTTACAGATGGAACGACTGGTGCTGCTATTGCCGACACATTTGCAGTCAGTCGATCGAAAGCTGAGGAAATACTCCAATTAATGGGACCTGAGCGTCGGGAGAGATATATGACCCATAATGCTGATGATTTTGATTCGCTGGACGAATTGATTCTTGCGCGGGTGTTCAAGCTACTTGAACCTCTGCATTCAACGTCCTCTGACCAAAAGCAAACCGGAAGAGCTCCAGATTCAGTTCGACCAATTGACAATGCTGAACCGATGGAAGAAGTATTGGCGGAATATTTGATAGAACAACCGGTATACGAGTTTGAGTGTCACTACATTTTGGAAACCGACTCTAAAGCACCTGAAGACAAAGCAACCCTGATTGTGGAAAACCAAATCGATTACGACCAAACGAGCGTTAATGTGCTAGAGCCAAAGCACTGTAGTTTGTTTACAGATTTCTTGGAATCACCAGAAACGCCACAAAGAAAAGGAAATATGAGATATAAACGTAAAAGTCCAGCTGTTCTCACTTCACGTCGCAGATTGCAGTACCACAAAGAGAAAGAGGAAGAGAAGAAGAAAGAAGCTGAAGAAAAGCAAAAGAAGGCTGATGAAAAGAAAAGGAAGGCTGAAGAAAAGCAAAGAAACGCTGAAGAGAAGCAAAGGAAAGCTGAAGAACGAAAGAGCAAACCAGCACAGAAATTGAAGCATAAAAGAACTGTGAAATCCAAACAAGAACACGGAAAGAAGAAAAAGGAAACGGAACAAAAGCAACAGGAGGCTGAGTAACGAGATGAGAGAAAACTGTCAGCGACATCAATAACCGTAAAAATGAAACAGATCTATTTTCAGCAACAAAACTGTATTTCGTTTAATGAATTAAATCCAATGAATTAAATAAACCATACGATTAACTATATATTTTTTCCTTTTCATTATTCCTCTATGTACAAATGATGAATTTTGAATCATTTTTAATAATTAATTTGCTTTGCTCAAATGGCTTGGACTCAAATTTCAAAAGGTGGGCCAAAATATGTTTTGTGACTGGTCCAAAATAAAACATGGTGGTCCAAAATAAAATTATATGCATCATCAGAAATTTTGACATTTCTTGGTAATTTTGCAAGCAAATAACATTGTAACCGATTTAATTTGGCAAAAATATTCAACTCTTTGTAACAGCTTGTTCTTTTAGCCATATATCGTGGAAGAAATCGTATAAAATCAAGAAGTTTTACAAATACTTCCTAAAGCGGTCCAAAATACCCCCGTTACCCTATCACTACGCGGCGCTAGTGTGCATGTAAACTTAATTTATAACCTGAATCTCGAGATCCTTGAAATATAGCAAGTTGGCGTCTTCGATAAAGATGTTTGGTTGATTGAAGCCTTTAAGATAGTGTAAAAATTAGTTCAGAACTCATCCGCTACGTGGCACTAAAGTACATGGGAACATAGTGTATTACCTGTATTTTGAGATCTAGATCGTGTATAAATTTACTGTTTTCAGGAAAGTTCGCTGTAAAATTTTGAGTTTCCAGACGCTCAACTCAACAGTTCTGAACTACCTCACTCCGTGGCGCTAGTGTGCATGTCAACTTACTGTATAATATGGATCTCAATATCATGACATATAGCAAGATGGCATCTTCAAAAACGATATTCGAGGGGTCAGAGCTTTCTGAATGGTGTGCACATTGCTATATGTCAAGGATCTCGAGATTCAAGTTATAAATAAAGTTTACAGGCACACTAGCGCCGCGTAGTGAGATAATTCTGAACTTCGAGGTTACCATCCTCAAGGCCTAGATCTACTGAACAACTTTGCTCATGGAAGTAACTTCCTATATACGAAGGATCATGAGATATTTTCTGATGAAACAACAAAGGTCAATGCCCATATATCATTTGAGACCACCATGTCGGGGGGTTTACTGTATGCTAAAATATGCTGCCTATCATCGGTCATAACTTTTTCTGGTGAAGTCGGATCGACACACTTGCTTCTGAAAAATTGTTTGTCAAAGTCTGAAAAATTTCAACAGAACGCTTCTGTGGCATTTACATTCAAGCTGCGGCAGTTATTTGAGTGGTTCTCAAAATGTATCAAAATTTCAATTTTTGATGCCAAATAGTGAAGAAAAATGCAAATCGCATGAGTTAAAAATACGATATTCGGTGTTTTTGAGACCCATTCTAACGGAGCTCTGGCTCTCTAAAAATCTCTGTCGACCAGTGTTATATAAGCAAAATCGCCTCACGATAAAAGACCTCGATACAATTATAGTATCTAGGGTTACCAAACTCATTTACGTCTCATCACCTTTCAGTTCGTGCTATTTAAAAACAAAAGATTGACGCATAACCATCTGATTTCTTTTTTTTTTTATTTATTGTTAAGTTTATTTATTTATATTTGTTGTTGAAAGTAAGCAAACTTAATAACAAAAGGAATCAATTAATTCATGCATCGAATTTACATTTCAGTAAGAATAATGTATCATCAGTATACATCAGTATGAATAATGGATCATTAGCTGAATAATAAAACAGCTCCCCTATGTGGAAATGCTTTCCAAAAGAGTGTGGATTTGTGATAATAAACTATTTAAGCTTTTTCAACTGAGTTTATATGATCAAATGAAACATTTTAACTGTTTGCAAATACTGTATTTGACCATTGATCACCATCTCCGAATAATATAATGTTCATCGATAAGGACTACTGGAGGAACTTCAGAAGTATTTTTGGGCTGCATTTCCACTGTTCTGGCAACACTAGTGTGTTTCTTTCCAAAATGGTAAAGAACCAGACCAGCCCTGGGACCTGGTAGTTGAAGTTAAACTACCTGCTGGTTTTGCCAGTGCCCAGGAACTATCTACACTTGTGGAGAGTAGAGTGAAATTTTCATCAAACCAGGACGTTGCCTGTTTACAAGAAATTTACAAGATTTAATGTGTGTGTGAGTGTGTGTGTGTGTGTGTGTGTGTGTGTGTGTGTGTGTGTGTGTGTGTGTGTGTGTGTGTGTGTGTGTGTGTGTGTGTGTGTGTGTGTGTGTGTGTGTGTGTGTGTGTGTGTGTGTGTGTGTGTGTGTGTGTGTGTGTGTGTGTGTGTGTGTGTGTGTGTGTGTGTGTGTGTGTGTGTGTGTGTGTGTGTGTGCAATTCACCTCCCACTGACCGGCAGTGCTTTTATGGAAGAAATTTGTCTGCACCTTTTTAGACATTATGCTATCTATAGGTACAAACACTTTTAGCCCTGTACATAAAAGGTGATAGCTCTACTGCTGTTCCAACGACCCACCCCTGTTTCTACACGTACATTCTGAGGGACATTTACAAAACTGAATGCCTCCAAAACCGTTTTTTGCCATTTTTGGAGCGGAAAACCACTATTTTGGCCGAATCATGCCAAAACTTTATAAGTGTGCTGGAAAGGTATTAGACTAAGTCGGTGCATTTTAACCCTAATGGCGTGAACTCTAACCCACGTCTAATCGAAACTTATTGGGCCATGACGAACTCAGAAAGGCCAGAGAAAAAGTAAAGCTTGCAAATGACGTACGCAGGAATTGGGAAAAAATGAGAAATTGGGACCGAATACGACTGTACAAGATCTGATGGATGGCGATGAAGCGAAAGTGTCGAGAATTTTTTTTCAAAAAACCTGCAAATTGATCCAATCTATGTAAACTGAGCTTAATACATGGATAAAGCAGCTATGGATATTTTGTTTTTTTTTTCGATAAATTCATGAGATTTTACAGTAAATTAACTGTGTTGCAATGATTTCGCGTTCGCTCTTTAGAACTTACTAATTTCAGGTGTTTCGACCTAGAAACGTTGAACTACATGAAAAAAATAAACGGACAAATGAACTATAAACCACATTTAAGTTCATTCCAATCACTTTACCTTCAAACAATATCGGTTAAAAATTACTTGAAACTACTTTACTTCTCCTAAAATATGGCGGAACTTCAACAAAGTCAAAATGAAAATGAAATGACCGATTCTAAGACCTCCAACAAGAAGATCCTGGTCTCATAAAGAGCCAATTGTGATGTGATTTGATGTGATAGGAAGCCACCACCAGTTGCCATGGCGTACAGTTCATCCTAATGGCAAGATCAAACTGTACATACCTGTAATCCTCACAATTCCGTGGTACGAAGGACCAAAAACGAGGGGTGTGGACCCGTAAGCAGAAGCACTTACACGCAAAAAAAACCCCACAAACCTCTACACAAAAATTAACATAGCAATACACATTAGGATTTCCTCTGTTTTGTTAAAAATAGGTTTAGCAAACTCACTGTAGACTGTCGAAGATAATTAGACCTTCGCTGATCTCAATCTAGTGACATCCATCAAGAAAAGCATAATTGTCATCCATGACTTGAGCCAGATAACCACGAATCCCTCATGCAGCCTACACTTCGTCTGACACCCTATATTCCCCACTTACTCTTTGTTGTTGAATGTCTGTATGTAATTAACGTAATAGAATATAATATATGTGTTTGCAAAATATAATAAAACATGCAATAATAATGCAATAATAATCATAATAATGCAAAACATAACAAAGTCTCATAAAAAGCCAATTATTTTAAAAAAAATACGCTTGCATAAAATATGAAATAGTGACTTCAGTGACGGTATATATAATATCTGATGTTGAGGCCTGGACACCAGCAATCGTTTTAAGATACAGTTCAAGGTACAGACATGCGAAGGATAGAAAACAGAAAGAGAAAAATGTCACACTTTTTGCTGACATTTTCAAACAGCTTCGAATTGAAAAAGTTTTATTAAAAACGCACTTGTTTGGTAATCGTATGTTATGAGTTGTGACTATCCATTTTTAGAAATTGAATCCATATAATAAACATCATGTGTATTTTTTTTAAACCCTCGACTGGTGGCAGCAGAAATGTTTCGTCGTAGAAATCAGTACCAAAATGGCATGCCATTTTCTCCCAATTTTCTATTTTCAATTTGTTCGTAATGAATAATTTAAAATTTTATGGGAATAATGTCAAAATACAGTACATTCACCACCACTGGCGACACCTCGGTAAGTTGAACAAAGGGAACAGTGAAAATAGGTAGATTTTGCAGCACAACCTGCATATTGAGTTTAATCAGTATGGCAATCATTAGTCGGGACATAAACCTATGCCGATAAAAAAATTCAAGTCGCAGATGAAATTGAATTGAATTAGATAAATGTTTGGTTGAAAATATTAAAAACACCGAAACTACTTTAATTCAAATTACAACTAAAAAACGTTAAACGTTACAGAGTGGTCACACTGGATGATCAATTTTGCAAATTCGGTGGATTTATAAATATATCTCGCAGTTTTTTTATGTGAACAATTACCAATGTGTGTTGCCAAAATATCCATTTGTAGACTCAAACACAGTTTCAAAATGCCATGACTAGCTGTGAATATCCTCCTCTAACTCAGTTGGTAAAGGCACAGCTGCAAAGCAACACAAAGATTATTATAATCTTTTGGCATTACCTTCTGTGACATGAGGCTGCTGCTGCAATATTTGATTCGAGTCACAAATAAACTGAATTTGCCATTACCCAGAAACCTCATTTGTGTCTGACAAAATTTCGACAACGGTACATCGATTTGACAAACACTGTTCCATATTAATAGACAAAACGACAGCCCTTTGTAGACTGGATATTTTCGGAACGTTTGCTAAATCCCCCCCCATAGATAGGAGAAATTGGTCTGAAGGTGGTAAAACACTTACCCACCCAAGGAGTCTAACAAGGTCAATTTCGACAAACTTGATCTATCCATCCACCGGAAAAGAACACACAGACATATTGTCGTTCCATGTTCCCATTTTTCAGTTTCTTCTCCGACCGACCCACCGACCGACCGGATGACAGGAAGAAATTGCAAACATTGCATAAATGCAGAAACTGAGAGACAACTAGAAACTAGATATAGTCACATAGTGCACGACCGGTATCTTTCTTCGTACAAAACGGACGGGCATTTTTCAGCCACAAGTTATTTGCAGTGCCTTGTGATAGTGGCCGTCTCGAGTGCATGGACTTGGGTGAAGTTCATGAGTGGATGCACTTTTCTAAGCTTTGACTCTAGGAGCACTACCCGAAGAATTGGCTGTGCAAATCGATGGCTATGGTAGCGTTCGTCTAATTTTAATTTTCCAACAAAATTTGCAAGTTTGTTTCGACTTCGCTCTTTCTTGCCCGGCAAGTCATCTGCACAAAAGCAATGTATTTCCTTGTATTACCCGATTGCAATCTCCCCCGAAGAGTTCATTCCAAATATGAGTGAACCTCTTACCGAGCAATTTATCTCCTTCACCATATCTATAACGGTCGCTTTACCCTACATTCGTGGCATCGCCGCATCATCATTGTCGTCGGAAGAGATCATGTTGTCCCTCCCATCGTCATCGTACAGAATGGGGAAAAGGGGAGAAAAAGCACCAAAGCGTAGAAGAATGCCAGGCCCCACGAGGCTCATTGCGGTTGTATCAGATACCTAGGGGGAGCGCAACGTGGATTGAAGTTCAGATATAAGCCAATAGCTAAGTTAGCTGCAAATAATTCTCAGAATTGAATGAAATTGGTAACTGATTTGTTCATATTTAGGTTCCGGTTTAATGTTTAACAAAGTCCAAATTCGATACTAATGGAAATTTCATAATTATTCAATCTGTGTTTATTAGCAGACCCCTGCGAAAATATGATACAAGTTACCTTTTCTGCAAAGGCACTTTGGACCAAGTTCGCGATGAATCCTATCGCTCTTCCGCCATCTTTTCCTTCCCCGGATTGCAGTAACAGGAGAAGCGGTATCGTTTACTTGTTTGCCGGGCCAATCGACCGCGCGTACCTACTACCTATGATTAATCGGTTTATGAGCATAAGTTACATAATACACATCTTTCCTACATTCTACACTGTTGAGCACTGTTTGTGTATGCCCTATTATGGGTCGATTTGCCATCTTCCGACGAGAATGACTTTGCCTCTCACCGCGGCTCGTGGGTTAGATTCTTTGGCAACTTTTGCCCTGCGGCGATCGGTGCTCTTGACTCTTTGGCCGGCCAACCGGACTGCCGGAGCTTTACTGATTATTTGCACTGTGCCCTTGCCTATGGGACCCGGCAAGTATGGGAAAATGGTGGAATTTCAAACAATTTGTACTCATACCCGGTACGGTGGGGATAATGAATACATTGCGGGATAATGAAGAAGTAAGCGCAAATTCGTTTTAATGATGGCCTCGTCAAAATAAGAATTTTTGGCAAGGATGAATGATTGCTCATTAGCATTCATTCTCGGACGGAATGGGACTCGTTGGGGTTACTCGTTTATTTGTTGCATTTGATGGTTGGGTTGTGGACCTCCGAGAGTGCTTAGCTCAGATTTACAATGCTGTTTTGAGGGTTGGCTGAAAGGGAGCACTTTCTGCCATTCTACACGATGAACGAATAGTTCAATCTAAAGTAACAATAGTGTAGAAAATAGACTGGTTTTAGCAATTTTTCATGCAATTACCCTGCCGCCACCTGATGGTGACCGCCAATCGTAGTAACCATGTTGTGAACAGAAAATAATTGACAGCTTTGTGAAACACAGGGGTTAGGTTTCAGGACAATTTACGCGTGAATAACCGGTAGTCACACCTTTATCAGTGTCGGATACTACTTTGAAAAATCGCGTTTGAATCTCTGTCTCAATCGATGGTTCTAAACTACTTACGGACTCAGCTGAAAACACTTTCGTCCAATCCAGGTACATCCAATCCAGACAGTCTCGACTCAGTAGCGGATCCATTTCCTTGTCGGTGGGAATCACGATCAGGCCGTCGATTCTTGACGGTGCGATGACACGAACAGTAACGGTACCTTCCGGTTGAATCCGTTGACCTGGAACTGAGGTAAACTCTTGAGAATGAAAATGAAAATTTGTTGATACGTATTGGACGACATTACGCTTCTACAAGCACCGCAATCGGCTTCGAATTATCGTTGCTTGAAGAGGATAGATTACTGACGCTCGGCTCCAAAACAGATAGCCTGCTATTTCCTGGAACACCTGCTTCTCGAACTTGACTGACTGCAACTGATTTGATGGCTTCATTTGACTCATTTGACGGTCAGAAGATTTGGACGGACCACTTCCACTGTATCTGACATTTCTGCCACACGATTGTTTCCACTGAGTTTCTTTGTAGGACGATTTTTCGACAGACAATTTGTCGATACATGGCTTGCTTGTCACAGGTATAGCAAGTCCAACTGCGTGTTAGGCACGTGGCTGGGTCATGCTGGCGACTGCATCGGTAGCATAGGTTGCTGGACTTCGACGATTTGCTTTGATCGTTTTCTTGCCACGATTTGCTGTTTAGCTTTTTTCCTCCTTTTCTTTGAAACGCTGCCAATTTCGGAGATGACTGACTTGACATTTCTCTGTCAAGAATTTCTCCCAAATTCTGTCAATCGAACATGTCTTCTGAAAAGTGCGATCTACTTCAGTAAGCAGCTTTTGCCTAGAGCAGAAATGCCTCGTAATTGCATGTTTGGGCCATGGCCTTGAGATTGATTAACTCAGTGATCGACGGGGAAGCAAGCTGTTCACAATTTCTTAGCTTGTACCTCTTTGCCATGACGTTTGTGGTTTGAGCGATGTGTTGTTTTTAAGATAGTAACCAGAACCTGATACGAATTTGTACGAAGGTCTTCAGGCGCACATAGTCTGATTGTGACCGCTGTGTAGACTAGGACCAGCAACAGTGATTAAAAAGAGGACTTTCTTCTCGTCCGGCTTGTCGTTTATCAGAAAGAATATCTCTAAACGATTGAGATACGCTTCAATATTCTCTCTTAAAACGCATGGTTCAATCTGCCCAAGCATGCCAGCTCGAATCACTACAGATCCACCATCTTCTTTCTTCACCGTAGCACCAGTGAAGATTTCTCCTTCTGTCGACATCGTGCTCGATTGAGGTTATGTCTTTACCGATCACGTGACCGCACACACTTTACTTATCTATTTGAAAACTCAAACTTTTTAACCTCGTCGCGAAGTTCAACTGTTGCGACTTGGAGGAACTAACAGCACGCTTTGGAGTGCAATACCTCAAACTAATTACCTTCATTGGTAAATTTAATCAAGCTATACTTGTGACGACTTTAACTGTTCACTTCAGTGGTCGGTGGGAAAAGAGATCCAGAACACATATTGTACTTCGCACAAACGTATATGCTATAATATAATAGTAATTGTGGCTACTCATGATAATAATGCATATGCAACAAAACCTAGTTTAGTTATCAGTTGAATTGCAGCAGCCATGGCGAAGACAGTCAAACAACTACGCTCGATGGTTTGTTCGTTCCACCTGTTTCACCCCGGAGCGAAGAAGTTGGACGTGAGGTACTTCGTGAGGTACTTCATGTCCACCGCATATATCCGATCCGGCATTTACAAAATCTTTTCATATCTGAAGAAGGGCGGAAGCGTCGGACGAATGCCTGGTATCAGCTACCCAGCAGTGCAGCGTAACCGTTAAATGCAGCAGAAGCTGAAGAGCAAGGTCGAAGGCAAGGTGGCCTCATCGTTTCACGCCTGGCCAAGATGGACATTGTTGTACGGAAACGTCAGCCAAGACCGGCCTTGTCTAAACACTAGGCAATCAATCAGCAAGCATCTTTCCGGCGATGCGCGACGTCGTGGTCATACTGGATTACGACACCTACTTGACGCTGAACGCCAATGACTGGCAGGAGACCGAATAATTTACGTCCCTTAACAATGAGGTAGGCGACGTCAAGTGTATCTCCCAAATAACGTAACTGACGATTAGCGAGAAGGGAATGTTCAAGTCGCTGATCTTTCTTACGGGGCTTACGGTGAACGGGAAGATCACCAGTACGTGGTACTGGCGAAGGCGCAGTTGATCGCCAAGTCCACAAAAGAGCTGAGGAACGTGCCGAAATTTATTTTTTGATTGGCCATGGCCCGATAGTATGTCAAAGCATTTTTGTCGAATGCTCAATAAACGTTATATGTAAGGAGAATTCGTTCCATTGAATTATCTTTTGAAGATTTTTTCCATCGCCATCCGAAATTAGTTCACTTTTTAGATGCATACATTATCAAAACAAACTCAATTTACTGGATTCCTATGACTGATATTCATGAATGTTTTAAAATATTGCCTTTTGCTGATTTCGAAGCATTTAATGCTGCTTGACTAATGCAAAAATTTGAACGTTTGATTTGTCTTTTCACTTCCTTCCACTTGATCTTTCATTTGAAATTGTATTGAAGATAAAATGAAGAAAACATGATATTTTGGTAGTCATTCAGTTCAATAAGCACTAATTGATAGTTACAAGCTAAAACTAAACATTTCTAATTTTAAGGCTGATGGCTGACTTGCTTAGTCGGTAAATTAGTTTGAGAAAGGCTGCTATCTACTGTTTTAATTTATTATCCGGAATTTTCAGTAATATTTAAATGCTGAAATGTGGACGTTTTTCAAGAAGTTTTCGAACTTTCGAAGTTCAAGTTCTCAAATTTACCAAGATACTAATAAGCTTTCTGATTTTTCTCTGAACCTTTTTAAGAAAGTGCTTTGAACCTCTTAAAGGATGATCCCAGAACTTTTCCAAGATCTAAGGCTTGAGTCATTATAATCTGGACTAGAGGTTCCAACCCGATATCCCGGGACAAAAAATTGCGATTTCCCGAATCCCGGGATACGATTTTTCAACGTCCCGAAAATCCCGGGATTCCCGGGACACACATTCCTTACATATTTTTTCGCTTTGATACTTCCCAATAAATTTCAGTGTACCGTTTACGCGCATTCAATATAACCCATACAACGCCAACATACATATTTACTGTACGTACATCTATGTTCTACATCATTCATGAAAATGCATAATTCCTTTTGTGTTGGCTCAGTAGGCATTCGCATTTTTGCCTACACATTTAACACACACACACACACACGCATGCACGCCAATACGACGCAAGCTGTCATTTCCATTCAAAACATTGTTTTCATTCGCTGATTACTGCTTCTGTGTTCATTGAATAATTTCGGATTGCCGTTACATCAAAGTAAGTAGTAGTACAACATTTGTGCTAATGTAGCCATACATCCAATTATTTTAAAGGCATGGCTGAAATTTGGAAACACTTCGATAGAATTGCGGATGACAAAGAAAAAGCACGATGTCGGAAGTGCGAGCAAATTTTGTCGTGCAAGGGCTCTTCGACCAGTGGCTTGCTCCGACACATGAAGAACTCAACACAACATGGATTCCAACCCCCCCCCCCCCCCCCACAAATCCTAGTGAGTCTGCTGCGAAAGTTAAATCATCCACACCGAATGTCCCAGTGAAACAAGTATCGATGCTCAAGTTCGTTAAACGTCAGTCACTAGCGGAAATTGTAGCTCGGCTGGCAGCAGAGGACGGATTTTCGATCAATGCAATCACCAACAGCAAGTTCATCAGACAATCGATCGCAGATCGTGGATATTCTCTGCCAACGATAGCGGTGAACTGGTTAGTCTCACTTTGGACGAGTGGACAAGTCTAAGCAACAAGCGCTACTTAAACGTGAATGCCCATTTCGCTGACGGATCATTCTATAACCTGGGTCTCGGCAAAATTCGTGGATCACTACCTGCTGAAAAGGTTTTGGAAATGGTCAAGGATATGGTCCGGAAATTCGGTATTAAGGATGGAAACATTGTAGCATCAACGGCTGACGGAGCTCGAGTGATGACGAAGTTTGGAAGATTGTCGGATTACCTTCATCAGCAGTGTTACAACCATGCGATTCACTTGGGGGTTTGCGATGTCCTGTACAAGGATCAGCCACCGATACCAATTGAAAATGAGGATTCAGATAGCAACGATTCGGATAGTGATAACTACGATGATGTAGTTGGTTCTTCGGGTAAATATATTGGAATGTTCATGTTCATATTCAAAAATTTATTTCAATTATAGACTTGTACACCACGCGACTTGGAGAGTCTCTGAAACGAATTCGAACAGTCGTGATTTTTTTCCGAAAATCGCCTGTTAAAAATGCTGTGCTGCTACAGTTGAGATGCTACATTGCTGTCTGCGGAAGGCAGCTTGAGTTTCTTGTATTCGAAGCTTAAGAAAAGTAACTCCAAAGCTGGAAACGACCTCTTCGATGCAATCATGAAAAGAATCAATGAACGGCGCCAAAAGGAAATAATAACAGCGCTGAAGTTCCTTCAAGGTCTTCCGTTGTCAACGCAAGTACCAGCAGAACTGGAAAGCTCATCGAAAACGTAAATGATTAAATGTTCATCAAGGAACTGGGAGTTCGATTGTTGCAACACTGCCAAAGACAGACCGATGATGATGCTGCCGAGTTGAATGCTGGATGGTCCTGTATGCATGACGATTCAGAATCGACACCATCGAGCATGTGCGAAGAACTGGAATCGGCTATAAAGGAATATGCCAACCTGTCCCAGACTGATTCGGCAATGATTGATTTTTCAAAAGTAATTGCGAAAGAGCTGACACTTTTTGAGCTACATGGTAAGTTGAGCCCGAATCTTGAAATCATTTTCGGCGGCCTCAAATCAATCAAACCGACGTCAACCGATAGCGAGCGTATCTTTTCGAACTCCGGAAATATCTGTTCTAAAAAGCGAACCTCACTGTCCGATGAAAGCATTTGTAACATTTGATTATTGAAGTCGTATTTTCAGAGAACGAATGCAAATTGATAAGACTATTTACTTGATTTTTTTATAGATGAATAAAACATATTCCTAACCACAAAATCCGGAAAACCAGATGGCTCTTGCGATGGCTAGAAGAATTCCACACTGAAACAAAATACTGCGTCACTTATTTGGGCCTGTAAATGGCAAATTTATGGACATAAAACTAACAAAATAATATATCAATTATCCAGGCATCCAGAAGTCGTAACCATTTTTACAGACAGTATCTTATAGCCCTAAATGTAATAGCACATCTTACTATGGCCACCTTCGATTTATGTTTAAAATTAATCGCAAAGAATGGATAATAACAATTTACGTACACCCTAATACTTCTAGAAATATTTGTGTGAATGCAAATTAACTCGTCTTAAAATCAATCGTAGTTTGTCTACATATTTCTTATTTCATTGTACTGGATTTTCAGGGAAGAAAGTTTATTTGTCTTGCAGTCTCATATCAAGCAAAAACAAAAATCATGGATTTAGATTCTTAATTACATTCAGATCAAACAATAAATAATAACGTTTCTATACAACAATAATTTGATCAATTCTCATTCCCCTTCAAACCAATAGTTTGACGCACTCCAATTGCACATTACGCAAACAATTCGCAACCGTCGTTAACATGACCCACCACACACCGCCAAGCAATCCCCGATTTGTTTCTGTCCGTTCATTATTTTTACGTTCACTCCACAAATTTTGTATGCGCTGCGAGAGGGAAAAAAAGGGTCCCCAACAAACAACAAACACAAGGGGACAAATTACGCCTCGGTGGTGCGTGGGATGCAGCCATTCGCCGTTGTCCGTCCGTGTGAAAGTGGCGTGATCTGCCCTGAACCAGCAACGATTGGCCGAATGGACGCCGCGCCAACGACATTAGCCACGGTCATCGAAAGCCAGTTGGCACGATTCGATTCGAATCGAATATATATTTTGACCGCGGGTGCCCCATCCACCCGGGCGACAATCAGTGCAAAATTTAACGTACAATATTTTGATTTCGAACTTTCATTTGTCTCCATCATCACTCGGACAACGAGGGATCCATGTTCCGAGATGCTTCGGTGGCGTAAAAAGTTGATTGGAGGTTGATTTAATGGCGGAACCCATCGGTTTACGACCGTTGCAATATAATCGTTCTTTGATCAACCTGATGGATATGCATCGTGGGGATCAAACGCGCATTCGAGTTGAACGAACTGGATTGCTGCAAATATCAGAAGCAACGAGAAATTTCGAAAGTTTCAGCGAATCCAATTAAAATCCACAGCTAATTAACCGTACAGCAGGTTTCGGTTTTGGGGGAAAAAAAAACATGGTGATGAGCCCCAAATTTAACTTGCCCGACAGAACGGGTTCTCCCTTGCCCCCGCTCTGCGAACGAAAATCTGCGTGTTCCGTGTCAGGGCAGGAACTGATAAGCGTTGAAGAAATGGGGGTTACGTGCATCCACGCAGTCACTCGTCCGCGGATCGTAGGGAGCGAAAGGATTCGAGTCCGACAAGACCAAAAAGGCAAGTCCTAAGAAAAATGCATCTGTCCGGCAATGTTGTGGCAACTTTCACAAGATCTGGCTTCTGAATGGTGAATTTCGAGAAGATGAATAACATCGACCCCTTATCTGGATGCCAAAGTTGGACCCGTCAGGATAAGCATATTTCGTACCAAAAGCCCCGAAAGGAGGATGTCCTGTTACCGATCCACTTTTCAGCTCCAAACCAACTCAGCAGGAAGTTGCGTGAGCCTTCGCCTTATCTGATCGAGTGCATAAATTTAAAACTTAATGCTTGCAGGACTAGTTTTTTCTTTTCTTTCTTGCTTTTAATTTATTACCAGCTTGAGATACGTGTCCACTGAATGGACCCGGGAGTTCGCTTATTTCGAAGGATTCGAATTACTTCATAGACTACCACAAATCAATCAACCCAGAAGCCTGCACACCTCGTCGTCGTCGTCGTCGTCGTCATCATCGTTGCATTTCAACTCGCGGGCAACTTGAGCGTACTTTATGGCAGTAATTCCGCGGCACTGGCAGAGAGCAGCATTCCAGAGCAATCGAGTCATTTCGGCTGCGCCACACAAACACGGAATTAAATCCAGCTCATACACACCTATCAGCGTCGTCGGGTCGCGTGCGCCAGCCAACCGTGTGGTCGATATCATCCAATATTTCACTTTTATGCGCACTTTTTACCAACCTCCGATATCGACCACGGAATCGATAAAAATTACCGTTTTCGTCGCGCCTGCTCTTAAATATGTAGCGAAAGAGTAGTAAGTCAGTAAGTAAGTAACGATGGCGACGGGTCGTTAAAGGGTACAACTACTTCGATGGCCGTTTGTTTCGTTACGAAATTAATTGGGAGGCCATGCGCTCGGGCGAATATTTCGCGAAAATCCCACTCGGTGTCGAGTGGGTTTTTTTTTACAAGAATGAAGCAAATTATAACCACCAAAAACAGCACGCGCACAGTGTGTTATGCCATATTATTGTTTTTTTTTTTGTTATTTAATGTAAAAAAATGCATTTTTTTTTATACCACCACCCACAATAAATTTTATTTTTTTTTTTTTTTTTTTTTATTTTAATGTAGGAAAGAGAAGAAAACACACACAAAAAAAAAAAAAAAAAACTAAAAAAAACACATAAAAAAAACTTGCACTTTCCCCCTTCCCCACCGGCGCCAAAAAAAAAAACAATTTTTTTTTTTTTCTATAAAAGTTTTTCCATACACCCCCAAAAATTTACGAAAGGGCGAATCTGTTTTTTTAAACAAACGTTTAAACCAACGAATTCCCCCAAAAAAAAGCTCACTTTCTTAAACTAAGACCACAATCGGGTAAGGAGTGTATCGAATATAAGTTATCCACATACATTTGCGTTGTACACATGTATTTGTGATAGTTTTTTATGCTCTGAACACTGCATGCTGTGCTTTTGACTGTCAGCTTTCTTTTGTTTACTTGTTTGTGCGGTTCAAATTCTGCGTTTTCAAAATGTCGCGTATTGAAAAGGATGTGAAAATTAAGGTTCTGGACACATGGCTAAGTGAGAAGGGTATTACTATGCGAAAATTGGCGAAGCGGTTTGGAATTCATCATGCGAGTGTTAAAACCATCACTTATAAGTTTGGGGAACACTATTCTTTGGATGAGCTACCAGGAAGAGGCAGAAAACCCGGTTCTTACAACCCGAAACTGGAGCAGAAAGTGGTATCTCTAATCATGAAGAACAAATCAATGTTAATACGTGATTTGGCCAAAAAAGCAGGAACGAGTGTCGGAATGATCCAGCGTATCAAGAGGCGAAACCACCTGAAGACCTACAAGAAGCAGAAAATCTCGAAACAAAGTGCAGAACAGAAGAAGCGAGCAGCAACAAGGGCCCGGAAATTGTATTCGCGTCTTTTGCAGCGTCCGGATGCATGCGTTTTGATGGACGATGAGACCTATGTAAAGGAGGACGCAAAAACCCTTCCAGGTCCACAATACTTTACTGCCGTCGTTGGGGAGGATGTGAGCGATGCGGACAGGTCGATTCAAGTGGAGAAATTCGGTCAAAAGGTACTGGTATGGCAAGCAATATGTTCCTGTGGTTTGAAGTCAACCATTTTTTACACTACCAGAACTATAAATGCGGAAATCTATCGATCTGAGTGTCTCCAGAAGTGATTGTTGCCTTTATATACGAAGCATAGTACACCTCCACTGTTTTGGCAGGATTTAGCGTCGGCTCACTATGCCAAAACCACTCTCAATTGGCTTGCGGAAAAGGGTATAGATTTCGTTGAGAAAAATATCAATCCACCAAATTGCCCTCAGCTTCGACCCATCGAACGTTACTGGGCAATCGTGAAGAGGGTCTTCAAGAAGACTGGTAAGGCAGCTGGGAACATGCAGGAGTTCAAAAAAAATTTGGGCTCAAGCGTCCAAAAATGCGATGCAACACTTGTCCGGAACTTGATGAAGAGCATTCGATCCAAAGTTCGAAAATTCGTGAAGGAATAACTTAAATTTCATCCGGTCTTCATTATGTTCAAGTTTAACCTCGTACAATAAAGGATCAATTTTTTGTATGAATAAAATATCGGTTTTCTACAAAATTTGAAAGATAGTTTGAGGATAGCTTATTTTTGATACACTCCTTAGAAACCCAAACACCAACAAATTAACCATCTGCCATGAAAACCAACATACAGCCAAATGGCAACAGCTGTCAAACTACACTGTGATATCGTGTTTGGTTTTTGTTGTTCTACTTTGTTCGATTCTCTGCTCTTCTGATTCATTTAGCACTAGAAAAAAGTTCTAGTGTTGCGGGAAATTTTGTTTGAAAGCAAAATATCAAGAACAAATTGAGTTTTTAACAGCTTTTTAATTCATGCTGGATATTATTACTCATTTGTTGATTTGTTTATTTATTTATTTAATTTAATGGTGAATGATGCCAATGATAAGAGCCGAAATTAATGTCACTCGGAAATTATGCGAGTTAACAACAACCAAAACAAAATTAAAACAAATATATTCGATAAATTTATCATGAATTTCCTGAAAATTTATGGAATTCAATAAGGTTATCTTAAAGCATGCCAAAGTTGGTCTCCGATCTACAGTTCATTAGCACTACATTTAAAATTTGGTGCATTTATTTTTTCACATTTCAATTATTTATTATATTTCAATATGGCGATGGGAGAAAGTCATAATTTGTCTTCGCAAGGAATATTATAAAACTTTTTGGTCATGTTTCTCGCCGTTCCCACATTGAAGCCAACATAGTTTCTTTTTTTCAAGGAGAGAGGGAGGTTTAAAAATCTATGACAAGCAATGTATAAGGTATATATAAAACGTGACGATAGGGTGGAGTCTGGTTTGATTTTTCCAGAATTTTGCGTGAAGTACTTTATAATTGATGTAATAAAACTTTACTAATGCATTTACTGGAGGCAAAATGTTTTTAAAATACTTTTTAACTGACCATAATAGGATAATATGAATGAGTCCTAAAACGGCATTTCAAATCAGCATTTTACGAGTTCACAATTACATAGAATTTCAAACGTTGAGACTCTAGAAGAAATGTCCAACAAAATAAGTCATCATTTTAGATAAAAATCATTGCAATCTTCAATTGCAATGATCAATTCTCTCTATAGATAAGAACTAGTTTAAAGAAATCAATAATTATTCTTACAGGCAGGCAAAAAAAAAACCCGTTATAAATACTGAATAGACAAGGTAAAAATAATATTAACACAATTAGATATAAATGATAGCACATAAGGTTGAAATGTTAATTACTTAGCAGGAGCCCCTAGGTTAAAGACTGTATTCGATGAAATTTGGACACACGCAATTGTTCGTAACTTTTTAGCGTGTGGGTAAAAATTATTGAAATTTTAACTGAATGTATTTCATTGTGTTGTGTCAATTGTGTAATGAGTTTCGTGAAAATCGGTCGAGTGATTTCAGTGATGGCTTCGAATGAAGAAATAGTGCGCCAACAAATTTTGGGCACTCACTTCGAAAACCCAAACGCTTCTCATCTATGGATCGGAAAACAGCTCGGAATTGCACATTCAACCGTATCTCATGTGATCAAAACGTTCAAGGACCGTAAGACAAACAAGCGGGAAAATGGTAGTGGCAAAAAAGGCCAGGATGGTATTGAACCAATTTAAGCGTTATCTTAAAATTTCAATCAGGGATGTTTCGAAAAAGGCGAAAGGCTCAGTTTGTTTTGTGCAGAAAACAATGAAACGTTCTGGATTACATGAGTACAAGGTCCAGAAGGCACCGAACCGGAGCGATAAACAGAACTCGGTGGCCAAAACTCGTGCAAGAAAACTGTACAGGGAGTGGCTCACAAAACCGTTCTGCATTGTGATGGACGATGAGACCTACATTAAAGCCGACACCAAACAAATGCCAGGACAGGAACACTACGTCGCCACCTCTAAGTTGGCCGTTCCGGAGAGTGTACGGAAGAAGAAACTGTCGAAATTCGCCAAAAAATTCCTTGTCTGGCAAGCGATCTGCGGATGTGGCAAAATGAGTCAGCCCTTCATCACCTCTGGGACCGTCAACGGACAAATCTACAAGGACGAATGCCTCCAAAAACGACTTCTGCCCTTCTTGAGATCTCACGATGGCCCGACACTGTTTTGGCCGGATTTGGCATCTTGCCACTATGCCCGGCCCGTCTTAGACTGGTACAAAGATAATAATGTAGTTTTTGTACCAAAAGACGTCAACCCTCCAAACACTCCGGAACTTCGCCCAATTGAAAAATGTTTGGGCAATCATGAAGGCAAAGCTCGTTAAAACTCCAAAACTGATAGAAAATGAACTTGAACTAAACAAAGTGTGGTTAAAAGTAAGTAAGCAAGTCGGTCCTTTCATTGCTTAAAATTTGATGAAAGGGGTCAAGGCAAAGGTGTGGGCATTTGGGTTGAGAGAAGAGGTTCAATAAACCAATGATGTCAAAACTTAACCATTTAGTAGTACTTTATTTCCAGAAAGTTTGAAAAGAATCGGGCTCAAGGAAAATTTTTGGTGACCTATTTTGTGTGTCCAAATTTCATCGAATACAGTCTTTAATATATGAATGTAAAACAATGTAAAATTTGGAATAAATAAAGAGTAAAAAAAATGAAACCTATTGACACAACTTGGTGCCATAATAAAACCAAATTGATTTCTAGTGGCTTTCATAAAACTTTAATAAAACTTCATAAAGCTGGATGGGTTTGGCAATGTTACTTGGGAATTGTCATATATTGGTGACTTCAAGAAAGGAGGGAATAAGCCTATCTTTGATCTATCGTATGGAGGTCTTCAATGGCATGTTTCACTCATTCTGAGAGTGAATAAAATTTTAATATCCTAATATCATAGCATAAACCTATCAACTAAAGACTAGTTCATTTAGAAATGGGACACTTCATTTTGAAGATAGCGGCGCTCCAAGTAGTCGGATATGCAAGTTTTTTACAGGGTTTTGTTGTTTGTAAGCAGTTCTGTTTGATTTTTTTCCTTCTTTATTTTAATCTATATATATTTGAGGATACGCCACTGAAAAGATTTTGTGAAAATCGCATTCGTTCGTCCGTTTCAGGGATCCGAAATATACCCGTCACCCGTCAAGTTATACACCGTAAATCATCTTCAAATGTGTTATTCCGAACGTAGTGTTTTCTAAGCTGTCGAGTAAGAATTTCCGTTAAAGTATTGGTCCGATTCCAATAGTTTTTTTTCAAATTATTCAGTAAGCATGCCGCTATGTTTTCCCGAGTACGATTTGCAAATTTTTATTTTGTTCCATTTTTATAGTCTCTAATATGTTAAAAATTACGTAAAAATTGAAATATTTAAAAAAAATTTTGCATACATTTTAAAATTTGCAAAATTAAAAGAATCTGTCACGGGAAAACATAGCCAACGAACGTGACTATGATTATGAAAAATATCAATTTTCTGATTACAGATTACCCAACTGGATACAAGTTTACTCAAGCGGGACCCATACAATTTCAATATTAATTTAACCAATGACGTTCCACGGTTGCCAATGTTTTTTTTTTAGTCTTCAATGTTTTAATTTGAAAGCCGAAACATGTAGCTTCAAAATAAAAAAATTCTACTTTATTCGCCAAAAAACCTCTCACTTTCAGTCGTCGAGAGTAGAGGACCTCCTTGAGCAGATTTCAAAAAAAACTCGAAGCTCAAGTTCTACAAGGCTTTTGCTCGCGGCAAGGTTCCTGGCAGATTTAAGTTCATTTTTGCGGATAAGTTTGCGATAAAAATCATGATTTGGAAAGATATCTGTTCAGTTAGCAAGAAAACCAGAGCTTTTGCGACGGATAAAACAATGTACTCGGAAGTGTACAAAAAGGAGTGCCTCAATTGAATTTAACCCTTCGTTAAGTCCCATGATGGTCCAGTTACGTTTTGACCAGATCTAGCCAGCTGCCGTTACAGCAAGGAAGTCCAGTTCGTTCCAAAAGCGCTGAATCCACCAAATTGTTCTTAGTTCCGTCCAATAGAGAAATATTGGGCGATAATACAGCGGAAACTGAAGATAAAGAAGGCAGTCACCAGTGAAATTGGCCAGATGAATAATTAGTGGAATCAGCTAGCTAAAATCATGACTGAAGAAGGTGTGAGCCGGATAATGAGCGGCATCACCAGAAAAGTGCGAGAATTTCTTCGAAATAAAGATGAATGATTTGTTTCAGTTATTTTTATGACATGAAATAATAGTACCTCTGTTTCATTCTTAGAAAGTTTTTCGATTCATAGACAAGTTTAAAAAATACACGCATTTGAAAGTGTCCCATTTCTTAATGGTGTACTGTCGGATTTGGTGAGTTCGTTCCAATAGGGATGATTATTTATTGTCATTGTGCTACTAATTTGGTTTCTGGCTTTTTCTGGACGAGACTCACAAGAATTAATTCAAGAAGCAGAGAAAATATTCAGGGAATCAATCCATCATTATCCACGCACTCGATATTTCACGATTCTAAATTTTAGAGCTTCTAAGATGTGTTAAGACTGTTGATTTGATTCTCAATAAGGATGGTCAACATACATTTCTCTCGTGAAATACACGGAGGATTTAATTTAGACGTTTCTCAGAAAGATGGCCAAAATAGAAAAATATTGCCAAAACTGGCACACTTATCCTAGGATTTTTTTTTACATGAAGTGATTGGAAAACAAGCGTGCTGAAATCGGATCATCCATTTAATATAAATTGACGCCGCAGAAGTATGTGTTACTGGTCGCATGTTTTCAAATTCCTAAGAGACAATACTCAACAGTATACTTACTGATGGTGAGAAACAAGCTTCATAATTAACATTTGTCTGTTGATTCTTACCTGGGAAGAAAAAAGAAATAAAGGAAAAAGAAAAGTTAGTAAAATGGACCGAAGGCAATACAATGTACAGAGATAATCAGATTGGTTGGTAAATGACTGGCCATAATACATCTCTTTTGGCCTCTTGTCCAGAAACTTCTATCCCTTCCTCCTCGTGATGCCGACTGTGGTACGAGTAACCAAAAACGGGCAACCAATTACGGTGAAACCTTGGTCGTATACTGACAACAAGCGAGGGGGGTTCCTCGCTTCAAAGGGTCCAGCCTACCCAAACATCTGTTCTTTTATGATAGGGGCGGCTCAAAACAGCGCCTATTCTCCATGTTAAGGGTGGCTGATCATCGCTCTCGTGCCAGTGTGGGACTGTAATCAGTGCTGTGCGCGATGGTCCTCCGGCGATACAGATGATTGGTGTAGGCCCTACAAGCCATCCGTAAAAATCATAAGTACAGGAAACACACAATGATATTACGGACCGGAATAATCGGCATAGACCCAAGCGACGAAAACAGAATAACGATTAGAAATGCGGAACATCGAACTGTAAGTCTCTAATTTTTTTAGGAAGTACCTGTATTTTGATGGACGAAATGCAAAAGCACGTGATTAATTGGTGGCCAATCGAGAATCAAAGGCCGTTTCTTCAATGTTAGCATTACCAAATTCCAGCAAAGACCGAATCACAAATCGACCACGTTTTGATGAATGGAAGCCACATCTCGGATATTATCAAGGTCAGGACCAATCACGGCGCAAACATCGATTCGAACCTCTTCCTGTTTATGGTCTAAATGCACCAAAGACTTTCCGTTGTAAGCAACATTCGATACCGATGCCCATCACGGTACAAACTGGAACGGCTGAAGCTACCCTAAGTCGCAACTGATTACGTACAAAACCTAGAAGTTCCGTTGCCGGATGACGGAGAGCTGATCTAAGACCCTTTTGAGGAATGATGTGGGTTTGTGGATATAAATCGATGGAACGACTGGCTCGAAGGGTCATACAGTTTTCGACGAGAACAAATGCAGCGCGGGTGATGATGCAGCAACAAGGAACCCGTCAAAATGTGGAGCGATACAAATAGAAGCGAAGACAGCAAACACATCTTTTCCGGGATTAGAAGGAGTAGGGGTGTAAGGAAATGGAGCAGCATCATCGATCTCGCGCTCTTCGTCTCTCCCTGACTCTCCTCGGCGCCGGAGGTGGTCCACCAGTTCCGGTGTGGGAAACGTCCGCACTGGTGATGCCCCGACTACCAACGGATATCGGATAGGGGGCACAGTCCTCGTATCCGGGTTGTAGAGGTTGTCCGACAGTTCCGATTGGGGATGACGTCTGCAATGCCGGGGCCCTACATACTCGAAAAACTTCTTCGTTCTTCTCCAATTGCATGACGAATCGAGTGCCGAAGTCGGTCTGACGATTCCGGTTCGGCAATGACTTCCGGTTCATTGGCGCCTTGACGACCCGACGTCAAGCGCATTGTCCTCTCTCCTTACTTCTGACATTATTCTGCTTCTCTCGTTCGCTGATCGCTTCTCCACTTTTGCTCACATCCGGTATCTACCTTCGAACAGCCGAAAATCTAGGGCATTCGAAAACAACATGCTCCGGTGTTTACTCCACGCGCTCGCAGTCCGGGTAGAAGGGTGTCGCAGCATGACCACACCGATATTTCCGAAAACAGCCGTGACCTGACAGAAACTGCGTCAGGTGAAAGTTCACCTCCCCATGCCTCCTGTTCACCCACGCCGACACGTTAGGAATGAGCCGATGAGTCCACCTTCCACTATCAGCGTTGTCCCATTCTTGCTGCCACTTAGCCAACGAGTCAGCTCTGACCGTCTTCCTCACGTTAACGACGTCTCTCCGCTGATAGCATTCGATATCTTCGGCCAGGGTGATGCAAATTGGAGTCATCCCGGCGATAACGCATACCGCCTCTGTCGAAATAGTTCTTTAGGCGCTCGCGGCACGCATGGCCATGAGCCAGTACACACTGTTTAGCTTCCTTCTATTCCGCTGCGTTTTCAATTCTGCAGCCCAGGCTGGGACTCCATACCTCAATATCGAATTTGCCACACTCGCCAGAATACGTCTCCTGCTGCTCCTATGTCCATCGACATTCGGCATGATTCTTGATATGGCGTTGACCACCCTCGCCGCCTTGTCGCAGACTTAGTCTACATGGGCGTTAAAATTAAGACGGTCGTCAAGCATCACTCCTAGATGCACGCTTTGACGAAATTGAGTGCCCTCCTACGTTGATTTGGACGTGCTGACCAGAACTAACTCCGTTTTATGATGGGCCAGCTCCAGTTTTGCTCCAGTCATCCATGTTGCGATGATATCGAACATTTCCGCCGTTAACATCTCTACCTCTTGCAACGTCTCACCGGTTATCGTGAGGATGACATCATCCGCAAATCCGACAATCTCAACACCTTTGGCCAGCTTCGGCGTTAGTACTCCATCGTACATCACGTTCCAGAGCGTTGGGCCGAGGATGGAACCTTGCCGCACTCCTGCCGTGACCATGACCGACTTCCGCTCCAACTCCGTTTCATATACCAGAATTCTGTTCTGGAAATAGCTACCAAGTATTCTGCACAAATAGTCAGGCACTTGCATTTTGTGTAACGCTTTGACGAGCGCTGTTGAAAGCGTTTTTTACGTCAATCGCAATGACGGCACAGTTCCGATTGTCGCGTCTGTTCTGTTTGGCTGCCCTTTCTGCGCTCTGAACGACTATTCGGATTGCGTCCACCGTCGAGATTCCTTTTCGGAATCCGAACTGCCTTTTAGATAGACCGCTCTCGCTCCCCATGCTCTTCGTCAGCCTGTTAAGGATGATCATTTCTAGGAGCTTGCCGAAGGTATCCAGCAGGCATATGGGTGGCATATCTAAAGCTTTGCTGGGGTTTCTAATACGTAGCTAAAGAATTTTGCAAGTTGTTGAACAACATTGTGTCTAGATCTTCTGCTTAGACAGGGTTGCGATTTCTCTGGGGAGAATCACCCGGGTGCACATTTCTTGTTCTCCTTGGTGAACCTCACTCAGTCTCTACAGAGATTTTTTCCTTACACCGCTGTAGAGATTGTTCGACTCAGCACGGGAGAGCGAGAGAATTAACAGTTCGCTGCCAGAGCGTTCATACACTCACTGCAGTGTGAACGACGAAGAGTGAAAGAGAAAAAAAGGACTCCACCGCACTGACGTGAGTGAAACCTTGATCTAAACATTAAGAAAAAATGGCTGGAAAACGGGATGAACGTTAGGAAATAGGGGCCTCAGATAGCCTAGTCGGTAAAGGCACGGATTACCAGTCCAGTCGACTTAAAAAAAAAATCTCGACATCCATGGGCATAAGAGTATCATTGTGCTTGCCACACAATATATAAATTCATGCATTGGTGGCTTCGAATGCTCTCAATTTAATAACTGTGGAAGTGCATCTAGAACACTAAGGAGAGATCCTGGCAATAAGCTTATTGCGATAAGCAATAAGCTCGGATACGCCGAAAATAAGAAGAAGAAGAACATTACGAAATCAGTACCATAGTAAAAATGTTCAAATTCAAGTGTTGCGGTATAAAACTAACAATGAAGGTTTTCACCAGGGTGACTCTCCCCGGAGAAATAATTCTGCTCTCTTCGGTGCTCCTCAGAGATCACTCACACGCTCCAGCCTGTTGTGTGGCGAGGGTGCAAACGATATACACTTTGGTGTCACTCAACTTGTGATATCTAGCAGAGAGAGGAAATAAAACAAAAATCTCTCGGGTGAGTTTGTGTTTGCCAATGTGCGGTATAAATTTTCACTAAGCACCCTGCTTGCACCGAGGAGAATTGCATCCCTGTGCTTAGATTCCTGAAATTTGGGTAAACAAAGTCTTCTGGTTCATATCTAGCTAGAATAGGTTCCTGTCTTACGATTACTCTTCGTTGAAAACGCCAGACTAACCTGACCCGTTGACAACGAAAGAGTTTGTGCACTACTGTTTCCAATTCACCTGGACACAGTTCGGATCATCAATAAAGTTTCGCAGGAATAGTAGTTCTCTTTGCTTTATTTTTGTGTGCATCACCATGTCCCATGTCACCCGCTGATGACTTGTTAGGTCAGTTAGGTAAGTTTCTTAAAACAGCATTCCAGTCTCGCGGCTGTGCGGATACAAATCCAGGATCCAGGATTCCTCGAGATGATAATGTACTTTGCAATTGATCTGGTAGCTGTTCTATCTCTAATCTAATTGTGAGAACACGTTGAAAGTATTGGGAAGTCACGATTTTCCAGACTGGTGCTGGCTTCCTATCACATCACATCACAGGTAACAGCCGATGTATACTTGAAGGTTCTGCAGGATGTCGTGGTACTGTAGATGGAACAGGTTACTGCTGGTCATCATATCATCTTCAAGATCACCTGCTCATAATAGTAAAACAACATAGAAATGGCTTGCGCAAGATGTTCGGAGTTTTGGGAGAAAGAATCTTGGCCTCCTAGCTGTCTCGATTTTGTTCATACGCTATAATCAAAGCGGTGATGACATCTATGTATCGAGGTAAAATTGCATGCGAAATGTTCCGGAAGCTTCTTACTAAAAAAAAATATAAATAATAAATAATTTACAACTCCCACATGAAACGAAAGTTAGTCAATCACAAACCACTAATTGCAAATACATGTGAATAATTGGTGTTCTTCTTCTTTAGCATTTCAAGCTTTTTTTTTTTTTTTTTTTTTTTTTTTCTTCCTTCTTTTTTTTTTCTCCTCTTTTTTTTATTATTATTTTTTCTGCCCTCCTTTTTTTTTTTATTATTATTTTTTTGCCTACATCATACCTTCTCCCCCCCCGTCGAGAAGTTTTTTTTTACAAACATTCTTAGACCAGACCGGGAATCGAACCCCCCCCCCCCGCATGGTATTTCTTTTTAGCTGCGCCTTTACCCACTGAGCTAAGGGAGGACCCGACTAATTGGTGTAATGTTTCTAAAAAATGTCACATAGGGGAAAGTGCTCTAATGTAGGTCTATGGATCTAAAATTCAATCTATAGATAAAATTTGCCTGTCCTTAAAATATTGACATGTCAACGAGGAAATATTACTGTATTTTTATGATATTAAGGATAAAAAAGGTGAAAACATATTTGCCTCGATTTTTCGGCATGGGCCGAATCTTAGATCCATAGACCCACATTAGAGCACATTCCCCTACTTCAAAAAATCGTCATGCACCCTGTACACCATCACGATAAATCGCCACAACCGCCAAAGGCCGCATGTACATTTCTGAGTATGAGTTCTAAGCTCTCTCTTTTCGCACATACATATTTAATTTCATAATGATGAAATCATAAACTTATTCAAATCGTTTGAAGGATGACATTTATAAATACAGGGTGTCTCACAATAGGTGTCACTAAAACAAAATGGGATTACAGCAAAACAAATCAACCGAAATCATAGACATTTGAAATTGTTTGCTCAATTTACGGCCAGATACGGCCGGATTACGTCCTATTCGCTTCCTCACACATTTGATCTTTTTCTTCGTTCTGGCACCTCCTTTGTGTTGAATAAGGACCTTTCAAGTTTCCTTAAACCGTTTCAAGGCACGAAAAACAAAACGCTTACTCACTGCGAACTGCGGAAGGCTATTGAATATCTGACACGGTCTAAGCTCTTGCAGATGTAATTTCAAAATTGCTCCCGTATGGCTTCCATGGTAGCTGATAAATATAAACAAACGGAATCGCTTATTTATCTTCAACGATAAGCTGTCAAAAAAATACACTCAAAGCGGGTATAATCAGTTCTGTTGTTACAATTACCCAGCTGAACTAATCCAAGATTGGGAAAAGGTGACACCCATTGTGAGACACACTGTAATATGTCTAAAGCATGAATCGATTTTCGTTCACGTTTATGTTCACGTTCACGTTCACACCTCGGCTTTTTTTTTGCACCGATATTTCAGCATGGTCAATATCGGGTGAAAAAGGGAAATACTCATGTTGGTGCGTCAACTTTGACGCCAGCTGTAGCCCAAACTACTTAATGAAAACAAATTTTGTCCACATTATTTCCTATATTTTTCTAGGCTTTAATGAAATTTCTAATATCCTACCTAAATTTTTCACAGAGATACGGATTTTTTATATTGGTATGACCAAAAATGACTTTTTTCACACATGTTATGAAAACTTCAAATTTATAATTCTTATCAACGTGAAATTATGACAAATTTGGTCTATACATTGGTTATAGTATTGTCAAATTTTCAGCCAAAAATATTGATAATTTACAAAGTTACTGGAGGTTGAACATGGCGTTTTTTGGTAGCAAAATTTTGCTCGGCTTTTTTTTTGCTACTGAGTGTATGTTCTTACTGACTGAGCTACCTTTCCCATGTTTCTGACATTGTTCTTATATTCACACCGAATCAAGAGTTTGAAGAGAAAATAGATTGGTTTCCATTCGGAATAATGTTTTTTTTTTCAGAAGCAGAACCCTAGTAAACACACTTGTTACAAGCCGGTTAAAGTGACTGTTTTAACTCGCAAATAAGTCTCAATGATGTTGCTGTTACCGTTTTTGATCGTTGTGTGTTGCTTGAAAACACACCAACTCACTTGCGCTGAAATCCCTTGATTTCATGTTGGATGAATTACAAAGTGGTGAGATTAACATAGGTACATCATTCGAACATTCTTGATTTTATATTACACTTACAGAAAAGATCGCGCTGGTTGGCCAAAGTACGCAGACGAGAACAACGTCGAATTTCTTTACAAAAATTTGCTCGATGCATGCGATAAAATAAAACCCAAATAACCGTTCTATGCCGTTTCGACGCTCAAAAATTAATCCCACCACAGACAGCCTATTCCTGATGGCTTATTCCCAAGGCATCATTTTCCAGTCCATCCGAAGCAGTATTGTTCCCCTTTCGAGGCCCTTGAAATCCATCTCTTAATAGATACCCCCACCTCCCAATGCAATCACTTCTCCCCCCTCCTTGTCGTGGCAGTTGTTGCCAATATACCGACCTTCGCGCACCTAAGTACCTATGGAAGCAATCAAAGGTTTTTGTGCTTCACCCACATCTCTCGGTCCCGACGTCGTCTTCGCCGCCGCCACCGCCGATCCCGAGAAAACAATTTAATCGTCGGCTGCCTTTGGCCAAATCGGTGCACAGCGCACGTAAAAAGTAAATAAAAATGTTACGCTTTAATTTCAATGTACTCGAGCACCGATTCACACCGACGTCGACAGCCGCGGCCGGGTGGAAAAGAAAGAATCTGCACGCCACCGTTGTTGATCGACCGCCGCCGCCGCCGCCACAACCGACGGAATTGCGGTTCTCGTGCAGACAAAAAGAAGGATCTTTGGAAGGTCGGCTTGCGTCGACGTCGTCGTCGTCGTCATTCCCAGGCACCCGCAAGCGTAGATTTCATTGTCGATTTGCCACACCACCTCCACCCCAGAAGGGGCAGTGGAGGGAAGTTAACATTTTCATTAGGCTTTGGTTCCACTCCAGCAGCGGTTATTCTTCTCCGACAAGATTGTTGTTGAAGTTCTTAAATCGACGGATCCGGCCGATGATGGTGTGGTGATTTGAGGTAGATACCTACCTTCCACAATCTACTGGGATCGCTATGAAAAAGTGTGTGTGTTTTTTTTCCATCCCTAGATATTTGCCGTTCAGACACTGCTGGGAGGTTTATGGGCCCATCGAGTGTTTAACCGTAGCGAAGTGGTAAAATCTACTGGCATTGTAGCGTATGGTCAGATGGGATTGATGTTTTTTTTTTATTGCAGTAACAATTTAGCGATCCAGCGGACAAAGGCGCCAGTGAAAATGGTGGGAACTACAGTTTAGACCACCACAAAAAAAAACGAAATGGATTCACGCGCTGTTGGTGAGATTGAAATAAACATAGAATTTGCTATACATTTATGCAATTGAAAGCTGAAATTGATTGAAAGAACTTTCATAAACAAAAAGCCAATTCACTATTCACTAGCTCTCCATCCATTCATTATTGCTTCCAATATCCAATTTGACAGTGCCATTAAAATGCCACCAAAGGCACGAACGACTGCCAGCTACCACAGTGAGATCACTTCCGGCAGCCCATTTCGAGGACGTGTCCGACCACCGCATCGCACTTCTCCCGGCATACAATATTCATAAGTCCCTTCCAAGAAGCTTGCCACCGACCGTTCGCCTAGGTCAAATCCCGAAGACACACAAAAAGCAAACGCGGAACGCTGGGAGCAGAGTACCGGCCAATGAGATTAATGTCTCCAGTGTAAAATGGGAACACAACACCAATCCGCGCGCCACGGTAAATAGTATCGATTTTTCATCAATAAATGCACGAATCTGCCACCAGCCTCCGAGAGAACTGTGACTGGGGCCTACTCTAGTGTATGGTAGATGCTGCCCTCCGGCAGCGTCCAGACACCCTGCGATGACCTCAATTCCTCATTCCTCAAAACAACCGTGCTAAGGACCCAAACGAGCAAAAATAAAACCATCATCTCCCGCTCGCATCTTGTGCTATTCTTCATTGGCAAACCGAATGACCACACGATCGGCGAGCCATACTGACGACGACGACGACGACGACAGTAGGTGAGGGAGGAAATCGATTATGATGAATGAGCAGCACCGTCGTGGCCTAGGTCTATGAAGAGGGCTCCCTGCGTTACCATTCCAATGAGGCGTCGACGTCGTCGAAAGTCACGGTCTTCGAGAGCGTTGGAAATAATCCACGGTCTGTCCACGGTGGCCTCCGAGTTGGGCGAGAAAGATGTAGGTTACGTGATTAAATATTCATAAAATATAAAGTAATAAAAGGCTCTCGGTGGAAGAGGCGTTCGAAACTGGGCGAGAGGGGTCTCGAGACGGCAGACAGCGAAAAACAATCAAGCATCACTCACAAATTGCAGCCGGGACCACGAACTTTCCGGACGAAAGCTACATTTTTCGATCCTCATTACCACCCCCCCTGATCGACGGTTCGCGTGTAGTGTAGAGTGGAAGGGGATAGGGTGATGATGGAGGTGATAATCACATGCAAATTTCCTTCCGGCGACCCGAACACGTTTCAGTTTCCGATAGAGGACAAAAGGCGTTCGCTCGCGCCGTTCGCCACCGTAGATTTATCGAGCTCTATCATTCAGTCAGTCATTTGCTGGTTCGTTGCTGGTTGTTGTTGTTATCGGGAGAGGTGAAAATTGCATGTCAGTAATTGAATTATGATGTTTTCGGGGTTTTCACGCCTGAAACGAAGGAGAAACTGTGGGAGTACCTTGTTGCAGCGGCAACAGCACCGGAGTGATTGATTGATTTATGGGATCTTGAAAGTGCGCGCGACTCGGAAAAGGTTAAGATCGTGGTGGAGTTGATGGTCGTGACATGGCGTAGGAAGCGGGTGAAAAGGGTTCTTAGAAAAGAATGAAATGTTCACTGCTTGCTAGGTGTGCTTAACTAGTTGTAATTTTGGCAACCTTGTTTTCTTTCTTCTAATCTGGTTTAATAGGTGTTTTTCGAGGTGCTATTTGATCTTTCGCGATTGAACCAGAACATGTTGATTGTACAATTCAAGGCGCTGTCACGTTTAGTTTTAGTTAGAGTGGAGATTTATCAGCGTTGTTATTCATGTCAATTAGGGCTTTCTTACGGGACATACACACTACCAAAATGTCATGTAAATTTCTGTCCCCTGAGACCGACACATGCAAGCGTCATTTAGCACATAAAAATGAATTGAAAGAGATGAGAAAATAAATTCAATCCAAGACATCTTTCGTCGAATTGCGTATGTGTCAGTTTCCGAAGACATTATTTTACACGAAATCTTTCTTTACGTTCCCCGACTTTTTACAAACATGAATTACGTCTCGGGTAAAATTCATAATTTCTAAGTGTGCAATAACTGAACATTACCTCACCTGAAGGTATTTATTACCGATATATTTGGAAAAGTGGATGAGTTTTGATCTTTCAGATAGCTGAATAAAGTGACATCAGAATTGTAATGGGAAAACGTCAACACAACGCATTTCGTCCAACACATAATTGATCAAACCTTTAAGAAGATACATTTTTGTAAATACATAATAGTGCTGCAAACACACTTCAAGAATTAAAATCGTTAAAAATTGCAATCTGACATGTACTTAATGTTATTTTGAAATATATTTTTAAACGGACGGAACTCACCAAATGTTCCTATAGAACCAGCATGAGCTGTTCATTTGCAATAGTCTGAAAAATATCGATAGTTTTTCAACTGATAACACTTCTTTTTTTCACAAAAACCCCACTCTTCTATACACCGTGTCCAATATATTCTCATACACTTTTTCCTTGCATTGGTGCACACAACATGCTTCACGTATGTGTTGGTGTAGTTTTGCACTATGTTTATAAAAACGCTTTTAGGTTATGTCCGATTGTTTTCATTCGGTATTTATCTTGTACCAGCGATGAAGAAGTTTCGTGCTGTGGTGATAAAAAAGTTCTTGAAAGGTGAGCGCCCGGGTGCTATTTTCAGACATTTGAAAAACCTCGGAGTAAAGCGGGATTTTGTGTACCGAACCATCCGAAGGTACCGTGACACCTGCTCGTTGGATGACCGAAAGAGATCCGGTCGCACTCGTACGGTGCGGACTGCACGAGTTGTTAAAGTGGTCAGGGAACGGACGAGACGAAAATCACAGCGCTCTGTACGTAAAATGGCCGCAGATCTGAATGTTTCGAGATCGCCAATGCACAATAGACTGCAAAATGACCTCGGATTCCAAGCTTTCAAGAAACGTAAGATTCACGGAGTTTCGGAACCTTCCAAGCAGAAACGACTCGAAAGAGCAAGTCTGCTTTTGTCTTTTTCGGTATACACAAAACGAATAAGTTAAATTTTTGTTTGTTGTTACAAGTGCGTAAAGTATGTAAACATGAAGAGAAGATTAAGTTATTTTGGACAACTTAGCCGAAAAAGGAAACATTTTATCTCAGCATAGAACGAACTTATAGAGTGAAAATTTTGTGTTAGCAGTGATACTCCCTTAGGGGCTATTCATAAACCACGTAGACTTTTTTTGGGGGAAGGGGGGGGGGGTTTGACCAAAGTCTACGCTCCATACAAAATTTCAAAAATTAGTATGGAGAAAAGTCTACGAGGGGGGGGGGGGGGATCTGAGATTTTCAAAAATAAGTCTACGTGGTTTATGAACCGGCCCTTAAAAATTTATCTATCTGTTTTTGTATCTGTTTACTTTCCTCCACCTACGGCTAAAAAAGCTTCATATGACAAATTTTTAAACATCGCGAAATCTAGATTTCATGTTTTGGAGCCTCAAACCAAGGTTCACATTTAAGGAGATTTAACCAGAAAACAGTTGATTTTATTCACGATAATGATAAAGAATCTTTACTGCTTCCAATTGTAGGTGAAAATGAAACTTTACAACTTATTTTTGATAAAATCAGCCACATAGGACTTCATCAAATTAATCATGTTCGGAACCAGCTTGACTGCTATTTAGATTTTGTTTTTACTAATTGTACTGAAGATTTTAGTATTGATGAAGCTCTAGACCCACTATGAAAGAATGAAAAATTGCATACTGCTATAAAATACTCATTATTCTCAGATTACGATCAGTACAAGGATATTGATTACGAACTTGTTTACGATTTCAAAAACATAAACTATGCTGAAATTAACAGAAAACTAACAAATATAGATTGTCAGAACCTTTTATTAAGCGAAAAAGACATGAACAAGGCCGTAGACATATTTTGTAACAATCTATATGCAATTATTGACGACTACGTTCCAAAGAAAAAGAAGAGAATACTAACAAGCTGTAAACAACCGATATGGTATACATGTGAAAAAAAACAGGAGACAAAAAGAGTGAATTGTAGTTATCCCCCAAATATCCTCCAGCTGTTTTAAGGTTCCCTGGGGGATAACTACAGATCCTTATCCTCCTAGGGTTTTACACTACCTAGATCAAATCTGATGGTTTCAAATAAAAGATCGTCCAATTTTACTTGAAAGTACATCATAAAATTTCAAATTTTCACAAAAATTCATAAGGGACTGTTCATAAACCACGTAGACCGAAATTTGCATTTTTAAACCCCCCCCCCCCCCTCACCCCTCGTAGACTTTAGTTGACTTTTGTCAGACCCCCCCCCCCCCCCCCCCCTTAAAGTCTACGTAGGCTTTATCAAAAAAAATTTAATATGTGTGGAAAATTTTCTACAATATGTTTGAGGAACGAATTATGAAATGAAACTCAAACAATCAGGTTATTACGTTATTCGTTCTTATTTTATTTCATAAAAATTGCAAAAATGAAAAAACAATCAATTATGCAAATGCTTAAGATGCTCAAACCATTGCTGCTTGAACCAGTTATTTAAGCTCATCAGTGGAAGTTCTGGTGGGATAGTTTTTTGGATGTTAAGTCCAATGATTTCGACGAAACGTGATTCTATCCAAAGAACTTCCGTAGCTCCGTTCACGTCGACCTCACAAAGAATTTCTTCCTAGCGTTGCTGCAGAATCTTGGGTGGCCTTATTTTCTTAGACAAAATATCTGCCTTGTGGATGCTTTTGCGGTGACGATCTGCATTCACTTTTATCGCAAAAAACAGTCCACAATTAGAGCAAATGCAGTTAATTTTGCTTTTACCTTAGATGCCAAGTATAATTTATATTCTTTGAAAGTTTTCCAAAACAAGTTGACGTCTTCTCAGGCCTCTTCATGTATTTTCTGCTTTCTCCCGCTCAGCGCTATAGCATTGCTTGAACACGTCTTTTTGCGTTACTTCAGCGTTTGGCAGGTAATCACAACCGGATATAACTAAGCCCCTCTTCTAAATGTATGTCAAATGTCACTTAAATAGTTCGCGGTCCGTTTTCATTTTCGGGAACGCTTTGTGAAAGCTCGAGCATACTTGGCTCAATAATGGATTCCCGGATAAAAATAACCATACAATGAAAATACAATAAAATAAAATAACATTAAAATCTATTTCCGACCATAAATTCGTATTGTTCATGAATCAGATAAATGAATAATGCATATTGTCATTGCAATAATTTACAGTTCACTCCATATGCTAGGATTTTTAACAATTGTGAAACAATACAATTAATAGTAATTGACTAAAATTTGTTCGAAAAAAAAATGTTTTTTTCTATAGTTAAGATACATAACAACTCCCCTTTTCTATTGTCGATGTCTCAGTTTACATTAGATTCTATTGTGGTAACAATAACTCCTATTGTCATCTTATTGTTGTGAACAATGCTATTAATTATACATACTATATATTCTATTGAATTGTTACAATGCATGTAATTGTAAACCTATGAGAATTTTTTTTTTTTGGTTTCCGAAAATGCTCAAGGGTGCTCGAGGATAATTCGCAAGATCTTAACAATTGTTTTAATCCTTGGTGCATAACGTCGAAGTGTATGAATATCCGATTTGAAGAGAAAAAAACAAAGGTCTACGTAGACTTTTGGTATACCCCCTCCCCCATCGTAGACAAACGTAGACTTTTTTGAAATCCCCCCCCCCTGAATTGTCTATGTGGTTTATGAACAGCCCCTAAGATAGATCCAATTAAATTTTTTCCTGTATTGGCTTGCACGCAACCGTTCGGGGGATAACTACAAAAATCGATATCCTCATTAATTCTTAAGTTATTCACAAAATATTAATTCATCAGATTTTATTTCAAATTGCATACAAGCGTTTGGGGGATAACTACAGAAATGTTAGAAAGTCGGAGGATTTGACTTTTCTCATCCTAATTTTCATACCAATGTGCAGATTTGATGGAAGGGCGCTTGACGAACAATTTGATATCAAAACATCATCAATGTACTGAGTTTTTTTTTCAAGATATTCACAAAATAAGGTTTCTTCAGCTGTTGTTCAAAATGCATCTAATGGTGTGCATAAAAAGTTGGAGGATAAGACTTTTATCGTTCTAATTTTTATACCAATGCACAAATTAGATGTGCGGGAGCTTGACGAACAATTCGATATTAAAACATCATCTCAAGTTATTCACAAATTATGAATTAATCTTAATATTTTCATATTGCATACAAGCATCCGAATAGGATTCAACTATCACCAAATGGAGACAAAATATTGAGGTCGAGACATATCCAGGTATCCAGGGAAGTCATTAGAAATATACACACTTCACATAACATGAGAATTAAAAAACCCGAACTCATCCACCTAAAGGGCGATACGGTCAAAATTTGGCAATATCAACTTGACGTATTTCTTTCAATTTTGCATTTAAAAAACCTGAACACCCCTCATTTTGAAGGTGTGTGTGTGTAGAATGTTGTTCCTATTTTGATTTTGGAATTCACTCTTCAGTTGTCAAAATGCCGTCCAAGCAAGAAGAGCAGCGTATCAAAATTTTGCTCGCGCATCGCGAAAATCCGAGCTACTCGCACGCAAAGTTGGCAAAATCGCTAAAAGTTGCCAAATCAACCGTTACAAATGTAATTAAAGTGTTTGGGGAACGTTTGTCGACAGCCAGGAAGTCTGGATCGGGGGGAAATCGAAAACCGGAAGCCGCTGAGACGACAAAGAGAGTTGCCGGTAGTTTCAAGCGAAACCCTAACCTATCTCTCCGAGATGCCGCAAATAAGCTGGGTGTATCGTCTACAACCGTGCATCGAGCCAAAAAACGAGCCGGACTATCGACTTACAAGAAGGTAGTGACTCCAAATCGCGATGATAAACAAAATACGACGGCCAAAGCGCGATCCCGGAGGCTGTACACGACGATGCTGACAAAGTTTGACTGCGTGGTAATGGACGACGAAACCTACGTCAAAGCCGACTACAAGCAGCTTCCGGGACAGGAGTTTTATACGGCAAAAGGAAGGGGAAAGGTAGCAGATATTTTTAAGCACACGAAACTGTCAAAGTTCGCAAAGAAATATCTGGTTTGGCAAGCCATCTGTACCTGTGGCTTGAAAAGCAGCATTTTCATAGCTTCCGGGACTGTCAACCAAGAAATTTACGTGAAAGAGTGTTTGAATAAACGTCTGCTGCCTTTCCTGAAGAAACACGGTTGTTCCGTACTGTTTTGGCCGGATTTGGCATCTTGCCATTACGGTAAAAAGGCCATGGAGTGGTACGCCGCCAACAACGTGCAGGTCGTTCCCAAGGACAAGAACCCTCCCAACACGCCAGAGCTCCGCCCAATTGAGAAATACTGGGCTATTGTCAAGCGGAACCTAAAGAAGACCAAAAAAACTGCTAAGAACGAGCAGCAGTTCAAGGCAAACTGGCTTTCTGCGGCGAAGAAGGTGGACAAGGTGGCTGTACAAAATCTGATGGCAGGGGTCAAGCGTAAGGCCCGGCAATTCGGATTTGGAAAAGCGGAAGCCTAACTGAATATTTTTCCTGAATTTTATACTAATTGAACTTGAAAAAGAAATTTAATTTGATTTTTTAAATAAACGATTTCACCGATTTACACGCGTTTTCCCTTGACCAAATTTTGACCGTATCACCCTTTATGGTGAGAAGGAGAGAAAAAGCAGTTATGGGCACTTGATGTCATCAGCATCACGCTTATTTTTGAATTCTCATGTGATTTAAGGTGTATCTCATGTGATTTGAAGTCTAAGTATAAAACTGGCCAATTCCCCGAAGGTACATGTGAGGACGTGACAAATTTGGTTCTGGGCACTTGATGTCACTGCCATTGCACTTAGTTTTGAATTCAAATTCAATTTGAGCTGTCGCATGGTATGTTTTGGTCCAGATAAAAAACTGGCCACTTCTTCGGAGATACCCGCAACATGTCCGGTCGTGTTCTCCTGGGCACTGAGTATGATCTAGATCTTGTTATAGAATCCTCATGTGATTTGAGGCGTTGCATAATAAATTTGAAACGTTTTAGATAATATCTTCAAAAGTAACCCATACCCACCGGAGCTTGCCCCAGCCGTATATCTGGAACCAGTTGACCGATTTCAAAAACATTCAATGGGACCATAGTACCTTTCATTTGTTGCCTGTTCCGTACAGCGATCGCCGAGAAACATGAGCTTATTCATTTTCCACACACACACACACACACACACACACACACACACACACACACACACACACACACACACACACACACACACACACACACACACACACACACACACACACACACACACACACACACACAAACACACACACACACACACACACACACACACACACACACACACACACACACACACACACACACACACACACACACACACACACACACACACACACACACACATGAAAGAGGAATAAAACCAAACATTATCTTATTTCTGTTGATGCAACATGTGAAACGATTGAATTTATTTTTGTTACATACAAAGCAATATACATACAACGCTATGTCTCTTTCCTGGACAACAATCGGATGTTATGAAACATTATAATCTTTACTCTACTGCCATGTAATCTATCATTATTGTGTTGAGTATGCAATGAAGATAAAGATGCATTATTTTTTGTCCTAACATTGAAAAGTTAGGGCAATGTCTTTATCATTCATGCATTCGGGAGTTTGGATTCACCGCTCTCTATATCATTTATTTCGAAACTAAAACGATAGTTCTAACTTTTATTCCAATACTTTGAAGAATTATCTAGTAAAAAATTAAGAAAATATCAAATTAGTAGAAGTACGATCTTTATTTTGTCCAGTACTGCAGATACCAAGTTCTTCCCATCTACCACTGCTGCATGACGACGTACATCTTAGACATATAATGCTTTCATGTAAATTATGAGGAAATGTTTTTTTATCGAAACCAAGTAGCTGAATTTTAGAGGAAGAAACATAAGCAAGATATGATCCCCAAAATACCAAACAATGACCCCAACTATAACAAAATTCATACTTTAATAGATCCCAAAGCTGCCAATAAACCCATCATCCACCTTAACGATTGAATGCCAGCTCACTCCTTCTTCCAACAGCGACAGTAAGCATGATTTATAACTTCAAACTGCAAGATCCACCCCCAAGAAATATCATCCCACGATCGAACATTGACGCCATCGAAGCCGCCACCGCTTTGCATCTTAGAAAGTGAAAAACCTCAGCCTATGTATATCTTCTATCTTCTTTGATGGGCTATTTTTAATCACTTTCTAATGACGCAGAGATGCTGCTTCAATTGATCCTGTCCGGGTTGCTCCCCACCGTGGATGGATCCGGAACTTTCTCGGAATGCCCTCGCCTCATCGCTGTCATATTCCACGCCTGCTTGCCTACCAACCGACACTGAGCTGACACGGATACAAGCTACAGCTCCTGGCCTGTGTGTCTGTGGGGGTGTGGGAAGATTTGGGATCTGATGGAATGTGTAACATATGCAGCTCTCACGGATTATGACCCGATCTAGAAACAGAAATGCTCGCCGGTTTACTGCGCTTAGGAAATGCACACTGCTCGTCAACCGGAGTGAGCTTTCCCCACGTTCTCCGTTCCCAGTGCTATGCCTCGGTTGTCGTGCGCGGTTTACGTCGTTTAGCGCGCATAGAAATGATATTTATTCAGTGCTCTGCCTATTCCTGTGGAGTGAAGCGAGTCAGGGGCAGCTCAACAGAAATAAAATATTTTGATAGCACCGGGAGACAACAAGCCATGAATTGTCCCCGCACCATCATCTGGGGGAAGAAAATCAACACGATTCCGCTCCACAGAGTGCCGGCCGCCTGAGTAGGCATGCATTTATTTGCATTTTACTCTATTTTTCCTATTTGAGAGTGCAGTTTTTTTTTTTTTTTTTTTTTCACATCCCAAAGCGAGCCATTGTGAGGTACCGATAGGTGATGGCGAGTGAGCGAGTGAGTAGAAGATAATCCTGACTCGATCCTTATGATGAGCACACTCCGCTCTGTTGTTGCTACATGTTGCTGTAATGTGCCTATATGGGAAAATGGGTTCACTGGAAGGGTGCCCTTCGCGAGAAGTGGCGAGTGGAAATCTCGGCTAGAATCAAATTTAGTGCACGACCCCTTCAAGTGGTGGTTTATGACGAGGGACTAAAATGATGCATCCTCCTAGTATGAAGTTCTTCAATGATGAATTGCACTCACTCTGGTAGTGAATAAAATGTTAATATCTTAATATTATGGCATATATCCATCAGCAAGCACTGTAGGAGTTGGTTACTTCGTTCCGATAGGGGTGATTATTTACTGTAATTGTGCTACTTATTTGGTTTTTTGCATTTTCTTTTAATTCGATGAGATTTACAAGAATAAATTTAGGAAGGTATTGTCCATGTTATTATGTTGGCCATGTTTTGGCGATATTTCCCGTTTCTAAGTATTGAAGCTTCTAAGATGTGTTCAGGATATTAATTAGATTCTCAATAATGACAGTCAACATACATTTCTCTCGCAAAATGTACGAAGCATTTAATTTAAACGTTGCTAAAAAAGAAAAAAATATGGCCAAACCTGGCACACTTATCCTGAAAATGTTTTTTTAATACAATGTTTCCAAAACAAGCGCGATCATCTATCCATTCAATATAAATTGGCACCTTTTAAGTTCGTATTACTGTTCTAAAATATAGATTTTTATATTTTTAAAAGGCAAGTGACGCATGTTTTACGTGTAGACACAACGTATACTTACTGATGGTGAGAAACAAGCTCATAATCAATATTTGTCTGTCGATTCTTACCTGTAAAGAAAGGAGGAAAAAGAAAAGTTAGTAAACCTGGATCGATGGGAATACAATGTACAAAGATAATCAGATTGGTTGATAAATGACTAGTCGAAGCGTATCATTGGTACTTCCCGTGTCTTTAGGTTTAAAATAGACCCCACTTAGTGGTCCGTCGCTTTTTGTCGAGTAACTCCTATCCCTTCCTCCTTGTAGTGCCAACTGTTGTACGAATAACCATAGGAAAGATCGGATAACCAACCCCAGTAGGAACTTGCTCGTATGCTGACAGGGAACGGGAGGGAGGGAGGTGTGTCTCCCCTCTTCAAGGGGTTCAGCCTATCCAAATGTCTGCTCTCCATGTTAGGGGCGGCTCATAACAGCGTCTGTTCTCTGTGTTAGGTATGACTGATCATCATCCTCGTGCCAGCGTGGGACTCTAATCAGTGTTGTGCGCGATGAGTTTGGCGAGACAAAGGGTTGGCGTGAACCTTACAAGCCACCGTAAAAATCATAAGTACAGGAAACACACAACAGCATAGACGGCATAGACCCAAGCGACGAAACTAATTACAGACCAATGATTGGAAATTCAGACCATGCAACTGTAAGTCTTTCAATTTCTTGAGAAAGACCCACATTCAATCAGCCTTTTTGATGATCCGCAAATTCGACATTGGAGGGCTGCCCAAGTAACAATTTTAGATTTTTCCAGCCGTATAGCACTCCTCCCGGCTTCTAAGTACGGTATTTGCGCAAATTTGCGCAAGATGAAACCCAAATTTTCGGAAAGCTGGCAATTTTTTTTTCAAAATAAGCCTATGGTGGAGTATGTGCGCGTGTGTGCTCATATTTGAAAACAAAGTTGAAGTTTTTTTTTCCGATTCTCCATACATTTTATATGGGAGTAAAAAACAATGACCATGTAGAACCCATACTTTGCAAAATTGTGGAGAATGCAATCTTCATCAAATTTTCATGAAATTTTGGAAAAAGAAATTTCAAATAGTGTACAAAAATACAAAAATATATTTATTGTAGAATGAGGAAGTTGATTTTTCGACTTTTTTCCGCCTTGGAATCACTGTGCAACGTCTCATGGGTCTATTTAATGCTATTGTTGGTACTCTCAAGCGAATGGCAAAGAGAGCAAGCCTTGCTCAAGATTATGGAAACACAATCAAAACTCTTCGGGAACTATATGACTGGGCAGTTGAACAGTCAAATAAAAGTATTACAAAACTGAATTTCTGCTTCATATCAGCTGAATAGTATGCAAAAATGTCAGAAGAGTTTATATAGCCACGTTATATAGCCACGTAGAGACAATACCTGATACACAGGATCATTGCTTTGTACCTATTTCAGAAAATCAAATTTCAGCTGAAAGGATTTCTGATTCAAAGGATAATATTTACAAAGAATTTTGTTTTGTATGAGAAAGATTTATAAATAAAATATATGAAGCTATGTTAATTACTAATACGTGAAAATGAACATATAAATAAAAAATAAATAAAACAAAACCCTTACCAAGCAAAAATCTACCAACATAAACAATATTTCGAAAAATCATACAACGTCATATTTGAATCGTCTTTTAATGGATATGCATCAAGTCTTATCAAATTAGAATTTTCTAATTTGATAAGACTTGATGGCTATCCATTTAAAGACGATTAAAAAAAGACGTTCGCTATTTTTTTAGATTTATCAGCCACCCTCTATTAAATTTTTCCGATACCTTTTACACGTACTTGAACAAATCTTGACTATCCTTCCAATAATATTGCACTAGAAGGTGTTATGAAACAAGCGGGCTTTAACATGCAGGGAATTTATTTATTTTAATTTTTTAATTTATTTCTGCAGAAGGAAACCCCGTAGGAGTGAAGTTTCAATAAAGCCTCTTCTTCCATAGGCACAAAACCTTCATATTTTTTTTCACACATAAGATATTACAGAGCGCACTTCCAGTGAGTGTTAACTCTTTTGAGGAAGGGCGAAATGTATTAGGTGCGCAACTAAGTTCCCGCTGTTTAGTTTTGATGTTTCATCTCAGCGTCATAAACCAAGCTCAGACATATGGTAAACAAACCGCTTTGCCAAATCAGTGATTTTGGTTTAGTGTTATATATTTTGGTTGTTTGAAGATGTCTGATTTCGTGCCAAATAATCGTCATTTGCGGGAAGTGTTGATTTTCTTCTTTCATTCGAAGAAAACGGCGGCTGAAGCACATCGAGAGCTCCAAAAAGTTTACGGTGATGCTGCTCTGAGTGAAACAACGTGTCGTGATTGGTTTCGTCGCTTCAAAAACGGTGATTTCAGTGTTGATGATCGTCCGCGTGAAGGAAGGCCAAAAAACTTCGAAGACTCTGAATTGGAGGCATTGCTCGATGAGGATCCGTGTCAAACGCAAGAAGAGCTTGGTTCAGGATTAGGAGTTTCCCGCCAAGCCGTTTCTAAGCGATTGCATGCGTTGGGAATGATTCAAAAGCAAGGAACTTGGGTTCCTTACGATTTGAAGCCAAGAGATGTTGAGCGTCGTTTTTTCGTCTGTGAACAACTGCTCCAGCGGCAAAAAAGGAAGAGTTTTCTACATCGCATTGTGACGGGTGACGAAAAATGGATTCATTACAGTAACCCAAAACGGAAACATTCATGGGGACTGCCCGGGCAAGCTTCAACATCGTCGCCTAGGCCGAATATTCACGCTGCGAAGGTTATGCTGTGTATTTGGTGGGACCAAGTTGGTGTTATTTATTATGAGCTGTTGAAACCAAACGAAACCATTACCGGAGAATGGTATCGAACTCAATTGATGCGATTGAGCCGAGCACTGCACGAAAAACGGCCACAATACAAGCACAGACACGAAAAAGTGATTCTTCAGCATGACAACGCTCGACCTCACGTTGCGCAACCCGTGAAAACCTACTTGGAAACGCTCAAATGGGAAGTCCTACCCCACCCGCCATATCCTCCTGATATTGCACCGTCCGATTATTACTTGTTCCGTTCGATGGCACATGGTATCACTGGTCAGCAATTCCACTCATATGACGACATCTCAAAATGGCTTGATTCTTGGATAGCATTAAAAGACGAACAGTTCTATCGAAATGGTATTCACGTTCTACCAGAAAGATGGGAAAAAGTCGTAGCTAGTGATGGGCAATACTTTGAATAATTCGTTTGTAACCTTTGTTTTCAAAATAAAGTTCCTTTTTCACCAGAAAACAGCAAGAACTTAGTTGCGCACCTAATAGCTTGTATCTAAGGCTTGAGAAATAACAAGAAATATGGTTGATTTTATAATGCATACGATAGTCGACCTGAAGAAGTCGATGATTGAAGCGTAGCATGGGTGACAGAAATTTGATGAACCGTCCTTCCAGGATCCACAAAGCGATGATGAATACCCTGACAGGGGGCTGATGTTCACCAGACCGATCTTTGGTATGGCTGACAGAGATCTGATGGACAGCTCGTCGTTCTGGTATTCACATAGCGATGACAGCGTGTAGCAAGTTTTACAAAGCTGCGAAGGTTCATGAACCTCAGAGCCCAGTACCATTGCGGTGGCTTCGGCCAGACATATACCGCTCTGTCTCACCCAAGACGAGGCTGGTTTTCGCCAGACCAAAGTACAGAACCCATCGCGTGGCTGACAGATAGCTGATGGAAGCTTGTCGTACCGGTATCCAAATAGCAATGACGGAGTGTAGTTATTGTTGCGAAGCTGAAGGGTTTGTAAAACTTCAGGGCGCAGTACCATTGGTGACTTCGGTCAGACATATACAGCGTTATCTTATCCAAGAGAAGGCTGGTTTTCATCAGACCGAAGTCCAGTACCCTTGGCACTGCTGACTGAGAGCTGATTAAAGTTTTGTCCAGTTAGAATCCGGAATCACTTAAAGTGTTGCAGCGGCACGGAAAGCGAGCGCTGTAAGATTATTTTTTACAGCGGTTTGTTCACCTAGGCGCCCACTTTCTGTGGTATACATTTCACGGTGTTTCGTGCAGTGAGTCAAAAGTTATTCCAGATGGAAGCCGAGAGGAGAGAAAAAATTCTGCACACCCACGTTGATAATCCAACGTGGTCCGCAAAAAAAAATCACAAAAACGTTGAAAATCGCCAAATCAACCGTGTATGATGCGCTCAAACGTTTCAGGGAGCAAAAGAGCGTGGATCAAGTGCCTCAAGGCAAGCGTCGTAGTGGAACATATGACCGCAAGCTGAATCAGAAGGTGTTGAGAACCGTCAGAGCAAACCCTGGACTATCTGATAATGAAATCGCACAAAAATACGCTGCTGCTCGCAGTACCGTTTGAAGAATTCGTTTGTGAGCAGGATATCGTTCTTATCGAGCCAGCAAGCAACCAAACAGAACGTTTAAGCAAAGTTTCGTCACCAAAACTCGAGCTCAGAAATTGTACCAGCAGGTTTTGACGAAGTACCAAGGATGCTTCGGACAGCTTCCTGGCCAAAAATTCCACATGGCGACGGCACGAAGAGATGTTCCTGCGAAGTTTGAGTTTGCTTTTTTGGACCAATTTGCCAAAAAAAAATGATGATTTGGCAAGGGATATGAAGCTGCGAAGCAAAGACCAACGTGTTCGTGACGAATAAGACGATGGACTCAAAGCTGTACAAGGAAGAATGCATCAAAAACCGCGTACTACCTTTCATTAAAGCCCATAAAGGTTCCGTGAAGTTTTGGCCAGATTTGGCGAGTTGCCACTACAGCCGGGAGGTCATCCAGTGGTATCGCGATAATAATGTAGATTTCATAGATAAAAACATAAATCCACCCAACTGCGCGCAGTTCCGGCCCATCGAGAGATTTTGGGCAGTAAAGAAGCGGAAGCTTAAGAAAAGTGGAATAACGGCTCGGGACGCGCCTCAGATAACCAAAACGTGGAACAAATGTACCAAGGAAGTTGACTCCGGAGGTGTGCCGCGTTTGATGGGAGGAATAAAGAAGAAAGTGCGAATTTTCATTAGAAACGAAGAGAAATGATTTGCATTGATATTTTTAAAGAACAGTGGATTATCTTTGTTTTGATGTATTAAACTTATTTGTACGTCAATCCGTTACCGAGATACAGATGATTTTATTATTCCGGATTCTAAATGGACAAAGCTTTAACAGCACATCGTTCCGGAATCTACATAGCGATGACGGGGTGTTGTGAGGATTGCAAAGCTGATGGAAGGCTGGTTATTGCCAGAGCGAAGTCCAGAACCCCTGGCATGGCTGACAAGGAGCTGATGAACAGCACGTCGCTCCGGAATCCACATAGCGATGAAGGTGTATAGTAAAGGATGCAAAGCTGGAAGTTTGGAGAATTTCAGGGTGCAGTGCCATTGGTGGCTTCGGCTAGATATATACAGCTCTATCATACCCGAGAGAAGGCTGGTTATCGCCAGAACGAAGTCCAGTACCCATGGCATTGCTGATAGAGAGCTGAAGAACAGCACGTTGTTCCAGAATCCACATAACGATGACAGAGTGTTGTGAGGGTTGCAAAGCTGACAGAAATCTGGGTATTGCCAGTGATTATCGACGGAGTTGAGTTCGAGTTAGTAGTAGAGTTTGTGTATCTCGGTTTATTGGTGACGTTGGATAAAAATTGCAACAAATAAATTCGAAGACGCATAACAGCCGGAAGTCGTGCTTCAAGTGTATCATGTACAAGATGCTGATAAGACTGGTAGGTCTCTACGGGCACGAAACGTGAGCAATGCTCGAGAAGGGCCTGCATGCACTAGGAGTTTTCAAACGACGTGTGCTTAGGGCCATTTTTGGCGAAACTTAATTTTGATGGAATTCACTTCATTGTGTAATACAATACACTAACAGACGACTGTCATTTTTTCTGAGTCAAAACAGTTTAAGATTAGCAAAATGAAGCGAATTGATAAAGACACTAGAGTTTTGGTTGTTCACAAGTTCTACGAGGGACTGTCTTGTAGGCATACAGAGTGGCCACACAATCTTAATTTAAAAATTCGCGCATTTTTCCCGAATTTTTGCCTAATTTTCGCGACTGGGAAAAAACGTTAATATAAATTGGATTAAAAGTTTGTTTCTGAGGAAATGATTCTATCTGAAACTCTGACTTGTTCCATTTAAGCAAAATGACAGATAGCAGTCGAGCTTCTTGCGTATTGCGTAACTAACCTGCTTTGGTCTCTCATTTTGCAAACGAGAACAAAGATCGCTTCATATAAGTCATTGATCTTTCAAGTTTCTAGAAGCATAAAAATCGAAGAAAAATAGTAATACATTCGAGGTTTTTGAATCCAATATGATGCACGTACGTTGCGTGCATATTGTATCAAGGACTTCTTGTTTTCGACGCCGTAGACGGTTCGTAGACATTTCTCTGAGCTACCAAACCCGTTTCAGTTTGGTTCACCACCAGACACTTTTCGTTTATTAAAAATCCTCGCTCCATCGTCGCATTTGCAACAGGATAAGCACATTTTTAGCAAATTGTTGTCAAATGTTTGGATTGACCAATCAATTTTAGCCCAAGTTTGTCCGAACGCTGTTTTTGTCTCTGGATTATGGCAAGCAACGACTTTGAAGATGGCATTGTGCACAGCTGTCCAAATTCTTCCGTCATTTTGTGAGCAACTGTAGCGCTCAGATAGTCTTTATCTACGAACGATGAATGCAGGTGATGTAACGCATTGAAGGGTATGTCAAAGGAGATTTGTTGAGTAGCTTCTTCAAAAAACCACAGTGAAAAGATCGACAGTCGTTATTCTCTCTATCACTTCGACCGATAGCGACAGCGATCAAGGGCGATCGTTATCGGTGAAGTCACAGCAGGGATCATCTGGTTGCTATAGAGTGGACGATCTGCTGTGCGAATAGTCGTGTCGGCTCTGACTTTCAAGAAGGATGGATGGGAGCAGAGCCATAATGAAAAGGAATGTTCTGTGTTGAATGTTTGTGCCGTAAAATGGTTTGAACGTTCTGTAAATATTGTAAATAAAATGTATGTTGAACGAAGTATATGTGTTACGTAATGTTCTGTACGAATGTGTGATACGAATGTGTGATACGAATGTGAGATATGAGTGTGGATAAATGGTACACCAAAAGAAACCCAAACCCAACCAAAATACAGTCCACTTATGGAGACGCACAGTATATTCTACCCCACTGGCAGTGCAAATTAATTACTCGCCAATCGGTGTTGGTTAGGGTCCGGTAACATTATGGCCAGCACCAATGTCCGAGAATCCAAGGGTCAATAAGGTATTTAAGTAGTCCTGTCAAATCGTCGAAAAGAAACGGAGCTATAGGAGATTAGGTCTGGTTATCCCGACCTTCTACGACTGGTACACGATTCGGCCATTTCTGCAGACTTGATGACAAAATTCAGCTTTGGTACCAGCATCTTATCGTCTATCACATCAACCTCAACAATGAACACTTTTAATCGGAATACCGACGAAAAGCTTCATTTGAAATTCGGTTGACTTTAAGGTGACTGACACAATAGGTTTCTGTCCACAGCAGTGACAAATATTTGTCTATTATACAAATGGACTAAGACTTTCTGGTATTTTCAAATTCAATTTTTACCCCAGGTTGGTGGAACTCGTGTAGTATATAAAAAGAAAAAATATTGTAAAAAACTATCAAAGACAATCTTTGCACTAAAATTTACAGAAATGCATACAATGGCAATGCTTAAGTCATAAGGATTACCCAAGGAGTTCCAGTAAAGTAAAATAAAAACAAGAGTAAGTCATGTGGGTAACCTCACCCATCATAGCCGTTTAGTCAGATATTCAAAGCGGTACGTTTTGAAACCAGCAGAAAATGATCCACATGCCAATGTGTTTGTCTTAGTCCCTCCTTGAAAAAAATGTGTACAACGTGCCAGCTGCAGCTACCGGGCTGGCTAGCAGATCCCTGCTTTCCCTAGTCAATTCTTTGAATGCCTTCCAGTTGACGGCCTGGCCATTGAGCACTGAGCTATCATCTTCAGCAATGCTGGATTTGCAAAAAAAAACACTGTGTCATTCCGTCAATCAGATCGTGGGACCGAGTAGTTGACAAAAACGCTACTCAAATAAGCAATTTGAAAACGGTGTGAGCATGGCTGCCGCCATATGACAAAAATTCCCGGATATTGAAATTCCCGACTTTTTCCAACATATTCCCAGATGATTTTGGATTCCCGCATTTTCTCGCATTTCCCGATTTTCCCGAGTCTGTGGCCACCCTGGACATATTGCTTAAATTGTGAAAGAAATCGAAGACTGATGTGCACAAAATCAATCAGAACCAGAAGCGGCCCTGTCAACCCGCAAAAGGAGAAGAAATGTGTTGAGCTTCTCTTATCCGAAAAATTAAACTCAGTCTGACAGGTTGCCAAGAAGCTGGGAGTAACTGTTGGATTTGTCCAAAGCGTCAAAAAGAGAAATAACATCAGGACATACAAGATGCCGGAAGTTTAATAAAATGTGAGTATTTTGATGAAAATTATATATGTTCCGTAATACAGACACAACAGTGATTATTACACATAAAACCGTTTTTGAATTTGATTACTAATAAATAAAAAATCTGCAAAACAATGTGTTCTCGTTATAAAATGGACAGTCTTTACAAAACGCAGTGGAGCGCAGCAAACTAGGTGGTGAGACCAAGTTTACCAAGACCTGAAAAGTGCTAGACGTTCGAGAAACTGAAGACAAGCAGCTCTAAACCGAGTTTCTTGGCGATACATTGTAGCGCAAGTGAAGCGCTGAAGGGACATTGGACCAACAAAATGAAGTAAGATTATCAAATTATTGGAGTGATTCATAGACACTTTTGCCAAACATCTCACTGCGGGGTAGGTCAAGTTAGGGACGGATTCGTCACTTTGACTGGCAAAAATGTACTGGGATCACATGATGTTGAGAAGATATTTCCAATTTCAAAACATTATAATTTAAATTTGGCGCACTGTACGCAATAAAACATAATTAATTAGTAGTGTATTCTAATGTTGCCAAAATTTCTGACACTGACACTGATTTTCATGAATTTTGAGCCGTCGAATGGAACAATCATAAAAGATTGTAAAATTGTCCTTTTCGGATCTCTACTCGTACCGGTTCTCTTGTATAAGGATTTCTTAGTCAGATTTCATATTCTTGATTTGAGGAAAGTTTGCCAAAAATCGTTTCAAATAATCGTTTTAGGAGCGAGTCATAGTCATTGATCATTATTGACACTTAATGCACTATGTGTCAAAGGGATACACTGAAAGTTGCAAATGACAGAAATTTGTTTGTTGGGAAAATCTTTCAAAAAATCAGATCTCTAGCACATTTCGTAAAGAAGTTACAGCATTTTTAACGTGGTGATTGGTAAAAACTGACGCCAATGCACTGCAAAGGTTAAGAAATTGCATCAATGACGATGAGTAACGTCCAGAGCCGCAACTGTCATATTCAGTCGTCAATCGAACCTATCCAAAAATAACAGTTTTTTTTTGGCAAAACTTGGCTATCTAGCTCAAATTCAAATACTTTGAAGGTAAATTGATCCAAATTGTACCACCAATTTAAGCACTCTACATCGCAACTAGAACATTGGCTCCAATACCTTTCCGATGGACCAATCCGATCCAATCATAAACCACATTTCCCTTAATGGGTAGTGAAATGCATTCGCGGCTCGATTCAACTGCTTGAAAAGAAAGGAAAACCAGCTGGTCGTGAGGATTCCGAAAGGCCATCTCTCCATCATCATCGTCATCAGCCAGCGTCGTCGTCGTGGTCGTGCCGTACTCTGTTACACTTTTATGGTCTTTCCAACCTAAAACAATGCCCGCATTGTACATCGATCCATACATACACATACCGTACTGCCCGGCTGCAGCGGACTGCAAAGGGCCTCTATGTAAGTCGTTAAACTCTCCAGCCGCGTATGCAAATAAAATCCCTCACTCAAATGAACCCATTTACAGTCCATTTCTAATGGGCACTGACTGGGCCCGCTGAGCACATTTCCGCAGAACCACGGAAAATGCGTTCTGCACGCAGCAGCAGCTTCATAAAAAAGAGTAAAACCCACGGCCGTCATTAGCCGCGCACTGCTGCGCCGTTCGGTGCAACAATAAATCACACCACAAAACGTTTACAACCTCTCCGACCAGGCAGAAGTCCAAGTCTGTCATCTCGGGTAATGTAATTTGAGTGAGGTTACATCAAGAGCATATTTCCATCACCGCGCCGAAATCGATTACCGGAAGGCTTTTGTTTGTGTACTGAGGCTAATTCAAACCCATCACGAACGACGTAAGGTTATGTGTGCCGTTGAATGGCTTTCGGTCGACCAGCACCGACGAAAGGGCGAAATGGAAGTTGTGCATGGATAGTCTGCCACTAGCGATGAATTAGTCGACTTTCAACGACCCACGGGACTTGGAACTGCAACGTTCTTCAAGTGCGGTAATAAAAGTGAATTTCATTTACGTGGTGCTCCTGCCACGACACCTCGAACCGTTCGTGTGGTTTGATGATGATAATCGCGCGCTTTAAATAAAACCCCGAGAACTCCATTTCTGAAAAGGTCTAACACTTCTGATGGTTCCGACCGGTTTGAGAATTATGGTTTTTGCTGGAAGATGGTTCGGCTTAAAACCACATCTGACACGGGGAGATGCAGCTGGCCGACTGCCTTTGGCTTTTTTCTTTTACGAGTCACAAATTGCCGATTCGTTGATGGTTGCTGACCTGAAGAGAGGATTGTACTTTTTGAGGGGTGTACCGCAAAACCACGGCTCACTAACTCCATATTAACTGCCAAAACAAAATGACGACGAATATTGGAGATGTGCAGTTGGGCGATGGAAGATTTCATATGGTAGTCAAAAAAGTTAACTGAGGGGAATTGTATCAAACATCTACCTCCCTGTTCACTGATAGGTAATATTTTCGAATTTCAAGTAATGAATAAGCCATGGGAATAGATCTCGGTTAAATTGAAGCTGCTTATAGGATGGCGATAAAGCTCATGTTCAACATTTGAGATAGTTCGATGCACGAGAAGAATAACTTTGTTTCAGATAAAACAAGGTAGTCCGACAAAGTAACAGACGAAAAAGAAGAAGAGAAGTGCATTTGCGAGTATGAAAAAATCAAAAATCAGATGTACTTTGACAAGTTTATAGTAATAATGGCGACACCTTTGAGATGATTCCATCCGAACAGTCTGCTTCAAGCATCGGCTGTGAATGGTTGTATCGCAGACATGCATTCAAACTCGAACAAAACAATTCAAATTTGTTGTGTAAAATTTCAAATCGAATTACGTTTGAATCATCTTGTAAACACGACAAAGTCGCTCCAAAATTAAAGTTTTACTGACCGTTTTCTTTGATTTTCGCGGTGTCGTCCATTCTGAATTCCTTCCAGAAGGTCGAACGGTTAACAAAGAGGCTTATTTACAAGTTGCGAGACGTTTGCGTGAGGCAATTCGAAAGAAGAGGCCAGAATTGTGGCGCAATAAATCGTGGATTTTACACCACGATAACGCTCCATCACACACCGCGCTCACTATTTGTGAATTTTTGGCTTCAAGAACTCCACCAATACCATCAAACAAGCACCATATTCACCAGACCTTGCCCCGTGCGACTTCTTTCTTTCTTTCCCAAACTGAAAATTCCGCTCAGAGGTAGGCGTTTTGAATCGATTGATGCGATAAAAAAGAATTCGCTGGAAGAACTGAAAGCCATACATTCATCGGCCTATAAAAAATGTATGGATGATTGGATAAAGCGCTGGCATATGTGAGTTGCCTCTAATGGCGAGTACTTTAAAGGCGATAATAAAGATATCAATTAAAAATTGGAATAAATGCGTTTCCCCCCCCCCCCCCCCCCCCCCCCCCCCCCCCCCCCCCCCCCCCCCCCCCCCCCCTTTTCAAATTACCGGAACTTTTTGATCACAAGGTATAACTGACATCCCCACCGCACACCGCCCCCACCGCGACCCCCAACTCCACCCACACCCCCCCCCCCCCCCCCCCCCCCCCCCCCGCTCCTCCCCCCCGGGTACCCCAATAACATGCACACCACATCCTAGCCTACCGAGCCCCAAAACATAACGGCCAGAAGGGTAACCGCACACCACCCGCGCAGGGAAAACCGTAAAGTCACAACTTCTGATTCCTGGCCAAATCATTAGTTTCCGAGCAAACTTATCAGCAAAAACAAATTTATACCCGGGAGGGACATCCCCACGAACCTGGCAACTGCCAGGTAAAATTTTCGTCCGGGGATTTGTTTATAATCCATTTTAACATAAAGGGCGAACACGAAATTATTGCGACACATTCAACAGGGCATAACTTTTTTACCATTGGGTAAAAATCAACCAAATTTTGCACACTTTCTCATTGATGTGTATTGTTTACATGCTGTAAAACTCGAAGTCGTGTTTTTCGATTCAACAAAAATGGAGTTGAACCAACGCGAGTCGAGAGAACACATTCTTTCCAAACACCTGGAATTTCCTGACCTTTCGCACCGGCAGTTGAGAAAAATGTTGAACATTCACCATTCAACCGTCTCCAGAGTGTTGAAGCGGTTCCAGAAAATGTCGAAGTTCGCCTCCAAATATCTCATTTGGCAGGCCATCTGCTCTTGCGGACTGAGGAGTGAGCCTTTCGTGACAGAAGGCACAGTAAATGGCGAGATCTACAAATCTGAGTGCCTCGAGAAGCGCCTTTTGCCGTTCTTGTAGCAGCACGACGAAGTTCCTCTTTTTTGGCCAGATTTGGCATCATGCCACTATTCTAAAAGTGTCCTGGAGTGGTATGAGGCCAATTCTGTCCATTTTGTTCCAAAGGACATGAATCCGCCAAACTGTCCGGAGCTGCGCCCAGTGGAGCAGTACTGGGCAATGATGAAGCGGGAACTTCGGAAGAGCAAGAAGACAGTCAAAGACGAGAAGGACATGTTAAGAAAATGAAAAAAAAAAACTGAGAAACTGGTACCGGATGACACTGTAAAGACTTTGATGGAGGGCATCAAGCGAAAATGCGTTCAATTTGACACTCAAGGCTCCATCGATTAATTTTTCTTTTGATTTTTGAGGTAAATATATGTATAAAACTACCCTAAAATTTTGGTTTGATTCTAACCCCCCTTCCCTTCCCCCCCCTCCTTTCTTTCCCCCCTGTCCTCTTCTCTCCCTCCCCCCCCCCTTCTCTCCCCCCCACCCCTTCCCCCCCCTTCCACATTATATTTGCATGACATTTTCGGTTCCATATTCGCCCCTTATCCCCTTAAATCCCACAATCCAAACTTCTTTCCCCCCCTATTTCCCCTCTCCAATCTTAATTCCCTGTTCTTTTCCCACCCCCCTGTCCCTCCCCCCTTTCTCCCCCCCCTTCCCTTTCCCCCCCATCCTTTCTTTGGTCCCCCTTACTTATTCTCCTTCTTTCTTCCTATTCCCCCCCCCCCCCCCAATTCCCCCCCCCCTTTCCCCCCCCTCCCTTTGAATCGAGCTTTAGTAGCGCTGCCTAGCTAACTTATTGCTACATTAAATCTGACAGTTTGACTGGAAGCCCATTTTTTCCTTACCAATAAAAACAAATCCGTGGCGCCATCAGTTAGGTTATTGGTACTTGATATCTTGAGGGAAGCCATGTTTTTACGCAGGTTGATGATATGAAGTCGAACGTCTGTCTGCGGTTGTATCGATGTTTTGTTGCGTGCTCCTTTGTTATCGGGAATAGCTAATGTTTGGTGGCGCAAGCGATCGAGTGTGAACAGAAATAAAGAACATTTAAGCTGCTTCCCGGTTATATGGAGAGGTTCGCCGGGTGTCATGGACCGGAGATGTGAATTTATTAGGTAATTAATTATGATCCAAAATATTGTGTTACGGCAAGTATTGTGAACCAATAGTATTCACAATACTCACCGTAACACGATAACTTTCTTTGTGAGTGGCCCCAACTGTATCCTTTCTGTTGGTATAAATCGGTTCAATATATTCACAGCCCAAGTAACCTTGCCAAAATCATTCTGTTCTATTAAGTTTAATTAAGGTTTTATGAAAGCCACTAGAAATCAATTTGGTTTTATTATGAAACAAGAGGTGCCAATAGGTTTCGTATTTTAGTCAGGTGTATGAGAACCTACACAGCTTGTTAAAAACGATCTTAAAACCTTTTTTTCTCAAAATCTTTTTACTCCTATCAAAGGTTTTATTTCGACTTTATGAACTCATAAAATGCTGTTTTGAAATGCCGCTTCCAATTTTATTTCATACCCTTTCTCATATCATCACCTCCGCCCCCCTATTTTTCTCCACCCTTCTTCTTTTTCCTTCAAAAAAAAATTAAAAACAAACCAACCCACTTTCCTTCTATTCACAATCTCGAGACCATTTGCCTTTTTTCCCAACCTATCTCCCTCCCACAATAATTATTAATTACTTTCCTTCAAACTCCCTCCTGTAAAAAAAAAACCCTTTTTTCACTTTTTTATTATTTTTTTATCCCCCAAATCCCCCTAAGACCCCACATCCCCTTCCCCCCCCCATTTTATACCGATGAATTATGCTTTCATTCTTCCACGAATTCTTTTTTATCGCATCAATCGATTCAAAACGCCTACCTCTGAGCGGAATTTTCAGTTTTGGGAAGAGAAAGAAGTCGCACGGGGCAAGGTCTGGTGAATATGGTGCTTGTTTGATGGTATTGGTGGAGTTCTTGGCCAAAAATTCACAAATAGTGAGCGCGGTGTGTGATGGAGCGTTATCGTGGTGTAAAATCCACGAATTATTGCGCCACAATTCTGGCCTCTTCTTTCGAATTGCCTCACGCAAACGTCTCATAACTTGTAAATAATACTCTTTGTTAACCGTTCGACCTTCTGGAAGGAATTCAGAATGGACGACACCGCGAAAATCAAAGAAAACGGTCAGTAAAACTTTAATTTTGGAGCGACTTTGTCGTGATTTTTTTGGTTATTGACTTGTGAGCATATCAAATTCATATACCCACGTTTCATCACCAGTTATGATGCGTTCCATGAATGTGGGATCGCTATCTGCGTTCGCAATCATCTGTTTAGCGACCTCAACTCGATGCTGTTTTTGCAAAAAATTCAGCTCTTTTGGAACAAGTCGTGCTTCAATGCGTTTCATGCCCAGAATTTCCGTCAAAATGTGTTCGGTCGATCCAAATGAGATATCAAGGAGTGCAGCTATCTCCCGAATGCTAATTGAGCGGTTTTCCATAACTAAATTCTTCACGGAAGCGATGTTTTCATCGGTAGTTGAGGTCGATGGTCGTCCAGAACGCGGCATGTCACTCATGCTTTCACGGCCTTCTTTAAAGTCTTTGTGCCAAACAAATGTACGATTTTGTGACATAGAGTCCTCACCAAAGGCTTTTTGCAACATTCTGAGCGTTTCCGCTGCAGAAAATCCGTTTGCAACACAAAATTTCACACAAACGCGTTGTTCCAATTTTTTATCCATGGTAAAAATCGCCGAGCGTCTATTTTTCGACTAACAAAAGCAGTTGTCAAAACAAAACTAATGGATAATTTGCTCTCACACTTTGACAGAATATCCCAAAAAAAAATTTTCCCAAAAAATAAACGCGCCTTTTTAAATTGAAAATTACCCGAACTTTTTGATCACAAGGTATTTGTTTTATTTTGTTTTTGATTCGCATAATTTCCGAGGCGCATTAATTTTCAGCTCTTATCGTTCCTATATTCACCATAACATTAAATGCGCATATTATTTGAAGCATGATACGCTGTAAAAAAACTCAAATTATTTTGAATATTTTGCTATCAAACATAATTGCCCGCAACACTAGAACTGTTTTCCTAGATATTATTTACTGCTACATGAATCAGAAGAGCAGAGAATCGAACGAAACAGAACAACAAAAACCAACCACGATATCACAGTGAAGTTTGACAGCTGTGGCCATTTGGCCGTATTCTGGTTTTCACGGCAGCCAATAGGTTTTATGAAGGTTCTCAAGTGGTCATGGCATCTATCTTTAGGACATTTTAAAACTCTGTATGGTCTTATAAAGGTTTTATTGAATTGTTTTCACAACCGTCTATAGAGTGGGCCATTTTGTACAAATTTTGGCTTTAAAGAAGCATAAAAGAGGTGTTGGTAGAAAAAAACAGTTTTGAATTTAGTTTTATCAACAAAGCCGGGAGGAATGCTATACGGCTGGAATAAAACTTAATTTGTTACTTGGGAGTTGACGTGAAAAAGGCTATCATTATTTTTCAATTTGCGTCATCATCATCATCAGAAATCGGGAAAGTTTTTTTTCGTTCGAAAACAGGTTGCTGTTGGTGGGAGTGTGTTCATTGTATTCCGGTTGGTGAGAAGAAAACAGTGAGCGTGCTTTCATGGACATTGTTTTGATGGTTGTGCGCGAGAATGCTTGTTAGTTTTGATGGTGATGATGATGATAATGGCGGTCATATCTACCCTAATTGATTTCTTATATTTAAATCATAACGTTGAGTATAAAGCGGTCCAAATCAGCTTTCAAGCGATACTTATATAGATCGGTCCAAATCGGTTCTAAAGCGTAACGTGAAACTAACCTGGTTTTCCTGATGAAAAACCACCATCACACTTAGTGAATGGCTCTAACAGCGTCCTTACTGTTGGTCTAAATCAGTCCAAATCGGATTTCGACAGTTACTTTAACCTTACAGCACCCAAGCCAACTTTTGTAAACACGAGCACTCGCGCGTTGTACTTTGTACAACACATTACTTTCCGGAATGTCTCATGATACGGACCACGTAGAATGTTACTGTCTTCAACAAAGTTATTCAGTAGGTCAAGGCTTTTTCATTGGCGAACAGTTTAAGATTCTCAAGTATTCTTCGTCATGTGAGTATATTCTGGTGTTGAAAATTCTTAATGTCTCATGTTTGTCAGACTTTTCAAACCTGCTATATTCTAAATTGTGAGAGCTGGATAGACCTAACGAAATTCTTCATTTTCCTCAGTACATTCTAAATTTCATTTTCAAACAGTTCCGATGTAAAAAGAACCTATCATACGCTTTAATTTATTTTGCATCGATTTTGGAATGAAATCCAGCCTTTGACATCGGAAAAAAACAATATAAAATAAAAACTAAGGAAAGGTGCACAACCGTATCCTGCTCACTCGTTTTTCGGTAAAAATTTATCTGAAAATTTCCAATAGAATTTGCCAGAACTAAACAATAGAATTGTATTATATTTTTGTATTTATTTCACTCGAAGTACTACTATTATCATTATTTGGTGGAAAGCTACTGCGCTGCTCGGAGCATGTTTTTCAAGGGATGAATTTTCATAAAAGTCTGATTTTTTTTTTTTATTTTTGAAAACATGTATTTGAGCAAGACGAGGTAGCAGAGTTGTAAACATAGCTTAATTCCAACAAACATATGTTAAGTTCGGTTTACTTAGGTATGGCGAACTTGCTGAAATTCTACCAACTAAAATTAAGCTCTGCGAGCCTTGCTGATTTTTTTCCAACATCATTAAAGCTTTGTGATGTTTGGTGAGATTTAAAGATCTTTACTGAAGCCCTTTGAAGTTGAAATAAAATAAACAGTACTTCCAGTTATAAAATAACGCAAGCCATACTTAAAGAAGACACCTAGAAGATCTGATTTGTTACAAGTGTGCCGCTAGAGACGAAGACTCCTGAGACTATTTTTTTTTCGAAACGAAACGAAACGCTTCTTTGAAATACACAGGATTCAGTCTCAGTTCAAAGCTCAGAGTAGGTTCTGTTCCAAACCTTATGATTTAAGTAACCAGTTAAGTTTCAATGGATATTTTACACTATGATTTTGATTTGTAAAATGCTATAAAACCTGCAATAAAATTTATCGTTGTTCTCAGACTTCTAAAGCTAGAACCGTAACCGCGGTACGTATTTGAAAAAAAAACTGACACGTATGTCGTCTAGCGTCAATGTTGACCCAGACTTCTTCAGTGTCGTGTACAATTCGTCTTATTTTAACCTAGTTACAGTTTCCATACCTCATTTGAAAGCTCACACTCTCCATAATGCATTGGTGTTCCCCACAACGTCGCCCCCTTTGGGAGAATCCCCCCAAGGGGGGGGGTTTTGATTTCGATGTGTGAACAGATTTGCATACAAAACATTCCAGACTAGTTGTACAGAGTTGCCGTCTTGGACAAAGTTACTCACTAAATCATTTGTCGTCTTTTAACAGTATCAACTTAGTTCAAGATCATGCGGCAGAGATTGCGCTGCAGTCTATGTTTGCTAAATGAAGCGCTATAGAGTTGCTGTTTTCTACAAAGTTTCTTAGTATATCATTTGTCGTCTTTTGACAATGTCATATTAGTTGATAATCTTGCCGCAGAGATGGCGCTGCAGTCTATATTTGTCAAATGCAGCTCTAGAGGGTTTCTATCTTCGGAAAAGTTTCTCATTGTGACATTTTTCGTCTGCTGACGTAACCATATTAGTTCCAGATCTTTCAGCAGAGATGGAGCTGTAGTCTTTGTTTGTCGAATGAAGCTTGAGAGAGTTGCCGTCTTAGGCATAGCTTTGTCGTCTTTTGTCATTATCATTATTTCAACCATATGTAGTTCTAGAGAGATGCCATCTTCAGCAAAATTATTGACTATGTCGAGGAGCATCTTATGAAATTGTCATAATTAGATCCAGATTTTGCCTCAGAAATGGCACTGCAGTCTATCTTTTCCTAGCTCTAAAGAATTACTGTGGTCGGCAAATGTGTTCAGTATGTAATATGGAGACATTTCACATTATCATATTTGTTGCAGATTGTGCTGCAGAGAAGTAGTTTATATCAGACAAATGAAGTTCTAGGAAGATACCGTCTTCGGCAAAGTTATATGGAAGTTATCTGGAATTAATCTGGAATTATCAGGACAAAAGACGACAAATTACACACTGAAAGACTTTGCCAAAGACGGTAACTCTCTAAAACTTCATTTGGCAAAGATAGACTGCAGTGCCATCTCTGAAGCAAGATCTGATAATCTCAAAAGACGACAAATGATATTCAATAGAGTGGGCCACCTTGTACAAATTTCGGCTTTGAAGAAGCATAGAGCAGGTGTTGGTAGACAAAACAGTTTTTAATGTAGTTGTATCAACATAACCGGGAGGAGTGCTATGCGGCTGGAATAAAACTGAAATTATTACTTTGGATGTTTCATTTGAAAGATATATGTGGGTAATATTGTTTAACATCGATAAATTGTGGACAATATTATTATTCTCCTCAAATGAATTTCTAATCACTTAGGAATCATTAACACCAATAAGATTACATGCTTGAAAATTAGTTCTCTAACATTAACAATTGCCAATTCAGTTTTATGTTCGATAACATGGTATCCAATTGGAGAACATAACGTTCCTTAGAGAGGTTCAATTTGATTTCGGGAGGCTAATAGCCATAAGACAAAACGTTGTTGGGAAATAAGTGGAGAAAAATGAATTTTGTGTGTTCCGGCTAATGACATGGCAATGACATGGCATCGAATACTTTTTCAATCACAGCAACGCATAAGTTCCATAATCCTTCGTCTGTCATCGACTCATCGTTGCTGCATTGTATAAACGCTTTCCTATGAAAGTATCTATTTACAGAGACATTGTTTTATGGCTCGATGGGTCGATCAATACATTATGACTTCAAGACACTCCAGTAAATAGAAGGTTAGGTTAAGCCAAATACTGAAATAAAGATTCCTTCCTAAGTTTATACTCAACAGATACAGTGTTCAAAATCTGTCATGACGATATGCCTACAATAGACATCTCAAATGGCTCTGTGGTTTCAATTTTGATTGATCATTTTGGTTGCTCTCAGTTGTCCAGATTTAGCCCCGAGTTTCCTAATTTTGTTCTCAAACCTAGAGAACTGGCTCGGTGGAAAGGGATAAAAAGATAACACAAATTGGAGAATCGGTGTACAAAGTGTATAGAACTCAAAGGAGACAATGTTGATTTTTTTTCCAGGAACATGTGTTTCATTCGTTCCGCCCTCGTACAATCAGAATCACGAATCAGCTTAAAATCATGTGCAAGTTGACAATCCCGAGTAAGTTGCACAACAAATTTGTGATTCATTCGGAATGCCAAGCAAGATTTTCTTTTAATTCAGGAATCAGAACGAAACACGCGTAAAAATCGTACTCAATCGCGCAAGATAAACTCACAATCCATAGAATTCCGAAAAAATATCTTAATATGATAATCCGTATCAAAGCTTGCTCTGATTCCTGTAAAAGCTGTTCGTATAATTTCAAAAGCAAATTTCTTGCATGATCCAAAACAAGAAGTGCTTGTTAAGGAAAATGAGAACAACGACTCGTGACCACGAATTTATGTAGGACAAATCCACGGTTCTCTGACGCCACTGATACAAATTTTAGGAAATCAAGAGCATTATTGACCGCTCGAGGTTGCTACTCCGTTATGACCAGATCAGCTGTTATTACACAGAGAACCAACATTTGATGTTTGGTCGTAACATACATACTCAAAGTGTTAGGACTGGTGATCCTAGACTAAGGCAATACCGGAGCCGATCCCACCCAAATGCAGGTCAAATAAGGCAAGGGTAGGAATATGTTGACGTGATAGACGTGTTATTGGAAGCCGAGGAATCCTCTGCCCGTCTTTGAAGAATCAATGAGATGTTGGACAAAAGGTTTAAGTCGGCGGTTCGTTTTGGTAAACGATACGCTGCATTCGCCCGACTGCATTCGTATTCGTCTAGTAAATTATTAAAACATTAGACTTATTTCCGATTTGGACCGGTTACAAATAGTTCAAATAGCCGCTTTGAACTGATTTGAACCATTAGTCAGGATGCTGTTAGGGCCACTCAATAATATTGATGGTGTTTTTTTTATCGGGAAAACAAGGCAGTTTGGAATGAGGGCCAATTTGGACCCATTTAAACCAATTATAAGGCTGTTTTTGGAGCCAACTGCAATGTGTGAAGGTGGTTGTTAATTGTAAAAAACAAGGAAATTGTTACTTATACATTAAAATTACTTAATAATACTTTTAAACAACACTCTGCTAATTATTTTACTACTGGAACTAATATTTGCATCAAGCAAGTTTTACATTACCACCAATCTATCCTAAATCCACACAAAATTACGAATTTAGGATTTGGTGAAACTAGGATCGCTAGAAGCATTTCGTGCCTTCATGCATCACTTTATGCATCTATTGATTTACAAGTTGTTTTTTTTATCAACCAGGGAAGTCGTGGTCCTATATTCATTGAGATCACTATCTCCAATCCGCTCAACCAATCGCAATGTTTTGTGATATGTTGGGAGGAATATTATAATTTGAGATAACTCAATGCAGACGACTATCAAATTTGACAGATCGAATGGTAATCGATGGGTCACCACCTAACAGCAAGATGCTAAGAATATTTTATGAGGTACCTCCCACTAGAAAAATCAAGAAATATGATAAGTTCCAACAAAATAAAATAAGGGATCGAAGCATAGCATTTACTTTGGCACACCACATTTACCACCAATTTCGAGCCAGTATCATAAATACCAATCTCTTTGAGAAGAAAAAAAAGAGGTCAAGTATAGCACTAACCACAAGAAAATAGCCTGTTAATCCTATTACGTTCCAATCATTCCAACGCCACCATGTTTACGCATCATCACTGCCTTTCTCCCGCAGCAAATTCCACCATTTTACAGCCTTCAATCGCAATTTTCATTACAATCAGCGTTAGCCCATTGCTTTTGCTTCACCACTAATCTTCTTGGAGGCAGCTCTGCTCTTAAACAACTTTGTTGCCAACCCGTGTTGTCATATCCCATATAGAACCACCAGTCATCAATCAACGCTCCTTCCTTCTAAGGTGCCAAAGTGGTGTGTGCCTTCTGCCATTCAACGACCTCAAAACAAAAAGCCTACTCCGACACAACCAGACTCAGGTCGGAGCTTACTTTTCAATTTTCCACTCGAAGCTGGTGGTGGCCTGCTTCTCCCATAGGACTTTAGCAGCGGGCGGACAGGTTGAACGAGCCTCGAGGAATGTTTCCTGATCTCTGCGTCCCGGCCAAAAAAGGAACCGGTAAGGTGCTCGCGCGCGCGTGTAAAACTACGTGCGATTGCTGCACTTTTGTCACTAATTGCACCGAACGGCGGTGAACGTCGTACTCGTCTTCTCTCTAGGAAAATTACTTCTTAGCCGTGACAGTGGGGAACGTTAATATCAACACTGTTTGGCAGCACTGCCCAACGATGCACATTCTAAGCTTTTCTCCCAGGAACGAAAAACGAGCAGAACACACAAATGAAATGATGAATAAGAGTGATTCTGCAAGAATTGTTAGCGTTTGGATACTCTGGGAACGCTTGCACAGTGGAAAGGGGGCAGGATCAGAATTGAAGTTCAGAAGATAAAACCTTCGTCTTGACTCTACTTTCTATTGCAGTTTGCTGATGCGGAACTTCTTAGCACTCGGGGAAAAATTGCAACCCGTAAGAACATAAATGGGAAGGCATAAATCCGCATGGGGCGAAAACACGTTGCCGTCTCGTTGTAGCTTTCTTGCAATTCTTTGGATGTACGTGTCCTGGTTGGGCTGATTACGACTGTTCCTTCTACGATGCGGCAGGAAGGGATTGAATTCGATTTTGAATTTCAAATTTTCCTATATTTTCCATATGCAGAGATTAAATTCTGAAAAAGTCAATAAAATTATGATGAATAAATTTTCCGCAAGCCCAAACAGACTGCAACCCTGGCCTAGCCATTAATGGTCAATAACATTAACCATCGAACCATCAGCTGGCGTGTAGTTTCCATTCGAATGTACAATAAAAATTCTGCACCGGCTGCTGCAGCAATGGAGAAGAACTCTGCTAGATCTTCTACAATCTCCCGGACAATAAGGGAAAAGACGAAGTGAAGAGGGAAAAAAAAGTCAACAACAAGCTGATCTTCACGAAACCGAGTCCCCATCTCTGGAGCCATTAAAGAGGTTTACTCTGCACTACTCGTTCCCGCTGTTTGCAGTTTTTTTTTATCCAGCTTCTCATTTTCTTGTTAGGCTTCTTCCCGAGCCAAACAACAAGTTGCCATTGATGCAGCAGCTCAGAGCTTAAATTGCAATTGTACAATCCCCGAGTGGTGCACGAATAGAATAAGTAATCTATGAATTCTTATCTATGCTCTGCGGGCTTAAGAATATATATGCGGCCGCAGTCTGGGCCTCCCATTTTCAGTGCGCTTTTTCCTGTAAAAGGGAATCGAGTGGAAAGAATAATGAAACAAATTTAAAGATGCGGCGAGAACAGATTCGAGATGCATGCCTTCGACGTCCACGACGACGACGACGACGACGACGACGACGACGACGTCTGTTCATGTTCATGTTCATGGCCCGAGATGGTCGTTGTCGTTGAGTGTCTCTGGCGACAAATGCACACGGTGCTCAAGAAACCACCGACCCTCACTGGTGATAGTTGGACGAAGTTGGACATCTGCGGCTTATGGTCTGTGCTACCGGTTGGCCTTAGCCTTGTCCACGGGGCGTGAGGTGATTTGGGCGATTGATGGCAGATGTTGAATGAATATGCTTGACGTATGCAATCGATTGAGTTTTATGAAGAGAATTTCATATGATCATCAAATCTAGAATTACTCGAATATCTTGATGGGGCTCAAATAAAATGTTGCGACATATTTTTTGCCGAAAAGCTTTAATTGTATGAGGTTATTTTATCTCAACTTCTTTACAAGACATTCTGATGCAAGATCCCAAGTCACCAACAAGCTTAATCAGAGCCATTTTCTCTAAAAAAAAAAATCAGGGGGTTAACGCACATGGCACGAACGCATGACTGACGTTGGAGAACAAACGATTTCAGTTGTTATTATTTTACTGCAAATAAAAATTCTCTTGCAGTCATTTTTTCCAATACTCTGTAGTAGTACTTTCTCACAGCTGGCTGCTAATTGGCGGGAATTGGGAAACGGGATGTAATATCAGCCTAGATGTAATATTAGATTCATTTCAGTTTTTGAGATATTGATTTTAAAAAATGCATTTTTTTCAGCATCAAAAATCATAGTAATACGCAATTTTCCGCAGACAAACTGGACTTACTGTTATAGGGAATATGTACCTATATTAATCTCATCACTTTGCAATTCACCCTACTTGAAATAAAACGATATACACGTGACAGGATTAGTTAGTAATGTTTGTTGTAGTTATTTAACGTGAGCAAACATTATTAGAAAACGAAACCGATCTTTCAACTGCCCAATTGTTTTATTCATCGTAGGATGAATATAGGAACAATGAGATTAATATGGGGGCAGTTTCCCTATTTGTTCAGATTATACGTACATTTTTGGATTTCTGATCGTGTGTCTTCAACATCGTCAAGAGCATAATGAACCATTATTTCTTGTGTGATTAAATCAGCCTTCAACTTTGAACTGATCTCCACATCAGAAATAAATCGCAGTTCTTCAATTCACCCGTATTATGATATGTTTTCATCTGAGATTTGATATTGCAGCAATGATTTGAACATGGAAACTTACCTTCAATTTGAAGATGCCATGGTTCGGTAATGTTTCAAACATAATTTTTCTTCGAAATCGTTAGTACGACAACTTTCAGCTACAGTGACATGAAACTGACACAATACTGCTCCAATCTGCTGTTTCAACTGTTGCTGCTGCTGATACATCCGCTACTGCCTATTACTCGTCCACTGTTTCCGAAATACGTCGAAAGAATTTCTCAACAAACGCAAGCAGCTATTATTTATAAATACCATGCGTGATTGCTTGTTTACACTGCGTTGCCAAAGCAACCAATGGAATTGAGTTTTATGCGCATACTCTTTATTATCCGGGACAAATTACCACCGCGGTTAAAGTCTCGTTAAAACAGCCAAAAAAAAGAAGCTCTTTATTTAACGTTTCATCACGCTCAAAATTTTTTACACTAATTTTAAGTAGTATTAGCATCAATTGCCTATCTCTTGAAACGTAATGCTATCATATATGTTAAGAGAAATGAACCTGGTCGTTCCAAGTACACTGAAGTTTTTTTATACGAGGTTTTTTTACGCAGTTTGTTTTACGCGGTTTTTTACGCGGTTTTTTTATGCGGTCCACGTAAAAAAACCCGCGTTATTTCAAAAAATGACGTAAAAAAAACCGCGTTATTTGAAAAAAAGAGGTAAAAAAACCGCGTTACTTCAAAAAACGACGTAAAAAAACCGCATTATTTCAAAAAACGACGTACAAAAAGTCTAATTCAAAAAACGACGTTAGAAACTAATTTATATTTTCAGCTTATTTGACCAGCAGGATATCATCATGTGCTGTACTCAATACAGCATGGTAGTTTATTAAACTCCTCGTCGCAGTGAATGGCGGACGGCAAGATACTTGGGATGATTCTAGTTGTTACACACATCGTTATCCGCTGGGAGGTGCCCAGTTCCGGTATGGTTTCGGAAGCGGATGCCACCCGCGTGGATTATCGATTTTTACGACCCTTTGCCACGGCAATAGGTCGGGCGGGGAAACTTGCAAACCTTTGCAGCGCTTCTTTTTGGCTTGTAAATGAGCAAACGCAGGCGATAATTTGCGAGCCCGACGTGTAATCGCGAGAAAATGGACGAGAAAGAAAAATCTTCGTAACAGGAGAGCGAAAAACAAAACCGTACGTGCCGCTCAATCGAACTTGAAAATCCCAATGAAATCATTTTGGTTCAAATCGTGTGCTTTATAGTGCGTTGATAGCATTGCCTACAGAAGAGAGGCACGAGAATGCAGTACGAAGCAAATTTCATAAGAGAGGACGGGCTTCAGTTATAAAACCAGACAGCAGAACAATGCAAAATAAATTTGCAACTGAGAGGGGAGACTATGGCTGTTTTAAACATGGAATGAGACTAATGAAATAAAAAGAAAAGACAATTTGAACCATTTGTCACCCGTTTTTTGAGCACCCGGATAGGGAAAACCATATTTTCAACCGGTTCATATGCAGATTTGTATGGGAGCAAAAGTAGGTAATTTTTAAGTAAAAAGTTGAACCACTAATACTGATAGCACTCATTTGAAAATTTTATCAAAAACATTTGTAAGTTTTCCTGATAAACGGTGTATAAATAAAGTCATTATGTTCAGTCAAACAAGAGTTATTAGCGTTCAAAAACCTTTCACTTTTGCGTAACGTTCTCATTTTTTAAAGTTTTGAAATGACACCCGGTATAGAAAAGAGAAACGTTGTCCTACGTTAAAATTATATTTCATATTCATATTGAAAGAACGTGAACACTGGTACTAATACAAACTACTTGGGAAAGTCTATTCTATTTCTCAAAATGGTGTTTCCAAAGCGGGCCCTCTGCGTCCTATCTGTAATATACATGCTTTTCATGCTCGTCAGCCATGGTCAGCTTGAGATATCACCACCTCTCTGCGTTGGCATTTCCTCCAAATACTGTGCTACATAACTAGATTCAAGCATCAGCCTAAGCCTGGTCCAAAGCCAGTATGGAATTAAAACTCAAAATTTCGTATGATTTTGTACAAAGACAGCAAACAATTTTTGTGGAATTTAAAAAACAAGTACATATAATAAACTGTAAACAACAATTTTTCTTGTTCTAAACAGTATTGTTCAGGGGCTAAATTGAAAAATGTACAATCAACACCAACAATCAAACATTTTTCACGTCTATTGTGACTTGACTGTTTTTACGTTGTTTTTTTAAATAACGCGGTTTTCTAACGTCGTTTTTTGAAACAACGTACCGCGTAAAAAAACGTGTGGTAAAATATCTTTTCCAAATGAAGTTTTAGAAAGTTGCCGATCTCAGTAAAGTTGTTGAGAATGTAAAATATAGTCACTTGACATTATCGGATTTGTTCCAAATTGCGCCGCAAATATGGCGCCGCAATCTAAATTGCCAAATCGTGCTCTAGGAAGGTGCTGTCTTTAGCAAAGATGTCAATTGTATATAATGAAGGCATTCAACATAATTACGTTAGATCCAGATCGTACCTCAGAGATGGCGCTGCCATATTTGCGGCATAATTTAGAACTAATATGATAATGTCAAAATGTCGACGAATGACATACTGAGAAAGTTACCCTAAGACTGCATTTCTCTAGCGCCTCATTTGGAAAAGATAGACTGCAGCGCCATCTCTGCGGCATGATTTGGAACAGATATGATAATATCAAAAGACGTCGAATGGCATACTGAAAAACTTTGCCGAAGACTGCAGCGCCATCTCTGTGGCATGATTTGGAACTAATATGATAATGTCAAAAGACGACGAATGACACACTGAGAAATTTTGCCGGAGACGAAAACTCTCTATAACTACTCTGGACTGTTTTTCTCACACATTGAATTAACAACCTCTATCCATTTGTAGCAGATTCCCGGTGGCCAATGTTACTGGAACCATGTTTTTTCACCACCAATACATTTTTATGACCATATCCTTTCAATATGAATATGAAATATAATTTTTATTTCCTTGGCTTTTGTTACGTCGTTTTTTGAAATAACGCGGTTTTTTTTACGTAGTTTTTTGAAATAATGCGGTTTTTTGACGTCGTTTTTTGAATTAACGTGGTTTGTTTTACGCGGTACCATTACTGTCGTAAAAAATAACTTCAGTGTAAAGTCATGTAGTCGTTCTAAGGACATTGGCTTTGGCACCCAAGGGGCAGCGAGAGACGAACGGTTGCATCTGGATTTAACAATGACTAATTCATACTTTCATATGCAAATAGCTTCGTCAGCAGAAATTTGCGGATAACTATGATTTTTGACGCTGAAAAAGTGCATTTTTTTTTAATAAAACCCCAAATATCTCAAAAACTATAAGAGATAAAAATATACTATTTGTGTGTATTTATATGATAAACAAAAGTGTAGAATATTGGAAATTTGTAGAAAAGTGAATTAGAGGGCTGTTCAATAGAAAACTCCCCAAATTTACATTAAAACCAAAAGGTAGGCATATGTTAGCTTCGGCAAAGTTGTTTTGTATTAAATTTGCTATAACATTGCCAAATAAAGTTTTTTTTTATTTGCAATAATTAGAAAACAAATTTGCTTTTCTTACTACTAGGGAGATTAATGAAAAAAATTGTATCATCATAAGATGGAGAATAATCCATGAAAAAACTTTGCTGAAGAAACTATAGCATAAAAAACCTTGTTTTCGGGGTCAAATCCACTTCGATCACGTTTTTATGCCTTTGGCAGCCGTTCCAAGCATTCCCGAACGTTAACCCTTATGTGTTCGACAAAAAAACACCTTTAAGATCGACACGGTACCCGGGTACCCTCCAAATTCAAATGATTATAACTCTGGCTATTATTGACCGATTTTAATTCTTTTGGCACCGTTAGAATCAAAAACTCATTTGCTTTATATTTATTACCAGCGATGTGCGTTTGAGTTCATCTGGCACCCTGAAATCCAGGTTTCCGAGGCTGTGGTACTGTACGAAGACACTATTTGAGAATATCAATAGAATTTCCGGGAATGGATGTAAAAATCATTGAAATTATTCCAGAAACTATTTCTATTCCATTGTGGGCCATATGTTGACTTGTCGAACAGTCATTCTGTAACAGGTTCCTGTGGGGCCTAGAGTAGCCATGAACATATCTAGAAGGAAACCCTGGCCCCACGGGAACCTGTTTCGGATTGACAGGTCAAATCATCAGATGGCCACAAAACGTTGAGAAATATCCTACTGGAGAAATTTCATGAATTTTGATGCCCATATTGCAGGGTTTTCTACTGAAAATGTTCATGGCCACTCTAGGCACCACGGGAACCTGATACAGAATGGCCGTTCCAAGAACAAGTTGGCATATGGCCCACAATAGAATAGAAATAGTTTCTAGGAAATATTCCAAAGACTTTGACATTCCTGGATATTCAATAGATTTTCCGAAATTGTGTCTGCGTACCGGAACACAGCCCCGGAACATGCAATCCAAACATCCATTTCCACGGCTGCCAAATAATTTCTAAGAAGCGAATCATATATTGTTTTAACATACTAACTCACTTACTTATGCTAACCCAACGTCCCATTAGAACAGTACCTGCAATGTTGCAATGTTCCGCTAAGAAACTAATGAAACAGTTTAACGAAGTCTACGTCAACCGGTCGTGTTTTAAGCACAAACCCACTTATTATTTTTTTTTAGATTACGATGAAAAGTCCGTTTGACTAAGTGTCCATTCGACTTACTATCCATTTTACTGAATGTCATTTAGCCAAATCTCATAGATCCAATTTAACTACTTCACCATATTTTGTATAGCATATGTAGGGTTTTCAAATCAACTTCAATGAAAATATTGAATGCCGTAAGGTGTCAATTGATAGAGGCAACAAACTTCCGCTTTTTGACGGCACAAACCTAAAAAAAAACATACACTTTTAGTACTTTGAATCGTTTGTTCTGCAGCAATTTAGTGAGTTTTTCGGCATGCGCAATCTTTGTAGTTTCTTGGATTCGTGCCTTCAAAAGTTCGTAGAAGCGATTCCAGCAATGACATGGCTACGTTCAGCATGGCAGCCATTTGTGGATTCTTCTTGCTAACACCGATCGATAAAATTTACTGATGTTGTAATAATCACATTTTTTTAAGTATATGATACCAATTTTACTCGTTTTGCGGGAAAACTATGCTACATTTAGGTTATTATTGCAAAATTTGCGTTGCTATTAATAATTACTTAAATGTGAAATTTAAAGCTGAAAAATTCATTACTTCTTGTAGATCAATGATGGCTGGCATCGATATCTTGCATGATTGAAAGCAATGGATTCAAGCAACAAATTCAATAACAAATTCAGATTAGATTGGATATCTCTATTAATGACACCTTCAGCCGGTGGCTGGTTCGTCTCTTAAACAAATTCAATTTTAAGGTACACTTGAAGAAGTTTTAAAGACGCATTTGATAAAACCACGCAAAAAACTAGATATTCTACATAACATCGATAAAAAAGCCATAAAACCCTTATAAGTTCAAAAAGGCCCATATTACAGGAGGTGCTCAGGACTATTTCCCAAGACTAGCTTAAAACTTATTTGTTTTATGGGTATATACTTGTAATGACATTCAAGACATGTTTAAACCTATGATAAACTACCACAAGTTTTGATGGTTTTATGATTTTCTTCTTTAAAAACACTCCAGTCTGTCACAAATATATTTCGAGGATTCCATTTTTGGATTCGTTCTGCTGAATGACTTTTTCGATTGTTGAGTGGAAGTTCTTAAAGAAAAAAAATGTATCGATATAAATATGATGTTTCTTTTCCAAAGTGGATACGTATGTTAATTTATTAGTAAAATTAACCATAAATGCATAAGTTATTTTCCTGCAAGTGATACATTTTTTATGTGACGTTCAGTTTATGGGTGATTTATAACATAGAAGTTCGAACATTTAAATGCACCTCGGAATTTTTCTAGAACTTTGATTTATTTAAAAAAATATATATACTTAAAAATTCAACAATTAGGAGACAAGGCTGAAACATTGTTAGATCTTGAATAAATTGCGTCTACAATCCATTTTAAGTTTCAACATGTATTTTAAACAGCAGAAATTGTTCGTAGCATTGGAAAAACGAGAGTTTTGTTGCATACATATGTAAATGGCTACCATTCCGAGGGAATACTGAATAGCCACGTTCGCCATGTTTTCAATGGTTTTATCTGAAACTACCATAAAGCGTAAATAAAACTAATATTTCTTGCACAAGGCTAACAATATTTTTTGAGGAGTACGATAAATTCATCTTTATTTGTTCTATTCTTGAAAAAGATGCGTTACGCTTGAATAAAACTTGGTTGAATTGCCCAAGGCAAACAAGTCTTTCATAAGATAGCCATAAAATCAGTGTGGAGAAGGCACATCAAACAAAGAAAATGTGAACGTTCAAATCAAAAGTGCCTATGCATAATAGTTGTTCTTAGTCATAATTCCAGTTTATAATTTATTGTTTTTACTCATTAGCGTAGGGCGATGAGAACCAATAAAAAAAACTCTAACTTGAATATGTTACCAATGGTTTTGAGAAGAAGAACAGTTGCTAATATTGCGTCGACGTTAACAGTTAATAACTATTGGGTAGTTGAGCGAAAAATGATTTTTCTCTTGATCTATACGCTATATCTAACGTCGAAAGAAGTGCGCTGAGTAGTGGATCACTGAGCAATTCAAGTGCACTACTGCCTACTTTGTGATTCGTCCTTGTGGCAATGAGTATCGCTTGTTCGGACATCTTCGTCTTGTTGCGGTGTCATTGGTGGCTGAGATGAAGGAGTATTCAATACATTGGATAGGTTTTTATTGAATTTCCGCTTGAACGATCCACTAGTTTTTAATTTCTTCCACCTATGGACGTTCATTGTGACAGTTTGTTTATTTTTCACATAATGTTCACTTTCAAGAGTATGTGCTCTTATTTAAAATCGTATGGTTCAAAGAGCGTTTTATAGCAGCATTTCTAAGATACATTCATCTTAAAGAAGAATGTCATAAAACTTTTTCAAAACTTTTATCCGGTTTTATGAAAGTTGCGAAAAGATGTCTTGAGAGGGGGGTCAAGTATCTTATAAAATTACTTATAAGGTGAATAACACTTATAAATGAAGTCTCTTAAGAACTGTTAATCAATTAAACCCATTGGAACCAACCAATTAAAAACTTAACTTGGAAAATGCCCTCAAGATAGTCTCCATAATGCTCTGATAAAACTACTATAAAACATGAATAAAACCAATTTGCATTTGAATTGTTACTTAGGATATTGCTATTGATTCAAATGATTAAAATATGTTGGTATGTGATTTTTCAAAAGAACAAACGTCGGTTTTTGCTATAATCCGAAACAAAGCCAGGCAAAACAAAAATTATGGACACAGAAACACTGCTGAGACGGATATCACGTACTTGCACTTGGATCATGTACTCAAGTACTTACAAAATGAGGAAAACCCGTTTCGCATCGGACACACAAAAACTTTGTTCTGTGCATTTTCTTCACGCTTCTTCAGCTGACGTGAGGTATCAAAAAAGCTCACAATATGTATTACAGTAAATTTATCTCGCAACATTTGGAAATAATAAAAATAAATCCTCATAATAATCTTTCCTTCCCTTGTACGATCACTCTTAATAAAGTAAAGTGTTCAACATCACCTACAACGACGCACACAGCCCACTGCAGTCATATTTATCTACCAACACTGCTCGTTTGTCGAAGGGTCCCATTCAGCCCCATCCAAATCAGTAGGTGAATCGCAATGGAAAAATCTCCCAAACCGTTTAAGGGCCTTCGCTCGGATATGACTTTGCAATTGGCTCTCCTCCCCTCATGGGATAAAGCAGTAGCAGCATCCACAACTCCGCTAACTGGACATGATGCGCCACGGCGGCCGAGATTCTGTTCTTCACCAGCCAAACATTACTACGGCAGAGAAGTGATTGCATCGATGTTGGAAATAATTGCAAAACAATGTTTTATTTGTGCGCACACCCCTCAATTCCGCCTTCCGACTAGTGATAAGGAGACAGCAGCAGCAGCCATCCAGGGTAGAATCACTAATGAAGTCTCGGTTTCTTTGCCAATCTTTTCCTGGCACAATAAAACTCCCGGTTACATACGACGAAGACGACGGCGACAGCAACGAGGAGCGGTAGGAAATGGCAACTCTTGCAGATGGCTGATTATGTCTCGAGGAGAAGAGATATCGCCTTTGGGTTTCGTTGCAAGACGGTGCAGGGCTCCAAGGCTACTAGAAAAACAAGCTTCCAAACGGGGAGCGACAGAGAACGAGCTTGCACTTGAAGGTTGCTGCGCTGCTAGACGACACAAAAAGGAAACCCTTCGAGAACTTATTGATCTCCTTGATCTAGTTTGGTTTGGTCCGTAGCCGAGAAGGAAATCAATGTCCCGTTTTGAAGAGATATGTGGCATCCATCGCTTGCAAGCGCTGCTTACTGTAAATGTGTATTTACGCGCGCGCACTGTAATTAAGGAGATTTGTTGTCTTCCGTCTCACTGTCTCTGTCTGTATTACAATCGGTGCCCGGATTGCTGTCAATATAAAGATGCAACACCTTTCATGTAATTGGCAACCGATTGGCAGCAGTAATGGAGATTTACGAACTCCACTCGGCCGGTTGCTTTTGTCTGATGGAATGTCTGTGGCTTGGCAAGAAAATGGAATATCGGAAGAATTGAAGAATCGAAAAATCCACTTCTGCAACAGTAAAATGCTTTCGAATTTCAGCAAAATTGAATGCTAGACTATGACCAGCTGTGCCCTACTTTCCCAGCCACGTAAAACACAAACACAAACTTGATTTGCAGCGAAAAATAAACCTAATTCATATGGCGTAACACGATTATAGCATGAACCGATCCGTCTCGCTTTAGATAATAATTTATTCAAACATTCCCACTTTTGCATACACGAACAAGTTCTAGCACTTAAATCGACACCCCAAAAACCTTCACTCCAATCTCGATCTAATCCGTGCGATCCCGAGGGAAAAGAAAAATCTGATCTCTATCGATAGGCCCAAGTGTGCGCGCGCACGCTCGACCACACCTTCTCACATACGTAGGCACACATACAGAACGTGGATCGCGCAGTCGGTTGAAATTTATATATTAAGCCCATTAACGTTACACCTGAAGCTTTTTAGCAATTTAAATTTAGAAACACCCGTAGCCTTTTTAATAAAAAGTCCAAAATCTGATTTGCTTGCTCACTTTTCCTACTTTTATTTTTGGTAGTTTCGTTCCGAAAGGGGGAAAGATGGTATGAAAAATCCTCTAATATGGATTAGCGTCAGTTGCGCGGCAGAACTCTAATGCTATCTATACCTGCTCTCTTGGGCGAGGATCGTGACGCTGATTTAACCTTTTCCCCATATCATTGATTGGCACATGGCGATGTTTGGTTTAAATTTTTACCTGTAAAAAGAGAGAGAGAGAGAAATGAAGAGGAAATTAATCAAACATATCAAAACGATGAAAAGCTTATAGGTTTAGAGAAGTTGAAGCTGGAGTTGGAAATAAATCAAGCAATTAGCATAATCGAGAGGAACCGCACGGGATGGATGGGTGTGCGCGAGCTAAAACGGTGAAGATGAAGGTGGTGCCGAGTGCTGGGCTAACGAGAAGAAGGCATCAGGTCCAAGAACCGAACGGAGCCTTTGATATTGATTCGGACAAGGCGATAAGTCGATCAATCAGGGCCCGCTGGGGATTTGTTTTGGGCGAGAACCCACTGATCAATGGAATTCATTGAAATTTTTAGCGTCCACGTTACTTGTGCGCTGTTTGATATGAGTGCCTCGTTTCATGCCCAATATTTGGTGGCATGATTTTTTTTTTTAATTTTTTGAAAATGTTAATCTTACAATAATTCTAAGGTTTGCTTCATTTAGAATTGGAACAAACTTTTGAATTTTGTCAGCTTCACGTATGTATTTTTGGCATTCCGCAAATCGACTGTACTTTGTAAACAATCAACATGGAAGCCGAAAGAAGGGAAAAAATTGTGCACAGTTATTTGGAAAATCCATTGTGGTCTGCATCTAGGCTAGCTAAACAGCTGAAATTACCCAGAAATACCGTATGGCGCGTTATCAAACGGTATAAGGAAACATTGACGACGATTCGGAAGCCTCAAGCCAATCGTCGGAGTGGAACTGTCGACCGGAAACTGCGTGGTAAGATTTTGAAGACGATTAAGAGGAATTCCAATCTTTCGGACCGTGATTTGGCCAGAAAATTCGGTGCTGCCCATAGTACCGTGAGGAGAACTCGACTCCGGGAAGGAATCAAGTCATATCGAGCTAGCAAACAGCCAAATCGGACCATAAAACAGAATAGTGTGGCCAAAATCCGTGCTCGGAAGCTATACGAGCAGGTGCTGACCAAGTTCGACGGGTGTCTTCTGATGGACGATGAAACCTATGTCAAGGCTGACTTCGGGCAAATCCCAGGTCAAAAAATTTACTTAGCAACGGCTCGGGGAGATGTTTTAGCCAAATTTCAATTTGTTTATGCCGACAAATTTGCACGAAAATTCATGATTTGGCAGGGCATTTGCAGCTGTGGCAAAAAAACGAAAGTTTTCGTTACAAATAAGACAATGACGTCGGAACTATACCAAAAAGTGTCTCCAAAAACGAATTTTGCCGTTCATTCGATCCCACGACCATCCCGTAATGTTTTGGCCAGATTTGGCAAGCTGTCATTACAGCAAAGTCGTTCAATAATGGTATGCAGAGAAAGGGGTCCAGGTTGTTCCGAAAAACCTTAACCCACCCAACTGCCCCCAGTTCCGCCCTATTGAGAAATACTGGGCAATCATGAAGAGGAGACTCAAGGCAAAGGGAAAGGTTGTCAAAGACATCAATCAGATGAAGACCTGGTTGAATAAGATAGCTAAAACGATGGACGAAGAAGGTTTGCGCCGCCTAATGAGCCGTGTTACAGGAAAAATTCGAGAATTCCTTCGAAACCGTGACGAATAATTTTATCCGTATTTTTTCTTAAAAGTATGAAGAAAACGCTACATTTGTATAAAAAAATATCTTGAATTCAATAATAAATAACTGAAATACAGGCAATTGTTTTTGTTCCAATTCTATCTGAAGCAAGCTTTAATCTACAGGGCGTCTGAATATTATCCGTACAACAAAATGGTGTTAAAACTATCTTTTATTGTTGGATTAAAAAATCAATATGAATCGTTTGTTATAGCAATACGTTTGCAAATTACAAGTTTTATTTGTTCATTTCAAAATGGCCGCCTCGTGCTGATATGCACGCCTTCAAACTTTTCGGGAAGTTATCCACGATGGCCGCGAGTTGTTCGACAGATATTTGTTCCCAAACCTTTAAAAGAGACGATTTTAGATGTTCTAGTGATTTATGTGGTGTACTGCAGGCTCTTGACTCCAACATGGACCATACCGAATAGTCCATCGGATTCATCTTTCGTTAAAAAGCTTGGGAAGATGCGTTCGCAAAGACTAAAAGTCTTTTTTTGATTCATGAGCCGGCGCCCAGTCTTGTTGACAAATCCATTCATTTTTTTTTTCTTCGAAATACTGCGATGCCCAAGAAGCTACTGTGTCAGTAAGTAGCTTCTGATACACCACTTGATTCACTTTCACCCCCTTGTCGATGAAGATCAAAGGGGTTTTGCCGGAATGGGTTATTCCAGCCCAAACCATGACAGAAGCGGGATGATGACTCCTTGAAATACTTCCACGATTTTTGGAAGCAGCAGGAAGCAACTACCGATCATTTTGGTGGTTGTGATGCAGCTCGATTGTGAAATTTTTTGATCGGTGAACAGCACTGACCGATAGTGGCCCTCGGATAAGCGGTTCAGAAGAACCTTAGCTTTTCTCAACCGGTTTGCTTTCATAGTGTCATTCAAGTAGTGATTCTTGCACAGTTTATATGACCGAAGCTTCAAATCGTCCAACGGACGATTTTGACATTTTCAGTGATTTTTCCAACTTTCGGATGGAAAACGAAGAATTTCGCTTGATTCGTTGCCGGATAATCACGCGCATTTGTGGAGTTCCAAGCTGTTGGTATCGTTTTATTGCATCACTCACTGTAGATTTGGTCTTTGCAACCACTGAAACAGTTTTTCCTTTTCGAAAAAGTTCAATTACACCTGCGCGCAAATCATTCGGCTAATTTTTTTTAATGAATTAGAAATCACAACTGTTCCAAACTAGCTGCGTATAAAGACAATGGTTCAAGATGTTAAACCATGTAGGTATGGTTAGTTAAATCCGCTTGGTTTTGTTGATACATGCCGAAAAATTCTGTACGGATAATTTGTAGACACCCTGTCTACAGCATATTACGGCTTATATTAACCTAGAGTATGTAAAACAATCATACACAGTTTGAAAAAAAAAACGTGTAATTTTATGCGATATCTAATGCACATAAAAGGAATTCTAGATTTGGCAGAAATCAATGGGATATTTCATGTAAATTTAAGCCAGATAACGCCTGAATCTAGTTTGTTGTATGAAAGATTGCAAACATTGCTGTATGGCGCATGCAAGATTGCAAACAATTTCGTTGTTTACGCCTCCTCTGGCTTTTTATTAAACGAACGGGAAATTTTACGCGCATGTTAAAATTTTTTTTTTCTGTGTTTATTTTTATATATTCCAAGGTAAGGACTGTACCGTTAATTACGGATAAAGAAAAAAAAGCCGTTTTAATGATCCTCATCATGTTGTGCACAACTGTTTTATCCAATTTTCTTCCCAGCCCTTTTTTAATTTGCCGACGTCAGAAGATTTTCTACCCTTGTTTCGAAATTTGGCTTTCGTCAAAACCCAAATTTTGCAGGCAATTTGATGAATTAAGCCTTCTGTACAAACTTGACTCCGTTTTCGCAATACCAGTCCATTATGGATCACGCTTAATGGCCTGACGTGAAATCAGACCAAAATAGTCAAAAAATTTCACACAAAATTGTCAATTTTCATTTTGGCACATCCATTCCTGGCTCCATAGTGTAAATGTATGCCCCTACAACATTTTCTAGTCCGACTTAACATACGTTTCTCTAAATCTGATTGCTTAAATCTCATTACTAATCTTACGAAAAAGTAGATTTCACGAATTTCGCTTGTAATTTGCTACGATGGGAACATTATTGCTTTTAGTAGGTCTTGAGACCTAAATATAAATCAATTATATGATGATAATCATAGGCAGTGATGTCACTTATTTCCAATATCCCCTTTCTGGTCAGTATCGTAGATATCGTGAAGAATAAACAATGCTGAAACCGAATGTTTCCTTAAATTTGTTAAGATTTTCTATCCTTTCCGTGGGTTTTGTGTGAGTGCTTCTGCTTACGGGTCCGCTCTCCCGTTTTTTGCCCTTCATACAACGGAATAGTACGGTAGTGTGACAGTACGAAAATCAACTTTGGGTGTGTGTGGCTATTTATGAGTGAGAATAAACTCTGTGGGTGTTAGTGCGAGAGCGCAATAAGAAATAAAACTCGGTCAGTGTAGATCGCTCCGTCGGTTGTGGACGGGACGGCATGTCGTCTCGATGGTCATGGATGCGATTACGGTCGGTGACGTTGGGATTTTCTTGGACAGGGACTCACTGTGTAAGTCTTTCTTTGTGGTGGATCCTGGCACAATAGATATTGGGTGCGATGTGTGGGGGTCCAGATGGATGAACATCCCTAATGTTGGTTTGAATCGGTTCTCGGATGTGTTATTTCAACGGATCTTGTACATCAAAATAATTCGCTATCCTAACGTGTTTTGTGTTCCACTGCACATAAATCTTCTGCACTTGTGAGTGAATATCGGTCCTCAACTGGATGTTTGAACGTATCTTTGTATTTCACTGGAATAAACATCCCGCTCTTATGGGTGGCCCACACAGCACCACTACTGCTGGTTTAAATCGGCTCTCATATTCGATATTTTAATGGTATTTTTATATTTTACTAGCTGAATCCGGTGCGAGCTTTGCTACGCTTGCAACTATATGAATGAAAGTTTAATAGAATTGGCGCTTTTATGGTTTTTTTAGGAATGAGTTTTGTTAAAATATTTTCGTGTGCTAATGGGTGTAAATTCTGCTAAATAAAACGTAGGTGTGTGTGTAGAAGCATTTCATAGACAAAATATTTATCTTCGAACTATGCCATATCCTGTCAGTTTGGACGTTATTTTCTCTTGCATAACATTAGATTAACTTCTTGTGCATAATGTTGCACTGAGAGTAACTCAAGCATTCCCTATTCAAACTTGTATCAGAACATGCTGCTTACTCGAGAAATTCACATTTTGTGTTTTAGTTGCCTGAATAATCCAGATGTTTGGTTGAAATTTCTGTTTCATTCGTACGAGAGCCCTCCATTCTCCAGAAAGGGGGGGGGGGATCTCGAACCATCATAAGAACCTTCTCCTTCCCCAAAAACTCCTGCATAAAAATGTCCATAACAGTAAGGATAATTCTCATGTTTGGTTGAAATTTGTGTTTCATTTGTATGAAAGCCCCCTCTTCCAAAGAGGGGAGGGGTCTCGAACCACCGTAGAAACATTTCTTGCCTCTAAAATCCCCACATGCCAAATTTGGTTTCATTTGCTTTATTGGTTCTCGAATTATGCAGAAATTACAGTTTTATTTGTATGAGAGCCCTCCTTTTAAGAAAAGGTAGAGGTCTCGAACTACCATAGAAACATTTCTTGCTTACAAAAACTCTCACTTGCTAAATTTGGTTTCCTTTGCTTGATTCGTTCTCGAATTATGCAGACATTTTTGTTTCATTGGTATGGAAGCACCCCCTTCAAGAGAAGGGAGGAGTCTCTAACTATCGTAAGAACCTTTCCCGGCCCCAAAAACCCCTCCATACACAATTTCACGCCGATCGGTTCAGTAATTTTCGAGTCTATAAGGTTCAGACAGACCGACAAAAAGACCGACAGAAATTTATTTTTATAAACATAGATTAAAATAAATCACCCGCACTTTTGAGTGGCCCCAGCACAGTAATACTATTGGTTAAATCGGTTTTAAAATTCGAATTATTTACGATTTTTTGTTATCTATTGCAATGAACCATTCATTCTTGTGAGTTTTCTCAACAGCATCCTTCCTGTTGGTTGAAATCAGTCCTTAAACTCAAATTTTCAATGGTTTCTTATATGTTACTGAAATATACCTGTTAAAATAAACTTGTTAGTTTAAATCGGTTCTCAAAGTCGATATTGTGACGTATTTTTATGTTCCGATTAAATAAACCAGCCACACTTGTGAATGTCCCCAAGAACATTTTTACTGTTGGTTTAAATCGGTCCTGAAACTCGACGTCTGTCGTGTTTTTGTATTCTACTGAAATAATCCACTCACATTTGTGAGTGGCACCAATATCATGGGGATGTAAGGCAAAGGACTGGGTGCTGGTTTCGAGTACTGCTATATCCAAGCCGTTCATTTTTCATTTTCATTTTGCAGCGTTTGGTGGGGCAATGAGAGCGCAAGTCAATCCAAAGCCGAGGGTTAGGGAGGGGTAATGGCGAACTGGTCTATGCGGACTACTTGAACGCCATGGGAGGTGATAAGGATTAGGTTGGGGTAAGGGGTTTGTAGTGTTTTTTTTGGATTGAGATGGCCGCGTTGCTACAAAATGACCTGAAATGTTTAATTTGTTTGTGATTTGAAACTAGTAGTGACTGTAATATAACTTTTTGATCTTAAGTAAGATGAATGGTTTTGATAGTTTGACAGTTTTGATTTCGCATATACTTATCTTTGTGCTGTCTTTGATTTTTTCGAGGATGCTTCTCAGGTACTTTTTCTTGAAATAGATATGATCACTTCCTTGTCAAAACCGCATTTAGGCCTGAGCAGGTCCTTCGCACTTCAATCGATCCATTTCACAGCCGTTCTCGATCATGAAATCAATAAGAAAATAAGAGCGAAGAGGGTGTTAGTGTTTCATAGTATGCAGGGCGTAGGTGAGAGATTATTGGTGATATTTTCACGACGATATTTTCGTTTCTCTGACTAAGAATTCCGAATTCCTAACCTAACAAAACTTGAACAGCATGAACCAGAAGTAATGAATTTGAATCAAAAAGGATTTAAAAAAAAAATACTGGATTAAATTTAGACAACAACATTTTAAATTGTAGCCTACTCTCCATCCCCTACATCCCCATCCCAAATTTAACAATATTTCAAATCACTGACTAACTAATCTGACACTTGGAAAAGAACAGTTCTATTTCATATCTAGTTTTTTTTTCTATTTATTTATTGTCTGGTATGGAGGATATGATGATGTATGATATGTACTACCACCCATTGTAGCACGGAAACTAAGTCCGACAGCAATGGGCTCTCCTCTTTGTTAGACTTGATCAAGCTTTAATAACCACTGATTATCCTAATCATGCCGTTGTATGAAGGGCCAAAAGGGGTTGGGTGGATCGATATGCAACATCACTTATACGTATCCACAGGGATATAAAGAATCTCCTTCCAACAACAAGACTGAACAATTTATCAAAAGAGCAAGCTATCTAACATGAGGATGCCCCAATGGGTCTTGTCTGGTATGGAGGATACATGCTATAAACTGCATGGAAAGGTAACGATAAAATAAGAAGAAGGACTAGCAACCCCCATCCAACTCCAACGACCTCCATCGCCTATCCCGACAGACACGCGCATGACACGCGACAGACGCGCGTCGTGCACCAATACTCGAGAGTCCATATTAGTACACGATACTGAAGAAGTCCGCACACCGTAGACGAAACACGCGTATCCGCCAAGACAAGCAACAAATGTAGCTGAGATCAAACGGAAACTACCAATTCCTCCTCTAATTTTCCAGTTACAGGTATTCCACTAAAAAGCTCACACTTTCCAGGATTCATACATGGAAAGGTTTATTCTATTGTTTCCAATGGTGTTCCCTAAGCGGGCCCTCCGCGTCCTATCTCTAATATACATGCTTGTCATCGTCAGTCTCAAGTAACACTTTTCTATGACTATGTGCTTCATTTCGAACAGTCAGATAATTACCCTGATAAAAACATTCACTTGCATTAGTCAACTATTACAGTACACTAAAAAGATAATACAGTGGAAAACGAATCAACAAGGTGGCCATTTCCCTCTAAACCAAATGTCATTCAAAAATTGGACACCCACTTGCTGCCATCGCAGAGCAGTCGGATTTGTTATCTTTTAACATCGTTTTTCTTCTCGTAATTCTGCAGTTATTATTTAAAAGTGAAAGCCAAGCGTCGGGTTGGAATCATTTACCGTGAAATTAAGGGGAAGGTCATCTATAAAATCAAATCGTATCCCAACATTTCAGATTGTGATTTGAAATTACAACTGATTTTTTATCGTCGTTGTAAGTACTGAATCCATCCAGAGAGAATGTACAAATCGTACCGAGCAAGTAAACAATCCAAATGGAGCCTCAACGACTCAAATAAGACTACAAACCTCAACTGAGCCTCAACGGTTCTATCACGATCGGAACTCGAATTTGGAATCGCCCAACACTAAATGAGTAAGTGTGTTTAATCAAACACCCATTGGTATTATGAAAAAAATCGGATTGCAACAATCTTTTAAGTGACCATTGAAAACAGCTTCATTCCGGGAGTTAGAAAGTAATTGCTTTCCAAGGCTACTTTCACATATATATTCATAAGTCGCACATGTAATAATTATAATTTAGATAAGACTTCCAGAATTGGAAATTCAAAACCAAGCACGTAGTTTGAATTTTTTTAAAGAGGTTTTTGTTGTATAATTATAATCAGATAGATCTCACCATTTCGAACAAAATTCGAGCGATTCTTTATCATACTGCAATGCTAACATCTGTCAAGTTACAAAGTTATTCATACAGTAGTTCCAGTCATGTCGTCGAAACAAGAAATTGCCGAAACAAGAAATTGTGTGCACTTACAATCAAAATCCAGAGGCGTCCCTCCGCTGGATTACTAAAAAGCTTGGAATTGCAAACACAACTGTGTCTCGTATGATTAGAGCCTTCAAGGAGCGTTGCGTGTCCGAAAAAAGGAACGGAGTGGTCGTAAAAGTGGTCAAATGGACAGTGAAATGGCCAGGAAAGTGGTGCAACAATTCAAGAATCATCCAAACATGTCTATTGAAGATGTCGCTGAAAAGTCCAAGGTGTCTGTCGGTTTTGTGCAGAAAACCATGAAGCGTGCTGGGTTACATGTTTACAAGGTTCAAAAAGCCCCAAACCGGAATGAAAAGCTAAACATCACTGGGAACACTCACGCCCGGAAGTTGCTCACCAAATCGTGTTGCATCGTGATGGATGACAAAATTTACGTCAAGGCCGACTTCCGTCAACTTCCTGGGCAAAAACATTTCGTTGCCAAATCTAAGTTCCGTGTTAGGAAGGATGATCGAATGAAGAAATCATCGAAATTTTCAAAGAAGTTCCTGATCTGAGAGGCGATTTGTTGGTGAGGTGAAATAAGCGCTCCCTTCATCACTTCCGGAACAATCAACGGTGCGATTTACACGGAAGAAGCGTCTCTTGCCATTCATAAGGGAGCACAGCGGATCAACTCTGCTTTGGCCTGATCCAGCATCCTGCCACTACGTTCCAAACGTGTTAGAGTGGTACCGAGCCAACGGAGATATGAACCCACCAAATTCACCGAAACTTCACCCAATCGAAAAATTCTGGGCAATTTTGAAGGTGGAACTTCGCAAACAACCCAAAACTATAAAACAGAGCTGGCGAGAATTTGGGAAAAAAAACACTGGTAAAATCGGCTGTTCCGAATTTGATGGGTTGAGTGAAAAGCAAGGTGTGGGCATTCGGGATGAGAGATGAAATTGAATAAAACAACTTTTTGAATAATAACTCATAAGTAGTTTTTCATTTCCTGAAAATTTCAAGAAAATTTGATGATCGGTTTGATTTTGGTGAGTAAATATGTGTGTGCCATTTTTATCGAAAACACCCTTTACAAGGCGAAGGCTCGCGGAGGTGTACCTGTCAGATTCAAATTTTGTGTGTGGATAAACTCGCACGCAAATATATGATCTGGCAGCGAATTTGCAGCTGCTGCCAGAAGACAAAGGTTTTCGTCACTGAGAAAATTACGAAATCTGCGTTTCACAAAACCGAATGTCTTCTGAACGAATTCTGCCCTTCACTACAGCCGGGAGGTACAACAATGGTACTAAGATAACGGAATCCAATTTGTTCCGAAAATCCTTAATCCATCAAATTTTCCCAGTTCAGGCCCATTGAAAATTACTGGCAATTATGAAAAGAAAACGGATGTTAACAAGCACAGTCATCAAAACGACACCTCAGAAGTAAAATTGGTCAGGTAAAATCGATAAAACAGTAGGCGAAAACGTTGTGCGCCACTTGATAGGTCGTTGGAAAAGTTCGAGAATTCCCTCAAAACTGCGACGACTAATTAGTTTCGTATTTTTTTTCTTAAAAAATAAGCCATAATATGCACTTTAGTGAAAACCCTTAGTTTTGGTGCCCTAAGTCGATCTCAACACCTTCCTGTTCACTACTCTGACCACTGCACACTGGGCCAGGAGCCGAAATTAGCAAGACAAAACCTCTAGTGCTTTTATCGAGATTACTGCTTCAGCATTGTTGCTCAGTTTTATCTAGCCACATGTATGTGTTGAGCCTAATAATTTGCGTATGTTTTGGAAGAGTTCACATAGTTCTGGGACATAACAAGCGAAATATTAGCCAAAACATTGAAAAATATCATGAATTTCAAAAGCAGTTTTCTCAAAAAATTGCAAGTTGTTGCAAAAAACTACCCAAGTTTCAAAAAGTACCAAATGTGACCTCTAAATTCTGAAATTATGCTCGATTCATATTTGGATGTATTTGAGAAATCATATTTTGAATTTTTGATGATTTTAACACGAACTTAATGCGATAGTTTATTACTTTTTTGAGTGTACATACATTTGCATTCCGCTATACAGATTCTGATATGTTTTCATGTCAACATGCACCTGTTATGGAAAAATCAAACGGAATGATTTTCAACTCGAACATCTTTATTCTTTATTCTGTAAATGATATTGTGCTATAAAAGTCAATTGAAAACATGCATTTCTCCGCACTTGTATGCGTGTGTCAACGAATACATTTGATCGCTGGCACACATACTTCTTTACTTATCTGTCAAAACCAAGGGGCAACCATCGAAGCAAATGTTGAAGCATGGATGTTGGTGAAATATCGAAGCAACCATGTAATTTTCCCATTACATTCGAATACGCCTCAGAACCACAACGTCACATCTCATAATAACTGTGTAGTAATCAACCGTGTGGAAGCCCTGGTTTACCATTTTGGTTCTTCCGGCGGATTGCTTCTAGTTTTTGGTTGGTGCCTTCAACAGAACACTAGGGCTCAAGGTAGGTTATTTTAAATCAATTAAAAATTAATGATATTATCAGCGTGCAGTATTCGCGTACGAGAATTTGTAGAATTATTCCTACAAAGTCTTCCACTTGGTGATGTGGCATCGTATTTGAAGAAGAAAATCACATGTCCTGATAGTAACTGATTCCCTTCAAAACTCACTACGTTTGCTAAAATCAAATATTGACTCACGGTACGGATTTGCGAGAAAAACACACCACAGCAGAATTGGTTTCGGCCACGATAACGGAATTAAGGACTGATGGATATCGTTCCGTTGCTTGGGTTGTCGAGCACGTCTTTGCATTTCTGGAGAAAGCTACCCGTTTTAAAAAAAAACTTGCTCTATCTGCTGAACCAGAGATCAAACGTTTAACATTCGACGATGCTTTGGGGTCTTTATGCGAAACTGATCTAACAAAACAACAGTACCAACACATAAGGAACATGACGCTAAAAAAAGGATATGACATTTATCCAGCATACAATGACATCCACGATAACAAAAGTACTTGTTATCCACGTGGTAAGGATAAATGATCATAACCTGTTCGTATCCGACATAATCCGTCATTTCATTACGTTCTTGTTTAAACAGCTTCCAATAGATCGATATTTCCTTCAAGTTTTAGATTTTGTGGTGGTTTTGAGTCGTATTATTTTATAATTCTAAATTATTTCAAAATTCCTTGGACTCTCCAATGAAAAAAAAAATTTGACCTCAAAATTATTCGAAATTATTTTGAATAAAACCAAAAAATCTAAAAATTGGAGCAATTCCCAATTTATTGGAAGCTGTTTCATTAAAACGGTAAAGAAATGACGGAATGTGTGCAATATCAAAGTTTATCTGCAAATTATATTGAGCATGATAATGATAATAACCTTTACAATACAGTATTAAAAGTTTGAATGTTTGAACGTATTTCAGATATTTTCATTCGGCCATCATGCGCAGAAGTTCCTTTTCAAAATCAGATTGACCATACGGTAGAGCGTCTCTTCATGACACTGAATAAATATATTGAACCGTACATTCATGAACTGTGAAATTTATTTGTTATTTTTAAATGAGGATTGGATGGTTCAAGCAACCACTCACGTTATAAAATTACATTTTTTGAAGAAGTTGGCGATGAGGTTATATCATGGTTTTCAAAAAGAAACTGCAGATTTCATCAAACGAGAAGTGGAAAGTATGATGTTACAAATACAAAATTTGAAAGCAACCAAATTGACGATAAATAGGATTTCTGTAAATCTGAGTTAATTTTGAGTATGGTCGATGGTAAAGTTATCAACAGCTTCACAGGAACAAGTTCGCAGGCGTGCAACCTCTGCGGAGCATCAGGCATAACACTCAGTAATCCCATCGAAGCACAAATATGTGACGATCGGAAACAAATTGAAACCATTGCTGTTCTGCATGCTTACATAAGAAGTATGGAGCTTCTGCTTAATATTGCGTACATAATCCCACTTAAAAAATGGCGAATGAATAAAGGCTACGAAAACTTTCTAGAACGACAACGTTCAATTAATGAAGAGTTTAAGAAGATTGGGCTGAGAATAAGTGAACCTTTGCCATCCGGAGGTAACTGCTTTTTTCTCTTTATCGGGAGGTAGATCTCTTTACATTTATTTATTTTCTTCAGGTAACACAAATGATGGCAACACTGCCAGACGATTTTTTCAAGATCCAGAAACAACGGCAAGAATTACACGACTTAAGGTGGACATCGTTCGTCGAGTTGCTACACTTCTTTGTGCACTATCATCGATGTTAGAAATCGACGTCAAATCATTCGAAACCTATGCAGAAGAAACTAGAAAGTTATATGTCCATTGTAATGATTATTATCCCCTTTTGCCTTCAGTTCACAGGATCGTGGTACATGGATTGGCAATGATAAGTCATTGCGAAAATCCTATTGGACTATTGTCGGAAGAAGCACAAGAGCGTCGGAACAAATCAATCAGAAAATTTCGGGAGCACCATTCTCGACAATTCAGTCGCCTGGTGAACATCGAAGATGTATTTAGAAGACTTTTGCTAACCTCTGACCTCGTGATGACACAACAAAAACAGTTTCCTCAAACCGGTAAAAATCAATTTCCTGAATCCTTTCAAAACCTGTCGAAATAATGGGAAATATAAGATTAAAGATAGTTGCATATATAGCAAAATATGTATTGAGCATAATTTCAGAATTCAAAGGTCACATGGTACTTTGTTAAACTTTGCTAGTGTTTTGCAACAATTTGCAATTTTTTGAGAAAACAGATTTTGAAATTAATGATATTTTTCCATGTTTTGGCTAATATTTCGCTTGGTATGTCCCAAAACTATGGGAGCTCTTCCAAAACATACGCAAATTATTAGGCTCAACACATACTAATAACTAATTTTTATTGCCAAATTGTGGCACAGAAAAACTGAGCAACAATGCTGAATCAATCATCTCAGATCGCAGATAAAACTGAGCAATCATCTCGATAAAATGCATTCTCAAAGCGCTAGAGGTTTTGTCTTGCTAATTTCAACTCCTGGCCCAGTTTGCACTGGTTGGAGAGTTGTTTTCTTCCCAAATAACACTCCATAAGTTAGCTTCCAGTATGCAATCTACGAAGCACTTTATCACGCAACGCAAAGCAAATTGCTAGAGAAATTTAATGAAATACTCAAGAAACGATTAAAACCTAATATCAGAACGACTAAACATTGACACAACAGCGGTGGCCGTGAGCCAAGAATCCAAGTCATCAGCACATTCTAACAAAGTCAAAAACACCCCAACCTGAGACTGTTTCGTTATCACTACAAAGTTATTAAATTAAACCACCGACATAAATACACTCTCAATGCACCTGCACTCCGAGAATTCGATTGCATCTGCACCAGTTCAGTTGCGTGCTGCGAGAGTGTTTTTGCCAAAAAGTCGAAATTTTACGACAACGTACAAATGGCAGCGACTTTATAGGAAGAAGTTCGAATCATGACACACACGAAAAAAAAATAAAAATAAAAAAGAAATGAATCAGCGCGAAAGGATAAGAAATTTTCACATTTGATGATGCTGTAATATTAATTTGAATGCTGTGCTGCGATAAAGTTGGAGCGAAAGAGCGAATGAAGACGGTGCAGAAAGCGCGAAACGATCTTGACGAATGGCGGGTGAGGGTGGGTAAGAGGAATAAAAATGAGTAAATAAGGGTAATTTGTGGGTGATGGTTCATTACGCCGAAATGGAATAATCGGATTTCTCTTCGGTTGGTTTTTATTTTGGCATTTCTATCAGGCGGTGATGTTCCTCGATGGTCGTCTCCAGTCCAGCCAGCGGGACGTTGTTGGCAGATGACGGACAGTGCACTTCAAAGAGCCACAGATAGGGGTCACGTGATAATGATGATGGCAAAGTGAAGACCTGATGGGTCAAGAGTGTTTTAGAACAAGCCAAAGCATAAAAAAAATAGGAAATATTGGCGGTCTAGCGGTGGGGGGAAAATCTGTTTGATTCTCGCAGAGCGTTCGAAATTGGCATGGAAATTGGCCAATTAGCGGTGAGCATACATGGAAATCCGAGAGTTCTAATGTGACACACTTTCGAGGTAATTTATCAAATTTGATCTAGGTGGAGGTCATCACGGTTTGCGATGGAAGGATTTCCGAAGATTGATGGTCTTCATCATTTCGTAATCAAGTGGAAATTTGATTGGATGCCTCGCACATGTACCGGATTTCTGTGTTCAGAGAATCAAATCCTCTCCTGCGCCCTCATCGTCAAAAGTGGATTAGTTTCGATGGTATTTTAAATATATTGTAAACGGTAAACCTTCACCCCATTGAGCTTGCGCAACCGGTGACCGCTCACTTTTTTTTGTTTTCGACACACTCGCCGTATTGTTTTCCATTGAATCATCCCTTTTGGCACCGCAAAATGATGCAACGTCGACCGAAACTCATCCTGAAACCTACAATTTATTGGCACTTTTCGGCTTTTGAATGAGCCACACACACGCACGGACGCACGTGACCTGTAATTCAATTGTTCGATCCGAAGAGAGAGGAAAAGGAGGATCCGATGTTTCAATTTTCGATCGAACACTTCCAAAATCCAAAACCAAAAAATAACCTACTTGAAGGAAGAGCGAACCGAAAGAGCTCATTAGCATTGTGGAAGCTTGGGCGGTGCGGTGAAGGTGGCGGCGGCGGCAGCGACGGCGGCGAGGCATCGACAGTAGCAGTAGCAGTAGCAGGATTTCCTCTCGCTTTTCCATTATTTAATCGCACACTCGCGCGAGTTCAACAGCATTTTCGATTCGGCTGATTACCATTCAAGACCAGAGGAAACTATCGGTACGAAAACAAACAAGAATTCAGCTCTCGGGGCTAATACCGGAAGCCGGCCGAAAATTTTGTTTTTGTTCAAGGTCATCGGTCATTAGCGTGCACTTTTTTTTCTAGATTGGGTTCGGATTTGAATAAACCGTCTTACTCCAGAGCTTTTTTTTTGGTACACCTCGGAGGGGGGGACGTATCCAAATTTAGTTTTGGGGGAAGATTCGATGCAAGGAGAGTAGAATGGGTTTCTACGTGAATTAAAGACTCGTTTTCTGTACTGCATGGTGGAGTTCTTTGTGCTACCCAAATGAGCGTGAAGATAGATGATGGAACGAGTGAACTTTGGAAATGATTGTTTTCCTGAATGCTGCTGTAACGAGGTCTAGTTCCTGATTAGGTGGTAATTTTCTTGATAATGGAGAGCAAGTCAAGTATGCATGTTTGGGCATCTGCGTCATAATAACCTTTAATGACTTTTTGTTTAAGTGATGATGTTTGGTATTTGTTAGCTTGCAAGTAACAAGTGATCGATTATTGGATTGAATATTTCTTCTTCTTGGCTGTATATATTCCAATAAGTACACTCAAAAGTTGAAAAGGTGGCAAAAAATACAATTTCAGTTTTTGCAATCATATCTTGAGAAATCCACATGGTTCAGAGAAGGCAATTTTGTCCATCTTGATCCACAAAGCGTTTTATGGTACTAACGAAGCCATGTTAATGTATGCAACCGGCTGGCAGACACAAATAGATCGAAACAAATCAAGCTGAACAATGCATTAGGTCCTAAGTAACATTGCGAGACTCTCTTCGTAGACTTTCTTTTTGCGTTCCTACGGATATGTATAAACATGTTCAAGTATTTTCAATACACAGTACGGTAATATAAACTGTAATTAAGAGACCAATACGTCAAAAACATCAGCAAATCCTTTAATGGACAAACTATTAACGAAAGAGAAAGTCGACGAAGAGAATCTATCAGTGTTACTTAGGACCTAATGCATTGTTCAGCTTGAAATTTCGCCGTCCTGTTTAGTGCCTTGACAGTTGAAGCAACCATTGGGTCTTTGTTCAATCATCACCAACATTTCATGCTGAACAATGCATTAGATCCTAAGTAACATTGAGAGATTCTCTTCGTCGACTTTCTCTTTCGTTATTAGTTTGTCTATTAAATGATTTGCTGATGTTTTTGATGTAATGGATCCTTCAATACTTTATATTACCGTACTGTGTGTTCAAAAAACTTGAACATGTTTTGACACAGCCGTAGGAACGCAAAGAGAAAGTCGACGAAGAGAGTCTCCCAATGTTACTTAGGACCTAATGCACTCTTCAGCTTGATTTCAATATGGGTGAGTTGACCCGGATTGCAGCAATGCTGTTTCCCTCTGTTGGAATTCTGCCGTCAAGTGTTCTATTTTTGTTTTCTCTAATCATCGACAAAACGTTTCATGAAATAAACGAAGCCATGCAATTGTGGCAAATATATCCATTCCCTTCACTGATGTTCCGCTGAGTGCCTCGCCAAGCGAACCAACTGTAGGGTTTCTATTCCGTTTCTCTTAGCTTGATAAAATGGCCGATTACGCCGGCGGCCATGGTTCGATTCTCGAATCTATATTTAACACTTTTATTTTTGTTAGCCATCTGATTTTCGAACTCCAATTTCACACATCAACTAATACCACTGCACAACCTCACGCTCGCATTTTATTTTTCAAAGCAAATTGCCGTGTTGCATTGTTGCCCACAACCAATGTTGCATTTTTCTCTCTAAATTACGATTCACAGCGAGAAATGAAACAAAATCATGCGAAATTGCATTACAATCTTGCTTTTTTAGTTTGGGTGTATAAATAATATATTATGAAAACATACACTAACAAAGTTTTCCGTAAATTTTATCGAGCTTGTTTTGTGAAAATAGCTTCCGTACATAATATACATGGTTCATAGACCGTAAGAAATATTACTTGTCATGTTGCAAAACGCCATAATTTTCCCTTACTGATACAATGTACGAAATGCATTTCATGCGAACCAGCCAATCACTGCTACTCTTTTATCGTATCCCCATATGTTGGTGTTGCTATTGAGAAGGGCTAAAATCATTGGTTTACCTCCCGATAAATGAAAAAACGTCACTGGCTTTCAGACAAAAGCTGTTGAAAAATCTTCATTAATCACTCTACTCCTCACCAGTCTCCATGGCCTACTGAGATCAACCATGGATCCAGAAGCAACTCTTCTCAATATGACAGGATCCATTTCCAAATCATGAATATTAAAAACATCATCACCTCCGCACGATCTCGTTTATTTTACGTACAAATCAATTTCGTCAATTAAGCAAACAACGAATAGATTGATGAGTCAAACAATCAATTTCATGGTACAAACTAAAGATTATTTTCAGTGTAAGCATATTATCAAATGGGTTATAAAGTAAGTTTTCTCCATGCACTTGAGTTATTTGAAAGGATATCGACATATGACTTATTGTGTGGTCATTACAGTTCAAACAGCCTATGTCAAGCAATTTCGAGATATTTGACAACCCGAAGTTCCTCTCCACCTTCAAGGTTTTGGTTGCACCTTTACCGATCGACCCAAGAAGAGTATCTAAAATCATTTGAATATCAAGCAAAGGTTATGGGTGGAAGCTCAGGTTATATGTTATCTCTTGTAGCTCATTGAAAAACCACCACCGCCTGCCCGAGCAGGAACGAATAACTTGATAACCGACCTTGGTATTTTAGAGCTCAGCATTAAGAGGTAAAATACCTGAGGATAATACCATAAAATTGTTCCCACAGTGTTATGCGAATACCAAATTGAGGTAAGACAATACCAAAATAGTACCTCTCAGGTATTCCCAGGTATCCCAAATAACAAGTTTTGTTATTCGAGAGATATTTTGCTTGCAATTCTTAGGTATTTTGCTTAGGTATTTTACCTCTTCTGCTGTGCTCTTAAATACCAAGGCCAGATATCAAGATCAAAATTAGGTATCCATATGTTATTTTTCTCCTGCTCGGGTGGCAAGGATTGGCGCTTGAACTTAGCGATCTAGCACTGTATTGGAAGGAATGCCAATGCAGAGCCCGTAGCTTCCGATAAGATAAGCCCTGGTCCCCCGGAAATTAGTCGGTTGGTGTTAGGTCCTTCGAGCCAAACCGTAAATAATCGAAAATTAAACAAGGAAATACGAGCCGAAACAATTGGCGAAGACCACTGCGAGAAAAAAAAAGACTTGTGATTGGAAACTCGGTACGTGGAATTGAAGATCTCTGAATTTTATCGGAAGCACAAGCATACTTTAAGATGAACTGAAGGTCCGCGGGTTCGCCATCGTAGCGCTGCCGGGGGTGTCTCTTGGGCTCTTGAGCTGGGAACAGCTTTCATCGTGATGGGCAATATGCAGAGGCGGGCGATCGGTTGGTGGCCGATCAACGAAAGAATATGCAGTTTGAGGATCAAGGGTCAGTTTTTCAACTATAGCATAATCAACATGCACAGCCCACACTCCGGAAGCACTGATGATGACTAGGACGCATTCTAGGCGCAGTTCGAATGCGAGTCTGCGACCACTGACCAAGCCACAACGTCAAGATGAATTCTTACGTTGGCGAGTAGAAGGAGTTCAGACCGACAATTTGAAAGTTCACAAACGACAACGGCCTAGGTCTAAATAACATGGCCATTCGTAGCACCTACTTCCAATACAGCCTCCCTTAATACTACACATTGAGATCACCACAGCAGATGGAATCGCAAATCGACCACGTTCTCATTTATGGACGACACTTCTCCAATATTATCGACGTCAGAACCTATCGTGGCGCTAACACTACCTGGTGATGATTTAACTGTGCCCAAAACTCTCCGTCTTCAACAATGTACGGTATCGACGGCCGCCTCGGTACGAGCTAGAGCAACTAACACAACCGAATGTCGCCGCTGCATACGCTTGAAAAAATGCGTGGGTTGCCGGACGCGGATGAGCCCCTCTTGAGGATTTCTGGAGTACTGTCAAAGCAGCCATAAACAACGCAGCTGAGAACATCGTCGTTTGATTTTGGAGGTGAAGGACGCAGCGCGGGCGGTAATGCTGCTGCAATGGATCCGGCAGAACGTGGAACGCTACAAATGAAAGCGGAAACAGCAGACCCGGCTTTTCCGGGAGAAAACAAACTCCGCCTCGAAGAATCGGAGTCTAAGGAGTGTATCGAATATAAGCTACCCACATACATTTGCGTTGTACGCATGTATTTGTGATGGTTTTTTATGCTCTGAACACTGCATGCTGTGCGTTTGACTGTCAGCTTTCTTTTGTTTACTTGTTTGTGCGGTTCAAATTCTGCGTTTTCAAAATGTCGCGTATTGAAAAGGAAGTGAAAATTAAGGTTCTGGACACATGGCTAAGTGAGAAGTGTATTACTATGCGAAAATTGGCGAAGCGGTTTCGAATTCACCATGCGAGTGTTAAAACCATCATTAATAAGTTTGGGGAACACTATTCTTTGGATGAGCTACCAGGAAGAGGCAGAAAACCCGGTTCTTCCAACCCGAAACTGGAGCAGAAAGTGGTATCTCTAATCATGAAGAACAAATCAATGTCAATACGTGATTTGGCCAAAAAAGCAGGAACGAGTGTCGGAATGATCCAGCGTATCAAGAGGCGAAACCACCTGAAGACCTACAAGAAGCAGGAAATCTCGAAACAAAGTGCAGAACAGAAGAAGCGAGCAGCAACAAGGGCCCGGAAATTGTATTAGCGTCTTTTGCAGCGTCCGGATGCATGCGTTTTGATGGACGATGAGACCTATGTAAAGGAGGACTCAAAAACCCTTCCAGGTCCACAATACTTAACTGCCGTCGTTGGGGAGGATGTGAGCGATGCGGACAGGTCGATTCAAGTGGAGAAATTCGGTCGAAAGGTACTGGTATGGCAAGCAATATGTTCCTGTGGTTTGAAGTCAACCATTTTTTACACTACCGGAACCATAAATGCGGAAATCTATCGATCTGAGTGTCTCCAGAAGAGATTGTTGCCTTTATATAAGAAGCATAGTACACCTCCACTGTTTTGGCCGGATTTAGCGTCGGCTCACTATGCCAAAACCACTCTCAATTGGCTTGCGGAAAAGGGTATAGATTTCGTTGAGAAAAATATCAATCCACCAAATTGCCCTCAGCTTCGACCCATCGAACGTTACTGGGCAATCGTGAAGAGGGTCTTCAAGAAGACTGGTAAGGCAGCTGAGAACATGCAGGAGTTCAAAAAAATATGGGCTCAAGCGTCCAAAAAATGCGATGCAACACTTGTCCGGAACTTGATGAAGAGCATTCGATCCAAATTTCGAAAATTCGTGAAGGAATAACTTAAATTTCATCCGGTCTTCATTATGTTCAAGTTTAACCTCGTACAATAAAAGATCAATTTTTTGTATGAATAAAATATCGGTTTTCAACATAATTTGAAAGAAAGTTTGTGGATAGCTTATTTTCGATACACTCCTTAAGAAGATAGAGCAACTGACCCGTTTTCAAGAAACACGAAAGTTATACCGAAAGCTCAACGCTTCCCGCAAAGGCTTTGTTCTGTGAATCGAAATGTTCAGGGATAAGGATCTTGGCGGACGGACTTGAGGCAATTGAAAAGTGGTGGGTGCACTTCGGCGAACACCCGAATGGCGCGGAGAACGTAGACAGTGAAGACCAAGAAAGCGGAAGCAATGACTACATCAGTAGAGCAGATGAGGGTAATGAACCCGCTTCCACGCTGAGGGAAGTTAGGGATGCCGTCCAACAGCTCAAGAACAATAAAGCAGCTGATAAGGATGGTATTGGAGCTGAACTCAAGCTTTTCAACCGGCTGATAGTCAGACTCTGGGAGCCATAATAGTTACCGGAGAAGTGGAAGAAAGGGGTTATATGCCCTGTCTACAAGAAAGGTGACAAGTTGGATCACCATTCTGAATGCCGCCTACAAAGTGCTATCCCAGATCATCTTCCGTCGTTTATCACCTATAACGAATGAGTTTGTGGGAAGTTATCAAGCCGGCTTCTTCAATGGCCGCTCGACTACGGACCAGATTTTTACCGTACGACAAACCCTCCAGAAATGCCGTGAATTCCAGGTCTCTACGCACCACCTAATCATGGATTTTAAGACGGCATAGAACAATGGAAAATCATGGACGAGAACAGTTTCCCTGGGAAGCTCAGAAGAATGATAAGACCGACGAGGCGTCCCTGTGTTCAAAGCTGTGTGAAGATTTCAGGCGAACAATATAGTTCGTTTGAATCTTGCCGTGAACTTTGACAAGGTGATGGACTTTCCTGCCATCTGTTCAATATCGCCCAAAGTGTCATGCGACGAGCCGGGTTTAACAGCTGGGGTACGATTTTCACGAGATCCAGTCGATTTCATTTCTTCACAGATGATATGGACATTGTCGGCCGAACATTTGGAACGGTGGCAGAACTGTACACCCACCTGAAACGAGAAGCAAAAATAGTCGGACTGGTAGCAAATGCGGCGAAAACAAAGTACACGCTAAAAGGCGGCAGCGAGCGGGACAGGGCTCGCCTAGGTAGCAATGTTACGATAGACGGCCATACTTTCGAGGTGTTAGATGAATTCATTTACTTTGGATCCTTGCAAACGGAAGACAACAACGATAGTCGTGCTTATTATGGGCTCCAGAAGAAACTCTAAATGTCCCATGTTCAAAACGCTTATACGACCGGTGGTTCTCTACGGACATGAGGCTTGGACTCGCTCGAAGAGGACTTGTAAGCACTTGGTGTATTCGACCCGTGCTAATGACCATCTTTGGCGGTGTGCAAGAGAACGGTGTGTGGCGGTGAATAATGATCACAAGCTCGCTCAACTCCCCTGTAGACAACCAAATAGGAATCAAAAGCAGAACAATGTGGCCAGAATCCGTGCCAGAAAACTGTATGATCAGGTGTTGACAAAATTCAATGGCTGTCTCCTCATGGATGATGAAACCTATGTGAAGGCCGATTTCAAACAGCTACCGGGACAACAATTTTACTTGGCTACGGCTCGGGGAGATGTTCCTGCCACATTCAACTTTGTGATTGCAGATAAATTTGCACGTAAATACATGATTTGGCAAGGCACCTGTACCTGCGGTAGGAAGATCAAGGTTTTCATCACTGATAAGGCATTTAATTCAGAGCTGTACAGAACGGATTGTCTACAAAAGCAAATATTGACATTCATCAGATCCCACAATGAACCTGTCATGTTTTGGCCAGATCTTGCAAGCTGTCATTACAGTAAAACAGTGCTACAGTGGTATGAAACCAACGGGATTCAGTTTATACCGAAAGAACTCAACCCACCAAACTGTCTCCAGCTCAGACCGATAGAGAGATTTTGGGCTATTGTGAAGAGGAAGCTGAAGGTGAATGGCAGTGTCGTCAAAAGCATCAATGAATTGAGAACCAAGTGGAATAAGATAACCAAAACGATGGATGAGAATAATGTGCGCCGGTTGATGAAACGTATTCCGGGAAAAGCCTGCAAATTTCTTCGAAATCGAGATGACTTTTTTTTTGTATATTCCCTCTAAATTTCACATAAAGTCGAACGTTTTAGTTAAAAAAGAATACTATTTTGTTAATGTATATCCGTAATATGCGCAATAATCTATGTTCCAATTCTAACTGGACCACACCTTATACTTAAAAATGGTGTATAGTTGCTTGATCATTATTCCCATGGTAACCCTGAGCTGCATTATGAATGATAAGAGAATTATTTTCTGAAATGTCACAAATTACAATTATTTCACTCTATTTTAGGGAATCTAGTTTTGTTTTACAGAAAAGAAGATTGTTCCTTATAAATGAAATCATGAATTATAAGCTTACCAATTTTTTCAACAAAAAAAGGAAAAAAAACTTGTCTACAGGCTTTATAATTGTTTCCAAGTTACAACGATAAGTTGTTAGCCACTGCTGAAAAACAACATCTTCTATGCCATCCCATTCTAATACTGATGAAAGATCTCTCATGATACCTTCTGTAGAAATACAAATAATTTATTTCATTCTAATCTATACCTACGATCACTCAAGAAATAAAATGTACTGTACCACCTGCGGTACAGTACATTTAATCACTTAAGTGATCTTAGGTATGTATTTGTAAGAAATACATTATTTCTACCCATTATTTACCTGTAGGTAACAAAAGGGTTATTTTGGGAAAGAAATAATAAAACTTGTCAGGGCTAATCAATAAATGATGTTTAAAGTTTTTGGTACTTAACAGGATCAACCACCTGATTTAATTGTATTATCACTAAAGTTAAAAAAAAAAAATTAAAAATAAGCCCTTTCCAAATGGAAGCCTTGATTTTTCAAACATATAAAGACCCTTAAAAACCCAAATTGTCATTATAATTAAATTTAATTGGCTTCTGTGAGGTTGTTAGGACCAATTTATAAGACGAGTTGGCGCGATACACAGAAAAAAAGGACATGAAAAAATTGTTGTTAGAAAAACAACGCCTAAAGCTCCCCCCCCCCCCCCCGCCTTTAGTACGTAAAAATTTCGTCCAATTCTAAGATAGCCATTTTTTGCACATTGACTTTCAATTTCAAAATATTCGTTTTTAGCGTGTAACAATCGATTCGACAATTTTTTACAATTTTTTCATAAAATTTCAGTCAATTTTCTAAAAGTCACCCATACGTCACTTTTTTGTAAGTCTTGTCTTTTTTGAGTTATGTTGATTTAAAAAAAATCGATCAAAACACTTAAGCCCTTTTCTAATGGTAGCCTAGATAGATATTGAAAAAACAAAGTATGCAAAGTCGCTTGAAAAGACATAGTCTACACACCCACAAAGTTTCATTGGATTCTGAAAGGGTGCTACTGGATGAGTTCATGAAATTCGTCTATTATTAATTTATCTCGTTTAAGGTAAGTCGATACATTTTGGGGGTGAAAAAATTCGAGTGTGTGTTGCAATACTTTTTGAAGTTAGTCGATACAATTGACTGGTAGTGTATGTATTTCAAAATCAAAATGTATTGTTTATTTAAATGTACTACTCTTTGTCGGTTGACAAGGTAAATAATAACATAAAAATCAATAAATCATGGACATTTTTCTGTATTTAAGTTTGGTTAAGTTTAGTTTCTATGATAATTATCATTTTCTTCTTTGCTACCACCACTATCTATCTACTGGCATTTTGGCACAATTGGCACATTTATTTCAGAAAATCCACAGCTTTGCTTATGTTTGGTTTCTCCTTTGCATTTTTGAATATAAATTTGATGGTATTTCTTAGCTTACATTTATTGCTTTTATTAATAACAACAAAAAGACCACGCTTGTCTGGAATGAAAAAGTTGAACTACGAATTAAGTTTGAAAATAATAGCCGAGTACTTTGTAGCTCGTTAAGTATATTTGAGGATGAATATAAATGATGATATTTTGTCAAAAGCTTTAACAAGTTTTCAATTGTGTCAAAAAGAATTTGAAATGAATACTTTAAATTTTCCTAATAAATTTCAATGTTTCGCATTAATCTTATTGTTCCTATATTTATCCTACGATAAAAAAAAAACAGAGATTGGAAAGTAAATAGATTGGTTAGTATTTAAAATCATGTGTCCCTATTTAACAACCTCGTAGCACATCAACTCTTTTAATAAATATTTGTATAGAATTCGATGTAATGAAATTGAAAACGAACAGCTTTCCTACAATAATTAATGCAAAACGTTATTTCCAAAGATGTTTTCGAAACTCGCAAATTTTCAACAAACCAAAAACCGTGCTTCCTTCCCAATTGAATGAACCCGTCTGCACCACCAAACCATCGCAAATAAGAACATACTCTCGATCCAAACAACAGCTATCTTTTAATTTATTAGTTCAGATAACCCTCCGATCGCACCACGCAGCAAATAAGTGTAACAGAGTACCAAAAGAGGACGGAGAGCAAGAAAAATGATGATGCTGCAGTTGCTGCAGATCAAAACGCAAAAAAAGTTCGCTTCCCTTCCGTTTCGTTCCGTTCCGCCCATCCGTGACGAGAAATGAGAAGAAAATATCAAAATGTGTAAATAACTTCATGTAGGGTGCTGTCCCATTTCGCAAAATCTCATTTCACGTAGGTCACGGCCCCTCTTAATGCTGTGAGTCGTGCTGAATGTGGCTGGATTTTTCTTGAAAATTTTGACGAAAATATGTCCCATGTGACGTTGAAATAGTGCTGCACCCTACTACATGAAGGTAGGTGTAGCATATGCAACAGGAACGGGTAAAAATGATGACGACGTCGACGATGATGATGAAGGGAAGCAAAAAACGCAGACAAGTAGGAAGGAGAAGAAGAGAATGTAAAATGAGAATAATGATCTCGCAAGGTCGTTCGAGTTGAATATATATAAAATATAAAATGAAAAGAGTTGTGTAAAAGTAAGTGCTTTGGTGAACAGAGAGGAAACACCATCGCAAAAGGAGTAATGATCATTCAGAATGATCCGGGGAAAGTTCTGTTCTGAGGGGCAGGGAATCGAATTCTTAAGTGTGCTGTTTTTATTTCATTTCGTACATCATATTCGATATTGAAATGTAAGAAGAAATTTACGTACACGGCAAAAAAAAATTCTGAGAAAGCAAGAAAGCAATATTGCAGAGCGCACCAAAATACGAATGTAATAAGTAAACCAACGGAAATCATATAAATATGAGAAGTAACATTACATCGATGTGCTTTTTTTCCTTCTATTGTGTGTACATTCGCTATTCAAACAACATAGCAACTTACACTATATTTGCAACCTGATTGATGTGCGCCTACTTTGAGGCGATATTCATTTTTATTTTTTGCTGTGTAGCCATATCTTGAATGCAGCGCATTAAATGCTTTCAGATATAACGGTAAAATAGAAGGTCACTAACAGAATCTGAAATGAGCAGATAAAAAAGTAAATTCATTTTTAGCAAGCTGGTTCAAGCTGGTGTTCTGGAATGAAATATTTTATCAACGGGATATCGCCAATTGCCTGTCAATAAATATAAAACAAGTCGAACAGTACAAGCTCTTCAACAATAGGAATAAACCTAATGTTCACGAGACACCATCGACAATACCGCGCCGGAGGAATTGCTCCCATTATCAAAATGCTGATTTGATTTATGACTTGACGGTGAATCTTCCCGCTGTGAACTTAACTCGATTGGACTCCCCGGGAAACGATTGAACATCGAATTGTTTGGCAACTTTCTTCTGCGATCGGCTTTTATCGGATGGTTGCAAATCCAATTGGAGATTTGTTATGGCAAATAAATGGCTCATTTGGCAAATTTTGAATTCATCTGCAGAATCACAACTGTTTTGATTAATGACAGAGCACAATCGTATTCAAAACAAAATCAAACCCAGCGTGCCGGTTGTTCACCGTTAGGCCTACATCGTAGGATGTTTTTCTTAGGAAAATTGAAAGTATCGACTCATTTCCACGCCCTAGAGCAAACACGACTTCCAGTAAACCGCATTCATTGTCTTTCGAGTCATCGTAATAACGGACAATTTATGTCAAAGTGCGTACACGCACAGAGCTCACGATCCTAAACGGGGTCGAAACGGGTCAGTCCGGAGTCCAGAAGCAACCCTGTCATCATTCAATCTTTCCTCGCACGGCTCAGTTTATCGGTTTCTATTTTCCCAAATCGTAAAATTCAATTTACACATCGTTGGGTCAGCCGGCCGAGCTAACCAGCCCCGGATGGACCCCATCATTGACCAATCATCGAGTTGAAGGGGTTCTTGCTTCATTCGGGTCATTCTCTCTTCTCGAAAGGAAGACCTTGGCCAATGCGTGAGACTGGAGCACACAATTACATAAGCCAGGCAGCATACGCTTCTCATCCGGAGAGGCCATTTTCAACGTCAATTGAGATCGTTTCTTTTGTTCTGTTCACCGTCGCCGTCGTCGTCGATGCTCCGAATGTCATTATTTGACTTGGACGTGATTTGCATGCATGTCCATGGGCTCAACTTTTGACAATGAATGAGAATTGCTGCTGCAGAACATTGTGGTCACTTATTATCAAAATTTTCAGTGAGGAACATTAACGGCTCATCCCCGAAAAAAAAACGCAAAGCGATTACCTCATCGCACTCGTCAAGTAATTGTACCAAGACGCTTTCTCTCCTCACTCAACCCAGAATCGCCGTCTCCATCCTCCGTGGTAATCTGTTAAAAACAAGCGCGCCACAAAGCAGCAACGAACGGTTTTGCGAAATGAGACAACACCCCATCTGATGCGAGCACAAGCAAGCGAAAGATGCCGGGCGTAAGATGAAAAATAACGTCAATTTACAGAAAGTGCAACAAGCAGCATACGCCAAACCACGGTGCGGTATCAATGACGGAGTCCGGAGACGAAGGGAACGAATTAAGCAAATAAATTACCGTCTTTCCATAAACGAACCGTTGACATTTAAGTGTGAAAACGGAACGGTTTCATTTTTCGCTTCAACCGACCGAGGGTGTTTGTCGTTGTTGTTGTTGTTGTTGCTGTTGTTCGAATTCGGTCACCACCCCCTCGTTATAATGCAAGGAGCAGATAAATTAAAGAATTTTAAAAGACACTTCTGGTGCGCAGCGTTTCTTTCGTCAGACAAGGAAATCCAAAGCTGATGAGCGCAATCCGATTAACGGGGATAATTTTGCTCCACATTTTGCAACTTGGCGGCTCGGAGAAGAGTGCTCTGCATTTATACCGATAGGAAAGTGTCATCTTGGATTAATTGATGGAGGATCTGCAATCGAGCTTAGGTAGAATATGGATCCATTCGGAGGGGGTTCGTCACTTGTCCGGTTAAGTCTTTCGATTATTTAAATTAATTTGGCTAATCGCTTGATTGCAGGTTACTTTGCGGGTCTTATGAAAGATGATCTAAACTAGAAATTTTTCAAGGAACATCATATCTGTTTTTATGAGAAAAAAATTATGAATTTTAACAGAGGCGTTAAATTTCCTCTCGTTCCATTGTATGCCAGAGCATGTGTAAAGAACAAATTTGTTTGTAATCTTTCTTACGACTTATCAGATTTAAGCAATGTCTAGCTTGAATTAACATGAAATATCCTATGATGTTTTGCCAAATCTACAAACAGAGCAATACATTATTTTGCACGAGGCGTAAAACTTACATATGATTGACTTCAAGGAACGTGAACACAGATTTCATGTAAAGTTAAGTGTCCCGAAATAGAAACAGACGCAGCTCAATAAAGGTGTGTTTGATTTACTTGTTGTTTTTTCGTCTCTTTTGATTAATTTTTATGTCAAACGATGTTTGAATGTATCGGTCTTAGGACATCGAAATTTAAATGACTGTTTGGTAGTGTGTATCATTCCATAGATGTGCATATGATTACGCGGTAAATAGCATGTTTCTCTCAAACCCCACAGCTCGAAAGAGTAGTGTGATTTATTGTTCGATGTCATGCACAGAGACGGAGCATCACAAAACATGCAAATTTACATTATAAATCGTACTGGGACATTCCATACATTGTTGATAATGTTGTATACAAAAACTCGTCTGGATTAAAACTATTTCATGCAAGTTACCGCTTCGTATGAAATAAAATATATCTTTACATGCTCTGATTATTAATTCTTAATCAAAATTCAGATTTTTTTTTCTGTGTTTGTGCGGTGAGAACACCGTTGCAATTAGTCGTAAGTTTCGAGATTTCTTATGTTTTCTGCCTTACTTTAATTGGCTGTGTTTAACAAAAAGTTCCTCAAATTTTATAATCCAAACAATATTTCTCAAAGTAACTATTTCAAACGATGATTCGAAGCAACACACTAAGAAACTACTACCGCACAGTTTGAAAGAAACATTTAATTTTCTGCATTATCAAATGCACATAAAAAGAATGCTAGATTTGGCAGAAATTAATGGGATATTCAATGTCAATTTAGCCCAGATTTCGCTGGAACTAGGTCTGTTGTATGGAAGATTGCCGACAATGTTGTATAATTTCGTTGTTGAAATTTAATGCGCCTGTTAAATTGTAATATTTTTTTCTGTGAGTTGCTTAAGACGTGTTAAACCTTTGACATAAATAGAGCAACTTAAACAAAGGATTTATGTTGAATTATGTCTTGAGAGGATTATTTTTACTATCGTACAGGTTTAAGCCAATATGTGTCAGATGTCAATGACATTCAGTTCACGAGTACCGTACTGTATTAATATTCAGACACTCTAGCTGTTCACATTTTTAATGTGGTCCGTAGTGAAACTAATTTCGTAAGTTAACGAAGAATACTTATTTGTGACATCATGTTCGAAGAGTGTCCTTCCTGTAAAGAGGTTTATTTTATGGCATTAAATCAAAATTCGGAAAGAGAGAAATTTAAGAAAATGCTATGGTATTGAAAATACGAGTATATCTCCCATGAAAAAAAATTACGTTTATTCCAGCCGTATAGCACTCCTCCCGGCTTTGTTGGTAAGACTACATTCTAAACTGTTTTGTCTAACAACAATTTCTCTTTACTTCTTTAAAGTCAAAATTTGTGCAAAGTGACCCACTCTATAGACGGTTGTGAAAACCAGTTAATAAAACCTTTACAAGATCACAAAGATTATTAAAATGTTTTAGTGAAAGATGTTATGACCACTCAAGCTGTCAAACTTCACTGTGATATCGTGGTTGTTTTTTGTTGTTCTGCTTTTTTCAATTTTCTGCTCTTCTGATTCATTTAACAGTCACTAATATCTAAGAAACAAGTTCTAGTGTTGCGGGAAATTTAGTTTGATAGCAAAGTATCCTAAACAAGTTGGATTTTTTACAGCGTATCATGCTTCAAATCATATGCGGATTTAATTTTATGGTGAATATGGTACAATAAGAGCCTAGAATTAATGCGCCTTGGAAATTATATAAGTAAGCAACAACAAAAACAAAATTAAAACATATATATTTATGTATTTGTCGTCAATCATATTAGTAAACCGATAAATTAATCATGAATTTCCTGAAAATAGATGGAATTCAATAAGGTTACCCAAAATAATGCCGAAATTGGTCTCCGATCTACAGTTTTTTGTATTACATTTAAAATTTCATGCATTTATTTTTCCACATTTCAATTATTTCTTATAGGGTAAACGCACCCATAGTGGAGGTAGTACCAATAGTGGTTGTATTGGAATAAAATACCTGCTATATCGGAGACATTCTGCAGCTCTGCTCACAAGTTGACAACATGACGTTCAACTAGATTGTACGGAACATTAAAGTTGAAAAAATATTTGTTTTAGTGTTAAAATGACTTTAAAATATCGTTTATAAAATAAGTGAATATAATCTACTTAATTTTTTATGTTTTCATACGCAACATCCATTTTTTATTAACGGTTAAAATTGATATTATTTCAGAAGAATTCAATTGTTTTGCTCGTCATTACCTTAAATTCTAGTTCTTTCAACAAAACAAAACCATAAAACATTATTTTAATGATTTTTCTTGACTTTTCTCGCTGTTTCATTATGGGCGAGAAAAAAAAGACTCATGTTTTCAAAGTGGTTGCTTTCGAATTTGAACAAGTGATTCATATGATTTATGGATTTGGGTATTGTATTAATCGCGTTGTACCCAAATAGGGTAACGGAATGTAATGTCAGCTAGCTCCTTCATTCGGCCTATGAAACCAAAAAAGTCATTAATTCGCCGATAATCAACAAAATTATATTCCTATCAGGATGACCGATTTATTTCAAAGCAGTTGAGATATTATTAATCAATTAATAGTTGCTCACTTCCGCGTAATTTTCGATTTCCTCAACTTTTTATACAATATGACTTTACTGGTTAAGCTGAACAGATTATCTACACGATCTTCGAATGATCTTAATTTGCAGAAATTGAACCTATAAACCGAATAATACAGCCAAGATGTACAGAAAATAGTCACACGTTATAATCTAACAGGTCACATAGGTAAAATAACAATGATTTAACAAGAAAACCATAGACCCAATGTTAGGAACATATTTTTTTCCACGTTCCCAACTATGGCCTGTTATATGGAAAGCGTAATAAAAATGTTGTTATTGGTAAAATTTACAATAAAAATGTCTGAGTTTCGATTGAAAGTTTTCCATATGGGTCATCATAACACAAACTAAAGGAACAAAATCTGTATTCAAAAATTATAATGTTTTGATTATCAAATGGTCGCTAAATCATACGTGAAAATCACTTAAGTGTTTCTTAGCAGTTTTAGTATAGTTTGATTTATGAAATTGTTTGTTGGGTAGAGCGAATACAGCTGGAAACGCATTGAATCAGAAAATCAGAAAAAAAAACCGTACGAAGACAACATTTAATAACAAATCTGTCGAATGGGACGAACTTGCATCCATGAATAGAACCAATTTGGCGCTTATAGACCGACATTGCATCCATATCCCTCGAAAGTTTCTGACTTTATAAAATGAGTTGTGTAAATTTTCGTGATACATACTACCAAATGGCATATTGAACATATCTAAGCAAGTGTATAACTAGTTCAATATCGCTTCCAGCTCAAATACTTTACACGTTATAGTAAAAAATGTAATCGATTGTTGCATATTAGGCTGAGTCAAGGGACACATACCCTACTACTCGAATCACACAACCGGCGGATGTCGTCATATTTAAACCACTCGAGTGCCTGGAAGAGTGCTGTATGGAACACGGAGGAGAGAATCTTTCACTGAATCATTTCCCCGGCGTGATGCAAAATGCGATGGATAAAGGGATCAAAAAGGCCAGTATCAAGAACGGTTTCAGAGTTTGTGGTCTATTTCCCTCCGGGGCCGATAAGGGCTGCAAAATGGTGAGTAGACACCTGGGATGGAGCGTGCGTCCCCGCAACATTGCTATGGTCCTCACAAGTTCCTACCTCATGCTTCCACGGGTCAAGAGATGACAAAGACCGCCAGCTAAGGGTTGCGTACTTAGCTGGTAGTGCAGCCTGGGCACTGTTATCCTTCTGACTTCAGCTAGATTGAGGAGGTGCGTGCCGAGCGTCTGTCCACCAAGGAGGTGCGGCTCAAACAGCGTCTGTCCTGGCATCCAGCGGTTGAGTAAGAAACGCTGTATCGCGTAAACTATAGGTGGCAGCCGCACCAAGGCGATGTAGGCAGCGTGACCCCGGAAAAGTAGCATGCTTAAATCTTACCCTACCACGAAAAATGGAAGTATTCACTATACGGTATATAAATTCAAATCATCCATGGAATTCCCAAGTATTGTATAGTAATTTTGAATTGTTTCTTCCCCTGTGGCTAAGATAATGCAAGTCCTTCTACAATTGCAGCAGGATCAGCAGACATGCAGACAATACAAATATAATTGTTATTATCATTTTATATATTATAACATCCCTTCACAATAGTTTTTAATGCTATTTTCAGCTTCGCATTTGCATCGTTGTAAGTTTTGGCCCACCTATCTCACGTTATGTATTTGAAAAGATGGGATGGGTTTTTATATTTTTTTTAGAGAGTGGATTATATACGACGAATTCTACAAAAAAAAAAAAAAATTCTTCGTCCAAAATAGTTAATTAAAAAACTAACATTGTTTATGATCCTACATTTTCTATTTTACAGACATAAAGAATCATTTATGGGCCCAGTAGGAAAAAAGAGTTATCGAAGAATTTCCTGTCATTGATTTTTAATTTTTAGTTTGTTACGTATTTATTGAGTTTCCGTTTTTGGGCAGTAATCATACTCATATGAAATTTATTTGCCTAAATTTTCTTTGCTATTTTGCTAGGATGCCATGTGATCAACTTTATTTCATTATATCACGTTGAATTTTCGCTATTTTAGAGTTTCAATCATCTAACATCGCAGCGGAAGAGGCAAATAGCGGCAGTTAATTATTGACTAAAATATATACTGGCACTAATTAATGAAAATTCACAAAATTGCCACTAAATTATTAAACACAGTGCCAACGAAAAAATAACAATTCGCACTAGAAAAACATAAAATAGCAATAAGAAATTGATAATTCATTTTCAATAATTCAAAAGTGACCGGTAAAACTTTCAAAAATAGCAATGGCAATTAGTATAAACGCAATAATAAACTGATAGTTTTCCGTCATAATAATAAGTTTTAGCGCTATACATGTGACAAAAGTCTTTAAATTTTTGAAAGCTTTCCAATCAAAACCAAACAAATTATTTTAATTTTTATTTTTTTATTTTGGATTTTTTATTGCGATTTGTTTGGTTTCAATTGGAAGATTTGAAAGATTTGAAGACTTTTGTCACATGTATAGCGCTAGAACTTATTATTATGACGGAAAACTATCAGTTTATTATTGCGTTTATACTAATTGCCATTGCTTTTTTTGAAAGTTTTACCGGTCACTTTTGAATTATTGAAAATGAATTATCAATTTTTTATTGCTATTTTATATTTTTCTAGTGCGAATTGTTATTTTTTCGTTGGCACAGTGTTTAATAATGTAGTGGCGATTTCACATATTCTTATTGCTATTTTTTTCCATTTTTATTGATGTTTTATTACCCTGTTATTATTTATATATAATATATTTTTTTTTTTCTCCACACCTTTTTTTTTCCCCCCCATTACAACCCCCACAAATTTATACAACACAAACATAATTAGTATGGTGCCTTGCAACACCAACAAACAACCCTCCATTTATTACACATAACCCTTCCTTTTTATCCCACAAATAAACCAAAAAAAAAAACACCTGGGTTGGTTTTTAAAAATTACGGAATCTGTGGTAGGCTTTTGCACTTATTGCTGATTGTATTTTTCATTTCCGGTTTACAAATGGACTTTTTACCAATTCTGAGCTGATCTGATTCATGCAGCGCTGTGTGCCATTTGGCTAGTGTTTGATTTTACATTTCAATCTTTGTCATTACTTGATCATAACTCACAACATCATTATATTTGGTAATATTGTTTTATTGATTTTACTTCAAAGATGATTAAAACATTACTTATTGTTTTTCTTTACCCATTTATCTTTAACTCCCTTCCACTTGAATCGTCCCACTCTTTACTCGGTAGCAATAACTATTAGGTCAGCAAAAATAAAAGCAGATTGCTGTTATAAAATCAGCATCAAGTAGCAAATAGTGACCATGGCAACAGTAAATTAAAATGTATAAATGATAGCTTTGTAAAATTTCAATAGATTTAACAAACTTTTTCAGGATACCTCATATCAAGATTTTGGTGAAATGCTGCTATCGCTGAAAACGAACGAAAACGTGCTTATGCGCAAAACCACAGAACTCTACACTTTAACATTTTACAACATTTCTTGCATTTCAGGATCAACCGAACGAAGATTATATATTATAGATACGAATGCTTGTAGTATTTTTCATTTACATAAATATATACACCATTATATAAATATTTCATGAGAATGGGAGGGACCATCAGGGCACCCGATTGAAGCACTCTGGATGGGGAGAGTGGGAATGCCAACTCCCCATTGCTAACAGTTTGTGAATAGAGGGCGGGCTCTTCTCCCCGCCCATTGGGGCATCCTCGTGTTAGATAGCTTGCTCTTTTGACCAATTGTTCAGTTTTGTTGTTGGAAGGAGATTCTTTGTATCCCTGTGGATACGTATAAGTGATGTTGCATATCGATCCACCCAACCCCTTTTTGGCCCTTCATACAACGGCATTATTAGGATAATCAGTGGTTATTAAAGCTTGATCAAGTCTAACAGAGAGGAGAGCCCATTGCTGTCGGACTTAGTTTCCGTGCTACAATGGGTGGTAGTACATATCATACATCATATTTCAGTCAGGGGCCGATAATGTTGACTATGGGAAATGCATTGTCAAGTCAGTAAGACAAAATGAAGATCACCATGTAGAAGTTGACGCAAAAGAGATGGTTGAGAAGGATCCCGGGGCGTCTGATACGGACGAGATAGTTCCTGGACCAAACATGATCGAAGAGCAAGGCGTTGTTCTTGAAGAATCTGTAATTATAATGTAATATAATAGATTGCATCGGCAGGGATCGCATCAACGGATTCAGCCGTGGCTCTGTCAACTCTGAAGAGGGAGAAATCATCCGGAAGCTCTATGAGACGTTGCTGATGCCGTTCGATTTATGGGATATGGAGGCTGGCCGTGAAATTCAGGACGCATCTGTTTCGACGAACTCCAGAGCTGAGGAGGATTCAGCATTTGTCGAGGAAATGGGGAAGATTTCTCTGATGTGGAGGAGCGTAACGAAACAGCTTCCATTCCAATGCAAGTAAGGAATGTAAATAAAGTTGCAAGTCGTAAGATGAGCATTACGGGTTTGTTTTGGGGGCGACCCTGGCGTAGTGGTTAACATCCATACCTCTCACGCCAAAGTCACGAGTTCGAATCTCACCCCCGGACAAGTTACGAAAATACCCAAAAGAGGTATTTGAGTGACTACGACGGGAGATGAACCAGCCCGAGGCTAAAAATCTCGATAATACAGACAAAAAAAAAAAAAATTACGGGTTTGCTGAAGACGCCATCAACTCCCCGAAGAAATAGCAGTCATAGGAACTACAAAAAAAAATATCACCCAGTATTGACAGCAACCGAGCGGCTACAAGAAATTCGTCTTCTTTAAGAAAAAGAGGAGAATGAAGTAGCGATAAAAAAAAGCCAGAGCAGAGCAGAGAGAGCTTAAATGGCGATCAGCATTTTTTTTTGCCAAAAGCCCTATTTATCTTCGCAATGACTACTATGAAACTATTCAGTCATGTTTTTTGCCATTTTTAAACCCTCAATGCCAATTTGCTGTTCAATGTATTTACTGGAGGCAAAATAGTTTTTTAAATGTTTTTTCAATTGACCATAATTTAATAATATGAATAACCCTCAAAACGGCATTTCACAACAGCATTTTACGAGTTCATAAACTCGAAATAAAACCGTTGATAGAAGTAAAAAGAATTTGAGAAAACAAGGTTTTAAGATTGTTGTAAGCAAGCTGTGTATGTTTTCATAAACCTGACTAAAATATGAAACATATTGGCAGCTCTTGGTGCCATAATGAAACCAAATTGATTTCTAGTGGCTTTCATAAAACTTCAATAAAACTTAATAAAGTTGGATGTTTTTGGCAGTGTTACTTGAGAGACGTTCCTTTGATAGTAAATACAGTCAATAACAAAATGTCGTGTTCCATATAAATCGGCATTCACGAGAGCATCGGCGCGTTGCTCATTGAAAAGAAATTTAGTTTTTGGGATAGTTTGAAAAGATAATGTACTGGTATATTTGTTAAAGTTGCTTAGCAAGAAATTTGCGGTCTTATTGTGGAGCCAAGCTTTCAGCACATGGACCTTCGAAATAACCGAAAAACTCATAAACAATTTATGAGATAAGTCTTATATCTTGCGGATTTTCCTAACGTACTTGCTAAAGTGTTTGTTGCATACATAAGAACCTGATAACGTAAGCTATCAGCGGATCCATTTGATATGTTGAGCTCATCAGCTATTTCTCTCTTGGTCACACGCCGATTTTGCAGCACAATTTTTTTCACTTTTTCGATGTTTTCTTCGTTTATTGATGTTGCTAGACGGCGATCATGATGCAGATTTTCAACTGATGTACGACCCTCTTTGAACGACTTATACTAATACCTTATACCAAATGACTTATAACACACGTGCACTCGATAGAGCAGATTCTCCATAGGCTTTTGGCAATGTTTTCAATGCATCCGAAGCACTTATTCCGTTGGAATAACAAAATTTCAAACTAATTCTTTGCTCAACGTTTGATTCCATAGTAAAATTCGAAAAACACACTGGAGGTTGACTTGTTTATAGTGCCGTAAAAAAAACGTGACGAATCGTGCTCAAATTCGACATGTAAATGTATAACAGTCCTACCAATCTAAGAAAAAATTTTGACGATATGTCATCCGCGGACCGTTATATTCATAAAGTCTCGTTCATTTTTGAGCAGAAGGTATAGATCGGTAATTGGCTAAACATCGATTCTAAGAAGCTTAAAGCTTGGGTCAGAGTACAGCGGGCTGAGTTCATTTGTCTCTCCTCCTGCCCTTGTTCCACAGCACCAGTCTGACCGTCTGGCGGAATGATGCTGCTGCAATAACAAATAGCAGGTCAATCCGAAACTGGTGGGTTTATTACAGTTTGACTTAATTGGAGACATGAAATTAACTTATTCTCGAAAAGGCAAAGGCGAACTCTTGTAGTAGCATATATGAAATCAAATTACAAATACAGATATGCAGTTTGAGTGAATGTAGGTTATTTTCAAAATTAGAGATATATGAAGAAAATTAAAAACATGGAAAATTGCTGGTATCCTATTGTGCACAGACGAGAGCTCATATACTAACGAGCGATTTGTTTGACAGAGAGCTGCTGTGCAAAACATGAGAGATAACAAATGACAGTGCTCGCTTGCTGAGCAACGTGAATTACTCGAGGTACCTCAAAAGCAACACTGAAATTGCTCGCGATAAGGAGCTGCCTTGCCCCTTGGTTTTCTGCGTTATCTTATGCACATGTTTAAAATGCTAGATATGAAATAAATGCATGTAGTATTTCATGTAAATTTAAGCGATACAGAAAAAATAGATGAAAATTAATTACGATGTAATCGTAACCTTGACTGAAAACATGTTGAATGCAAGTTTCTTTTTGAAATACCGCAAATAGCAAGAATTGAGAAAATTGATATCATGTTCATTATAATCTTTCAGACTGAATTCAGATTTGCAACCGATAACATCTGATTAAACGACATGCTTTTATTTTTGCATCCTAAACTATATAAATTTACATGATCTCAATACAATTCAGTAACCTATGCATTAAAAAAAAATGGACAAAAATTGCGAATTTTTCATGGGTTTACCTTCACCTGCACAGAAAAAACTACCCATCAATCGTACACAGAAAAAATAATGAATATAACTTATGATATAATCTAAACAATAACTGAAAACTCGTCGACATAATTAATCGTTGAACATATTTCTCAATTCAAAATACCGTAAATAGCAAGTTCATGTAAAAATGTATCACATTTAAAAAAATATTCTAGCTTGACTTCATATTTGCAATTGATAACATATAATTATAAAACACGCTCTTATTTTTCTAACATAAGCACTTGAAATTTACATGAGCTTAACGTAATTCAGCATGTCATGTCATAATCAAAAAGTTATCACCGCCATATTGTGTACGTTTAGGTTTACGAGTGAAAAGCTGCACACTACCAAAATGCCATGCAAATTTCTGTCCCCTGAGACCGACACATGCGAGCGTCTTTCCAGTTAAAGAGGAAAAAAAAAATCAAAAAAAAAAATTTTTCCCCCATTCTTTTGTCCCTTTCCGACTTTTTTCCCAAATTTTTCTTTCTTCTTCTTTTTTACAAACATGAATTACGTCTCGTTTAAAATTCAAAATTTCTAAGTGTGTGGAACTTTTGAAGAACGTATTGAAAATGTTCGAAACAATTATGCGTGACTCTGGAAATCGTAGCGGAAGTGTGTTGGATTTCATGAACCACGTCCGAATTCACCGAAACCTGCATGTTCACAAGTGCTCGGTTGAACAATGTGAACTCGCCTTCAAATCGTACAGAGCCTTTGGAAATAATCTGAAAAAAAAGAGTCATTTGACTGCTCTTTGTTCTTTGTCGATGTGTCAAAAAAAACTATTGAACACAAATGGAATTTTCTTGTAGAAAACATCACAAAAGGGAAATAAAAAATTGTTATCAATAACTTGTTCAGTTTATATTTAAAGCAAAAAAAAAACACAGCTAATAATCCGAAAACCAAAAAAACCAGAAAGAAAAACAGCGTTAAAAAACGAGTAAATTTTCAGCTAACGTTTTTCAATGCTGTAAATTTAATATCACACGTAAATTTCTATTGAATATAAAAGAGGTAAATGTGTTACATTCAAGTACTCATAATTTTACAGGTTTTGTTCGAACTGTGTAGTAACCCATGAGTCAGCAGACAAAATTTGACAGCTCTATCAGTCGAACTCTAACCGTGATGGCAAAAACAGTGAAGCAACTCCGTTCAGAAGTGTGCGCGTTCAAACTCGTCGAAAACGGACATCGTGCGGCACTTTGTGGACGCCGGATACGCTCGTTCCGGCATCTACAACATCTTGGCACTATTAGACAACAATCAGAGCATCGAAAGAAAGCCCGGTTCCAGACGGCCGACGACCCTGAGCGACAAGAAGCTCCAAAGGATGCTGAAGAGGAAGACCGAGGGAAAAGTGGCTACATCGCTGCGTGCGCTTGGCCGGGAGGTCGGTTCAACCGGCCAAACAGTGAAAAAGTACCTGGCGAACATGAAAATACATGTCAGGAAGCGGGAGTCGCATCCACTGGTTTCGGAGCTGCAGGCAGTGACGCAGCGGTAGCGGCCGAATAAGATGGTCAACTCGATTTTCCCGGCAAATTGCGACGTGGCGGTGGTGATGGACGACGAGACCTATCTCACCCTGGATGGTAACGACTGACAGGGCACTTCGTATTTTACTTCCCCCACGAAGGAAGTGAGCTCCGAGGTGAAGTTCATTTCACACACCAAGTTCCCCAAGAAGGTGCTGCTGTGGCTGACAATCAGCGAGAAGGGGATATCAAAGCCGCTCTTCTCTCGCTCCGGACTGGCCGTGAACGGGGAAATTTATAGTACGAAGTGCCTGCCGGAAGTTGCGTCGTTCATCAAGAAATACGATAAGGGCGAAGACACGGTGTTCTGGCCGGTTCTGGCGTCAGCCCACTACTCGATCGTTGGAGGAGATGGAGCGGCTGAATATCGACGTGGTACTCAATTCGGCGAACCCGCCCAACGTCCCCCAGCTGCGTCCCATCGAGAATTTCTGGACCAACCTGAAGCGTAAGATCTACTCCAACAATTTTGTCACAGTAAACTGAGGAGAAATTGATAAATAAAACGAAGAAAGGACTCAAAAACATGCCTACACGCATGTTTTCGTCCGCCATGGCGAATGTTCCGGTTGACTGTCGGAAGGCCACTAGCAATGGCGTAGAATTTTTTTAACAAGTAAGCTTAAGGAGTGTATCGAAAATAAGCTATCCACAAACTTTCTTTCAAATTATGTTGAAAACCGATATTTTATTCATACAAAAAATTGATCCTTTATTGTACGAGGTTAAACTTGAACATAATGAAGACCGGATGAAATTTAAGTTACTCCTTCACGAATTTTCGAACTTTGGATCGAATGCTCTTCATCAAGTTCCGGACAAGTGTTGCATCGCATTTTTTGGACGCTTGAGCCCAATTTTTTTTTAACTCCTGCATGTTCCCAGCTGCCTTAACAGTCTTCTTGAAGACCCTTTTCACGATTGCCCAGTAACGTTCGATGGGTCGAAGCTGAGGGCAATTTGGTGGATTGATATTGTTCTCAACGAAATCTATACCCTTTTCCGCAAGCCAATTGAGAGTGGTTTTGGCATAGTGAGCCGACGTTAAATCCGGCCAAAACAGTGGAGGTGTACTATGCTTCTTATATAAAGGCAACAATCTCTTCTGGAGACACTCAGATCGATAGATTTCCGCATTTATAGTTCCGGTAGTGTAAAAAATGGTTGACTTCAAACCACAGGAACATATTGCTTACCATACCAGTACCTTTCGACCGAATTTCTCCACTTGAATCGACCTGTCCGCATCGCTCACATCCTCCCCAACGACGGCAGTAAAGTATTGTGGACCTGGAAGGGTTTTTGCGTCCTCCTTTACATAGGTCCTCCTTTTGCGTCCTCCTTTACATAGGTCTCGTCCATCAAAACGCATGCATCCGGACGCTGCAAAAGACGCGAATACAATTTCCGGGCCCTTGTTGCTGCTCGCTTCTTCTGTTCTGCACTTTGTTTCGAGATTTCCTGCTTCTTGTAGGTCTTCAGGTGGTTTCGCCTCTTGATACGCTGGATCATTCCGACACTCGTTCCTGCTTTTTTGGCCAAATCACGTATTGACATTGATTTGTTCTTCATGATTAGAGATACCACTTTCTGCTCCAGTTTCGGGATGGAAGAACCGGGTTTTCAGCCTCTTCCTGGTAGCTCATCCAAAGAATAGTGTTCCCCAAACTTATTAATGATGGTTTTAACACTCGCATGATGAATTCCAAACCGCTTCGCCAATTTTCGCATAGTAATACCCTTCTCACTTAGCCATGTGTCCAGAACCTTAATTTTCACTTCCTTTTCAATACGCGACATTTTGAAAACGCAGAATTTGAACCGCACAAACAAGTAAACAAAAGAAAGCTGACAGTCAAACGCACAGCATGCAGTGTTCAGAGCATAAAAAACCATCACAAATACATGCGTACAACGCAAATGTATGTGGATAGCTTATATTCGATACACTCCTTAAATAATTACCTTCCATGGGAAATTTATCAAAGGCAATTATATTTCTTAGCTTTTTTTATCACCATCCGAAAAAAGTCCATTTTTTGTAATGCAAATGTTACAACTGCTCAGTTTGTCCAATCAGAATTAAGAAGTTGTCACCGCCATATTATGTAACTGCACGTACAAGAGTGAAGCATTTTAAAAAAGTGCGGAAAAATATTGTGTTACTCTGGATATCACAGTGAAAGTGTGTCGGATGTTCAAAGCTGATGTGATTTCATGTGCCCAGACGACAAATGTGAACTCGTCTACAAATCACAAACCTAAGAAATAGTACACAGATAAGAAGAAACATTGAATTTTCTGCGTTATCTAATGCACATAAAGGGAATGCTAGATTTGGAAGAAATTAATGGGATATATCATGAGTCAGATAACGCCTGAATCTAACCTGTTGTATGAAAGATTGCAAACATTGTTGTATGGCGCATGAAAAATTGCAAACAATTTCTTTGTTTACGTCTCCTTCGGCTTGTAGTTAAATGAGGGAATTTCTTACGCGCCTGTTAAAATTCATTATTTTTTTCTGTGTAGTCTAACTGCTGCATACAACTGAACCAACTAGAGTTATGGTGAAAACTGTTCTAAAAAGTTAATTAGAATTAGATTTCTGAATTCAATAAATCATTATATTAATTTGTTTTATCTACTTTATCTCCAGCTACACAAAATCTGAGCCGTAGATTATAGCATATTTTAAATTAAGAACTCCTATTGAGAATACGAGTAAATTTACAGCGCACGTTTTTCAGTGTTGTTAACTCCGGACATCGCTTAAATTTCTATTAAAAATAATGAAAGTAAATTTGTTACTTCCAAATCGTCATAATTTTACAGGTTTTGTTTGAACTGTGCAGATGTCGCTTAAATCAGGTCTATTGCATGAAACAATTTCTATTGCTAATTGAACAAGGGGAAATTTTACGCGACTGTTAAAATTCATCATTTTTCCTCTGTACAAATCTAAGGTCTGCTGCCAGTTAGAAGAAGGCAAACTGTCATGAAAATAATAGATAGAAAAATGTTTAGCTGTGAATGGAAACGTTTTAGTTCAATATGTAAAAATTTGATTTTTGCTCATGGAAAGTTTCATTTTTTATTGCTTACTTTTTTTATGGTTTCTTTATGGTTTTTAATGTCTAGTCATGAAATTCGGTAGCTTATGATATTCATCGAGAAATTAAAACAAATTTAAATTCCTTTTTTATTGTTTCTTGTGATTTTGTTTAAGATTTGTTTATTTTTTTTTCATTGTTAATTTCGATCTTTTATGGAAATGGTTATTTGTTTGATTGTATTTTCGATTTTTTTGCTGGAATATCATTATACTATGGCAAATTTCATAGAAATAATGAGTTAGGTAGTTTTTCAATGTGAATTTTATATGTTTGCATTGTATCCACCCCTATTTATTCACCCCTGCCCTTCGGTTCAGAAAGGAGTATGGGCACGTTCTGCCGAGTTTGTGGCAGCAGATTTTATGTGTGAATAGGCTGCCACATCAACGTTCAAAAGAACTTGAACCACATGGACCACACATTGTAATGTCCATTTGAAGATGCGATGGGGGATCGTTACCCTGATATTCCAAAATGTAGCACGTAGTTAAATGTTTCTTGTCTTCTATATCTAAACGTGATGGAGTTGAGTCAACAAATGAAAATTTATCGGAAATGATCTCTCATATGCATCCGTCGAACCATTCTGAACGGCCGTTGTGAGAATATCACCATGAAAATCTCACATGCACATAGCATGTTATCAATTAGTTATACTTTCTTTCCCTTTTCCTGTTCTTTTCCCTATCCCATGGCCGCGAACAATACCATACGTGAAGACAACCTGGACATTGCATTAAATTGAAGCAATAAGTAAAGAACGCTATATAACTCAAACCAGTTGTACTTTCAGCTAAATATTTTACAAAGTAAGCAATCAAATGAACCCATCAAAATATACTAAATATAACATTACATTATATAACATATAATGGGGAAAGGGAGGGGCCACCAGGGCACCCAATTGAAACGATTTGGATAGGGAGCATGGGACTACCTCCTCCCTATTGTTAACATTTCGTGGAACGAGGGCGGGCTCTTCGACCTCATCTATTGGGTTTATTCTGTCATTCGAAGGCTCGATTCTAGTGCTGTAAGTGTGAGCTTGCTTTTGGGAGTCGATACTCTTTCCTATATTCGCAGGTTTCGCAATAGTGTCTCTGCTTACGAGTCCACTCCTTTTTGGCCCTCCATACAGGAGCTTGATTAAAACAAACAACAATAGAATCCTGATCAAATCGTTTTTCAGATTGTTTCACAGCTATGAAATGTTACCTTGCTACAATAGATGGTAGTATTACATCACGTCACACATCACATCACACACCACTCCTATTTATTCACTGGAAATTTTAATTTTTTATTGAATGAGTCGTTTTTGTTTAAGTCATTTTGTTTGTTTTGGTTTTTGCCGGTGGAATTTTTATTGGCTCACACTGTACATGAAAATGTGCTCAGCTGGTTTTTTGTAGCTGGATAACTAAATTTTTAATCGATGCAAGACCATGTAATCTTTTAGATTGTTCTGATTTATTTTCATCGGAAACGGAATATTTGTTCAAACAATTATTGCCTTTCAAAACACCTTACGGAATCCGTTTATTTCCAGCCGTTCATCCAAACCAAATACATAAATTTAAAGAAATCAGAATCCTTGTATAGAACGGTATTGCTTCATGTTTGCTGGGTTTTGCGTCAAATTCGGTACAGTGACTGCCTAGAATGGTAAATGACAATCTATCCTCCAAACAAATGTTTCCAGAAGATGTGAAATCATCAAAAATGAAATTTTTTATTCAATTTTCTCAACACAATGTCATGAAATAGAAACTTACTTGAAAGCGCAGTGAAAATTCCAACTCATGAAGATCTTCAAAACAAAATCTATAATGGCAATTAACTTATTCATTTGAGAAATAAGTACACAGCTGTTTATTAGCAAATAAAGTAGAAGAAAACTTGTTCAGAATGCGATTTTTTCGCCATTTGAAAGCATGCAAAACACAAATGTTCTGAATATCCTACCTTGATCAAACAAATATTCGATGACGAAAACTTGCCATACTCGCACGCTTTCTTCTCTAGAAAACATTCAACAGCAATTATCAACCCAACTGACCTATTTTTCAAATGAGGAAATGACTTTTTCCCTCTCTCTATCATTACCATCAGCCCAAATTTCTCACCTTCGAATGCGTCCTCGATACGGGTGTTCCTAAAAAAAAAGCTGACCTATGTTTTCTCCAAACACGGAAAACCGAGAAAATTACTCGATCTCTTCCTCCTGTCGAAAATTATCGTCGTCTTCGTCGTCGTCGTTGCTGTCCGATTCTATGAACGTAAGTACAATTTTCGAAAAAAGCAAAAAAAAAAAAACACTCGAAAACCTCACTCGCCAATTGCCTTAGAACAGACCATCAAGGGAGCAATTAGCCACTTAGCACAGTCGATCTTCTTTCGAATTCTTCGTCGCTCACAGCAGCCCTTTCTCGCGCGATTCACCTACTGCAACAACAAGCACATCACCACCTCCGGCATCGGCAGCATCGGTTAAGGTCACTGAACAAACCGTTTAGCTTTACTTCAAATTGAACGAAACACACATTCTACTGCTATGCATGCTTCGGTGTTTTATTTTATTTTCTTTCCTGTTTATTTTGTATCAATTGCATTCACCGAGCTAAGCATTTGTTTATCTTGCATGCACTCCACCGGGGTTTGTATTCGCGCGCGCGTTTGGGTCCTCTTCTGTTTGTTTCACCTCTTGATTTCTTTTATTTTTATATCTGGAACCGTATTTTTCATGGAAGAACACGGAGAGTCGTCGAATATCGTGCAGAAGTTGTTGGTTTTATTATTCGCTTCTTATTATGGTCTCTCTCCCTCTCGTTATCGTTTTCAGGCTCCGCTTGTACCGTGACGCGAAAAAGGTTCCTACACCAAACATTCAACGTCCAACGGGTTCGCGCACGAGACTTTGAAGGCAGCACTCGTATCCGCTCAGAACGTAGCAAAATGTTGAGCCAGGTCGTGTCTCAGAACGTTGCCCCGAGGGACATGCACAGAGCAGCGATCACTTTGTAGCACTGTTCTCTTTCCAATTGCATGGGGGCTGCCAACTGGCACCGGGTTTATTTTTAGGCTCCTTTTTTGCATGAACTTTATCGAAATCAGCACATCTACATCACATTTTCCCTTTGCTCTGTGTGGCTTCGTTCGAAGTTTGCCCTTTTTTCGCACCTTCAACGAGAGCTCGCTAATAAATCACTTGCCGCAGCGGGGTTCCACCTTCACACCTGCCCGCATTCGTATTCGTACACTTTTCCGATACTCTTTCTCCGGCTTCTCCACGCTATCACACAATTTCGAAATTCCAACCACAAAGGCACGAGAACCGTTCAACAGTTTTTCCACTCCCCGTAGTCAGGCTTTTATCACGCTTTTGATCTTTATTGCATTTAACCACTCATTGTTACCATTGTTCGTGTCGAGTTCAGAACAATCTACGCCCGATCATCAACAAATATCACCCAAACTGCGAAATCATCCAACGCTAGGAACTTTAAATCACCGATTCGAAAACAATCCAACGAAATCGCGCGAATGACTTCAACTGCGGCCAAGCGACGAACCCCTATTTGCGCTCACTCATCCGGCGCAGCATTCTGATGAATACTGACCGAGCATCGCGCCAGTGAGGCGCATTAAAATCGAGTCAATAATAAAAACAGCCGAGTGAACGAGTACACTGAGCCCCAACGAGCCTAGGCGTGGGACAAAGCGGGGAAAAGGGGGTCCACCCGTGTGCCTCCTTTCTTCGGGGCGGACGACGATGCAGGATGGCTCTCACTCTTTTGCTCACTTCTTTTCGCGCGCGCACGCCCGCGACCGCCTGACTTTACTCGCTCTCAAAAAAACGACGGCAACGGTTGCAGTACACATTACGCTCGTTGTTGGAGAAGAGCCAGCGACTTTGGTTGTTTAGCGCGAGACGGTGAAGTCATATGCGCTCAAATACTGTGTCAGCAGTCCGTCCGTCCGCCCAACCACCAGATCAGAAAACGCAAGAATGGGAGAGGATCTACCAAGGATTGTCGGGTTGATGAGATGAGCTTTCGCATTCAAGTGCCGAGCATCGAGAGGGAAGCTTTTGCTGAATAAAGAGGTGAAGTTTTAATGGGAACTTTGGGGAAAAAAGAAGGATACGTTCGAACGAATACACTGTATGAAAAAAAGAACTTGTAAATTTTCAGCGCAATGTTGGCAAGATTGAACACTACCAAGAAAATGATGAACGAATTTGGTGAATTATTTGTTAAGTAAAAGATCAATACCCAAGTAACATTGCCAAAACAATCCAGCTTTATTCAACTTTAATAAAGTTTTATGAAAGCCACTAGAAATCAATTTGGTTTTATTATGGCACTAAGCGGTGCCAATAGGTTTAATATTTTAGTCAGTATTAATTAATTATGTTTTTATTGCGTACAGTGCGCCAATTTAAATTATAATGTTTTTGGAAATTGGAATTATCTTCTCAACACCATGGGATCCCAGTAGTGAACAGCAGTTTCTGCTAGAACCAAAGATGTGAAGAGAAAGTATCGATAGGTCCGATAGAGCTCGGCAGGTTATGAAAATTGAATAGAAGTAATTTGAAATTGAGCGTAGGGCTTTGTTTTGGCAGTATTTCGAAGCAGACATAGACATCTTTGCCAAACATCCCACTGCGGGGTTGTCCCTGCCTTCATTGACTTGTCACTGCCTTCACCTACTCCGCAGTGGGATGTTTGGCAAAGATGTCTATGTCTGCTTCGAAATACTGCCAAAACAAAGCCCTACGCTCAATTTCAAACTACTTCTATTCAATTTTCATAACCTGCCGAGCTCTATCGGACCTATCGATACTTTCTCTTCACATCTTTGGTTCTAGCAGAAACTGCTGTTCACTACTGGGATCCCATGGTGTTGAGAAGATAATTCCAATTTTCAAAAAAAAATTAGTCAGGTTTATGAGAACCTACACTGCTTGATAACAGCGATCTTAAAACCTTGTTTCTCAAATTTCTTTTACGCTTATCAAAGTTTTTATTTCGACATTATAAACTCATAAATTGCTGATTTGAAATGCCGTTGTACGACTCATTCATATTATCTTATTATGGTCAGTTGAAAAAGCATTTTAAAACCATTTTGCCTCCAATAAATGCATGGAACGGCAATTTGGCATTGAGGGTTTTAAAACGGCAAAAAACATGACCAAATAGTTTTATAGTAGTCATTGAGAGGATAAATTGGCTTTCGGGCAAAATTGTAATTTTTTTAATCGACATATTGAAATATTAGATGTAATTGAAATGTGGAAAAAAGTAGGTGCATTTAACAAATTTTAAATGCAATGCAAATGAACTGTACATCGGAGACCAATTTCGGCATTCTTTTAGATAACCTTATTGAATTTCGTCAATTTTCAGGAAATTCATAATTTATTTATCGAATATATTTGTTTTTGTTGCTGTAATCTCGCATAATTTCCTAGGCACATTAATTTTCGGCTCTTATCGTGCAAATATTTACCATAAAATTAAATGCGGATATGATTTGCTGAAAAAAAACTCAATTCGTTTTGGATGTTAAATGAATCAGAGGAGCAGAGAATCGAACAAAGTAGAACACCAAAAACCAACAACGATATCACAGTAAAATGCTGGCCATATGCTGGTTTCCATGGCAGCCAAAAGATTTTATGAGGGTTTCTCTTTTAATAATTTCCACTTTTTTTAAACCAAAATATTTTACCTCAAAAACAAATATAAATAAACCGGAAAAACCTTAAAACAAAAACCCTTTAAATCATTTTTCCACAACGAAGAAGGAGACTTACTAACACAGCAATCTCAACTTGCATTCTTTTACCACAAACATTTATCCTTTCCCCACTTCTACCCATCTCACTTCCCAAGTAACAATTTTAGTTTTATTCCAGCCGTATAGCACTTCTCCCGGCTTTGTTGAGAAAACTACAATCAAAACTGTTTTGTCTACCAACACCTCCTCTATGCTTCTTTAAAGCCGAAATTTGTACAAAATGGCCCACTCTATAGACGGTTGTAAAACAAGTTAATAAAACCTTTATAAGAACCCAACGATTTGGAAAATGTTCTAGTGAGAGATGTTATGACCACTTGAGAACCTCCATAAAACCTATTGGCTGCCATTAAAACAGAATGTGGCCAAATGGCCACAGCTGTCAAACTTCATTGTGAAATCGAGGTTGTTTTTTGTTGTTCTGCTTTGTCCGATTCTTTGCTTTTCTGATTCATTTAGCAGTAAAAATAAAGGTGTAATGTTGCGGGAAATTTTGTTTGATGGCTATATATCCAAAACAAATTGTATTTTCTACAGCATATTATGCTCCAAACTATATGCGCATTTATTTTTATGGTGAATATTGGCACGATAAGAGCCGAAAATTAATGCGCCTTAGAAATTATGCGAATTTACAACAACATGCATCAAATTAAAACATATATATTCAATAAATTAATCATGAATTTCCTGAAAAGTGCTTGAAATTGGATGAGACTATCTAAAAGAATGCCGAAATTAGTCTCCGATCTACAGTTTATTTGCATACTATTGAAAATTTGATGCATTTATGTTTCCACATTTCAATTATTTCCTATATTTCAATATGGCGATTGGATCACAGTTTTGCCATAAAGCCAATGTTTCTTCGCAATGGCTATTATAAAACTATTTGGTCTTATGGTGACTTTCGTCAATGCCAATTTGCCGTTTAATACATTTACTGGAGGCAACATGGTTTTAAAATGCTTTTTCAACTGACTTTAATAAGATAATATTAGTGAGTCCTAAAACGGCATTTCAATACAGCATTTACAAGTTAATAAAGTCAAAATAAAACCTTTGATAGGAGTAAAAAGAATTTGAGAAACAAGGTTTTAAGATCATTGTAAACAAGCTGTGTAGGTTTTCATAAACCGGACTAAAATATGAAACCTTTTGGCAGCTCTTGGTACCACAACAAAGCCAAATTGATTTCAAGTGGCTTTCATAAAACGTTAACAAAACTAAATAAAGCTTGATGGTGTTAGCAATGTTACTTGGGTTTAATAACAAGAAATCTAGGTACCAGTTTTATTATTTTTTTGCATGGTTTCTTTGGTTAACTCCTAAAAATGTTCCGCTCTTGAATAAATTGTATTGTTTGCTGTTACCAACGACTGGAGCATGAGCATGAGCATGATTGACCGCCCGAGGTTGCTACTCCGTTGTTGCCAGATCAGCTGTTATTACACAGAGAACCAACAGATGATGCTTGGGACTAACATACATCCTCAATGTGTAAAAACTGGTGATCCCAAACCAAGGCAATACCGGCACCGGCCTCGCCCGAATGCAGGTCAAGTAGGGAATGGGTAGGAATATGTTGACGTGATATTCGCTTTATTGGAAGCCGCGGAGTCCACTGCACTTCCACGAGAAATCACTGGGATTTTGGATAACAGGATTGGATGGCAGCAAGGTTCGTTTTGGTTAAAGATAAGCTGCCAAGTGTAATTAGTACCGATTTCCGAATTGAACCGATTTTAACAAACAGTAAGGATGCTATTGGGGCCACTCACAGAGTTTGATAGTGGTATTTCATTAGGAAAACAATGTAATTCATCTCAACGCTGGAGAGCCAACTTGGACCGATCTTCACCAACAGTACGGATGCCGCTGGTGTCACTTACAAAATGGAACAGTGATCTATTTGTTCCAAGATAGGGTGGCCCGACGAGCATGGCGAAAGAATAATTTGGATCACAATTAATTATGTACCTCACCACCGACCCATCTTACCCGGCAAACCACGACTTCTCATGCTCACTCGGCCACCGAAACAATAGACAAAACGCTACGCCCGATACCAAAATATTGCGGAACAAAGTATCGACACAACCGATTCAACCGATTCAACTGATGGTCGACGCAAACCTATTAAAAATAAATTATATTAATAAATATACAATGGGTAACAATAACCTGTCTGGCTCCACGTCCTTGAGAGCACTTACTACCTCACGAGTCACCTGTACCCAACTCCGTAGGTGTCCGTCCAGTTTCTAGTACATTCATTCATCTTTATACCCGACTGAAGTATTATTACTTTAAAAGTTTTGAGAAAAAGAGAGATATTAGATATTGTCTTCGAAATTCGGTAGAAATAAATAATTTGTTGCCTAAAAAGAAACAAAATTAAGAACAAAGATATAAGTAGAATCCTTGTAGTCCCCCAGATGTTTGAAAAGCATAGCCATTTCTATGAAAAGATACTAAGAGTTATTGTTGCGGGCTGTCGATGGTTATACTTTAATCGAGGTCTTTTAGCGTGAGGCGATTTTGCTTATATAACTCTAGGAACCCAGTTTTAAAGAATACGCAGCTTTGAGAGTGTGCACCGGCAATGGGCGATGTATTAACTCAACAGAGCAAACAGAAGATGAAAGCCAAACAAACTACTCAAATCACGACGGCACAAATAATAACGTCGTAGAAGAAAGAGAAAATTGCATCGAATTGGCTAAACAACAGAACCATTGACAAAACAATTTCGAACTGCCAGACTGAACTATTTTCGATACATTATCATATAGAAGTGATCACGGAAGTATACTAAAAATTGCCCTAGAATATAAAGTACGACTCGCATATTCACGGCAAAGACATTGAGAGGAGTAGAATTCATATCACATAATTGCACGAAGCGGTTCAAGACAAAAAGAATATGAAGAAATTCACAAACTAAGGCTTGCTTCCTTTAGAATTGGAACAAACTTTTGCTCATATTGTGGCGCTCCTGGTGGACGGATTTGGAAGTTCTTGGCGCCCACGTGTTGGGAATTTTGTCAGCTTCACGCATGACATTCTGCAAATCGACAGTACTTTGTAAACAATCAACATGGAAGCCGAAAGAAGGGAAAAAAATGTGCACAGTTATTTGGAAAATCCATTGTGGTCTGCATCTAGGCTAGCTAAACAGCTGAAATTGCCCAGAAATACCGTATGGCGCGTTATCAAACGGTGTAAGGAAACATTGACGACAATTTGGAAGCCTCAAGCCAATCGTCGGAGTGGAACTGTCGACCGGAAACTGCGTGGTAAGATTTTGAAGACGATTAAGAGGAATTCCAATCTGTCGGACCGTGATTTGGCCAGAAAATTCGGTGCTGCCCATAGTACCGTGAGGAGAACTCGACTCCGGGAAGGAATCAAGTCGTATCGAGCTAGCAAACAGCCAAATCGGACCATAAAACAGAATAGTGTGGCCAAAATCCGTGCTCGGAAGCTATACGACCAGGTGCTGACCAAGTTCAACGGATGTCTTCTGATGGACGATGAAACCTATGTCAAGGCTGACTTCGGGCAAATCCCAGGTCAAAAATTTTACTTGGCAACGGCTCGGGGGGATGTTCCAGCCGAATTTAAATTTGTTTTTGCCGACAAATTTGCACGAAAATTCATGATTTGGCAGGACATTTGCAGCTGTGGCAAAAAAACGAAAGTTTTCGTTACAAATAAGACAATGACGCCGGAACTATACCAAAAAGAGTGTCTCCAAAAACGAATTTTGCCGTTCATTCGATCCCACGACCATCTCGTAATGTTTTGGCCAGATTTGGAAAGCTGTCATTACAGCAAAGTCGTTCAAGAATGGTATGCAGAGAAAGGGGTCCAGGTTGTTCCGAAAAACCTTAACCCACCCAACTGCCCCCAGTTCCGCCCTATTGAGAAATACTGGGCAATCATGAAGAGGAGACTCAAGGCAAAGGGAAAGGTTGTCAAAAACATCAATCAGATGAAGACCTGGTGGAATAAGATAGCTAAAACGATGGACGAAGAAGGTGTGCGCCGCCTAATGAGCCGTGTTACAGGAAAAATTCGAGAATTCCTTCGAAACCGTGACGAATAATTTTATCCGTATTTTTTCTTAAAAGTATGAAGAAAACGCTACATTTGTATAAAAAAAGATCTTGAATTCAATAATAAATAACTGAAATACAGGCAATTGTTTTTGTTCCAATTCTATCTGAAGCAAGCTTTACAAAAGACTGCAGAAATTGTGACGAAAAACGATGATAAGTAAAACACCTTATTAAACTTATGAACTGACGAACTAGATAACAAACAAGAAAAAAAAGACGAAACGACACCATACAAAACAGTTGACATGAACATGACTGAGAGAAAAGAAAAGCAAACTTGAAAATGTAATCCCTTTTGAGGCAGTGTCAACAGCGTCTCTTTGGACGACATGATCCTTGCCCGGCTTCAATGCTTCAAAAGGAGTTCAGTTATATCATTCTAACGCACAAGCTACAATACAATAAATTTTTTGATTTTGGTTCGAGAAAACTGCTCCGGAAGACTCTCAGAGCATATTAAATGACACACCAACGGAGCAAACTACAAAAGCATAAAGAAATCACGAAACGCCTTATTAAACTTATAAACGTAACACTGACTAATAAAACAGACTATTGAAGAAACAGATGAAAGGACTCAAAAAACTCAAACGTGGCTTCTTCCGAATCATTTGCAACAGCGTATTCTTGGACGACATGTTCCGTGTACGGCTGGCAAAATGATTCGAAAGGATTTACGCAACGATATCATCAAAGGCCTGGTGTAGAGGTTTCTTCTCTATTCAGAGTCCCACCAGTAAACATTCATGAAAAAAAAAGAAAAAAACATATTAGTTTAAGCAGAATAACGTGTCAAAGTTCCCGAAAAAACTTGGTTCTGCATATTTAGGCTAAATGCGAAAGTTTCGCGACAGCTAGCACTGCCATTCAAGATATTTATGCAAATGAATGTTTTCAGGAATATTTCGTATACAAGGAAAAGAAAAATTACCCTCCAAAACAGTCTTCAAGCGGAGCAGAGGGTTTTTCTTTCTTTGTGTTACTTTGAAGCGAAACCTCAAGAAAACTCAGAAAACAGTCTTGAAACTGGCGTTCAAGAGAATATATGGTGGGTACCACAGCCGTACAAGATACGCCCGACAGTTCACATTTCGGAAACCTAATTTAATAATTTTCCTGAACTTTGGCCAGAATGAGACATTGAGAATTATTTCCATAAATCATGTATATTTCCTCGTTTCAATCGTTTACAGCCAAACTAGACGCCACTGACTTGCTTAACCCAATCGCGAACAGCAGCAACTCTGGAGTAAACTCCCGGATATCCGGCTTCGGCACAACCGACTCCCCAGGATACAACTCCAACCAGCTTATTACCATGGACCAGTGGACCACCGGAATCTCCTTGGCAGGCATCCTTACCGCCTTGCTTGTAACCGGCACAAACCATCCGGTCAGTTACTCCATAATACCCCGAGTAAGCACGATCACATTCTTCCTGCGACACCGCCGGAACGTTTGTAGCTCGCAGTACTGCTCGCGATTCGTTAGCGTTCTGCGTCATACCCCAGCCAGATACCTGCAGGCATGTTCCATCCTCGACCGGTTCGCCTTGTTTGGGCAGTTCTACGGGGCGGCAGCTGTCCGTGAATGTCACTGCTTCCTCCAGTTCTAGCAGACTGAAATCGTAGTCAATGGTGACCGCATTGTACTGTGGATGTTGGTGGACCGTTGCCACCTTGACCTGCCTTCCACCGGAGGCATGTCGGCTGGAACCGACTCGCACTAGAAGACCATGGTTCCAACTACTGGCACAGTGGCCAGCGGTCAGAACCCAGCGTTCAGCTAGCAGTGATCCACCGCAAAAGTGACCGGAGGCATCACCCAACGATACCTGGAAGGGAACGTCCTTGACGTCTACTTCGTAACCACCGACGACGCGAGCATCCGAACGGAGATTATTCCACCATGGCCGCAGTGGATGGCTTCCGTCAGTTCTTAGACCGAAAGCCACGGCTAGGAATGTTGCTGCTAATAGTAGGACTATACGAATCATGATGGATGGAGACTTTTTACAGACTGTGATGAGTTTCCCCTGCATGGAAGGGGTTTTATAGTGGAAATTTGAAGTGCAATGGCTTAGATGCGGTCATGACCGCTTGGATTAAGCACTCAATAAGCGGTTTTTTTGTGTCTGAGTACTTTTCACGCAGGCTTTTGTTATCAGCGGTATTTTTTAGCAACTTGTTGAGTTCACTCCGATTGTGGACTTGACGAGATGAATCGAATTCCTTGAGTGCGCAGTGGATTATCAGCAAATAATCAGCAAGCAGTGGATTAATAGCAAAAAAATATTTACATCTCCAGGAGGATTTCCCGACGATTAAGGAATTGTTCAGTCAAACTGATTACGTATGGAATCGTCAAACTGATTACGTAAGAACCTTGAAAAACATAAAAGAATTATTACAATTTTATCCAGTTCATAATCCTACAATCCCAACAAAAATTTAGAAATTCAACGAACTCTGCTGAAGTTCGGGGGTTTGCTCAGAAACTCGAGTTTTTGTTAATCATAGGGGTGGGTTATTTTACCGGACAGAATCTTGCAAAAATCGTCAAGATTTAAGAGTTTTTCTATTGAGGAGATCAGTTCAAACAATGATAGATGTAGGTTGTGGTTAACGATTTTTGCCTTAAACGTGTTTAACTAATGTCATTTAAGCATTATAAAGTGTGATACTGGGGGAAAGCATTAATACAGACAACGTCATTGATATGCAAAAAACGAACCGGAGCCGAAAATCTCGATAATACGAAATGAAGGTTCAAACTTATTCGTACAGACCAATATTTCTAAGAGCTCTCACTCCAGCAACATACAATCGTCGAGGTGGTTTTCTAGCATCGAAAATAATAGAATTTGGATGGAGCTTCAACAAAAATTAAGCTAAATAAAAGTGTGATTCATCTGTGCTAAATCTCGAACCTTTCAATATCAACGTACAGGTGGTACTCAGTATTTTCTGTGATTCCTGCCGAGGACCGACTAGTTTCGTGAATTCAAAGGCTTAAATTCACCAAGTGGACTCATGCTTGACTCATCTTGACCTAGAACCACTGTTGCATCGGCTTCCTGCAGGCTCGGTAGTCTCGGCTTCTGGGTGACCACGATGTAGTGATTACAGCAATGTTACAGGGATAGAGCATATCCGTAATTAGTTTTTGTAACTTTGTCGAATCACTGCTGTGGATTGACGAACAAATTTCCATCAGTGTATGGCTCATTTTCAGGTGAGTTTTGTCACCTTTTCATCCACATTCTTGTTGTTTACTTTGAACCTTTAATGTTAAACATGACGTTTTTGCAATATTAGCAGGAACATCTTATGTTGTACAAATTGTTTTAGCAAAAACAAACGGTATCAAATGTTGAGTTTCTTTAAACTACGAAGGTCAGTGAAAAAAGGAGTAGTTCAGATGTAAGCACAATTTGCGAAAAAATAGCTAGTTTGGAAAACAGCAATTATAACAAAACGAACTACAAAGTTGACCATCTACAGGGCATTAATTAGACCAGTAGTCTTCTACGGCTATGAAACATGGACAATGCTCGCTTAGGACCAACGTGCGCTTTGTGTTTTTGAACGGATGGTGTTGTGTACGGTGGAGGAGGCAAATGAATCACGAAGTGCATCAACTGCTGGGAGAACCTCCTATCGTTCACACCGCAAAAATATCTGTCGACTATGGTGGGCTGGGCATGTCGTAAGAATGTCGGACAGTTATACCGAATAAAATGGAGACAACTTCGGTGTACAGCAGAGGGAAACCTTAGCCTGATTGATAAGTAAGTAAGATGGTCAACTTTGTAGTTCGGAAAACTTTGTGCAATCTTAGCGTCCTTCGGAGTCCAAAGTAGGCACGATTGTCAGCCATAATGCGCCTTTGTATCTCTCTGCTGGTGACATTATTGGCAGTCATCACTGAGCCCAGGTACACGAATTCGTCTACAGCTATGATTTCATAATCGTCGATCTGACTCGTAGTGGGAGGCTATCTTTTTTTTTTCCTATATTCGGGACATAAACCACTGCGACCAGCAAGTTGATGTTTTGTAGTATCCTTTGCTTGGTGCATTTTGAGTTATTTCATCACTATTGAGATACGATGAAGTATTTGGTGTTGTTACAGTTTGTTTGTTTTGTTTGCAGAGAATTGAGTTTTATTGAAAGTTTCCGCTATTAAAACCCTTTAAGGATTGTAGGCGTCCGTTTATCAGTCAAAATCAGATTCATGGCAAAGAAAAAGCAATGTCTCTGATACTCACTATGCATACATCAGAACCTTAGTCCCAACAACTTCAAACTATAGACCATCAAATCTAGAAAATGAGAATTCATTTAAACGAAGACTAACCATGTTTTCCTTATTTCAAGCTCCCCCTTGATGGCTCAATTCAAGAATTGTCACTTTTTAAAAGACATAAAATGTAATAAGATATGTTCCTTTGACTACAAAAACAAATATATTCCTTAGTTTGAATTAATTCAGGGTAGAGTTCAGTGGTAGATCTGATACCCCGTAACGCACCACGAAAAGGTGATCTCCAGCGCTACGGGTTACTTGACTTGAAGTCTTGAGTTTTTTGACTTGAAGTCTTATGTACATTTCCCCTCTCGTCTCAAAGTTACGTGCTACGTCGGCACAGCCAAAAAATGGTCAAACTTCCTAAAAACCACTTTTGTAGCCTCTATTTCAATAGGCACCTTAAAAATGCTTTTTTATTGTGTCCGGATTTTAAAATCACAAGTATTTTCGCTGAAAATCCGGAAAGTGCAATGATTCATTCAAAGAAAAATCAAGTAGAGTTTACGGATCACATTATCAGCATAAGATAGAATCCCTTTTTTAGATAGTGTTAAGCTCGAATAACTTGTTTTGAGGCATAAATCATGAGAGATAATCGTGAACTTTAAAAGGACTACTTTTTAATAATCTTAGAAAAACTAGCAAGAATATACCCCGATCAACAGTACCCGTTACAGAATCAAATACTAAGTTCAACTCCCTTACCAACAGTGTTGAAGCGATCTTCGATACATTTGTAAAGCTTCCGTAAATCATTGCATTTCAAAAATGGAAAATGTTATAATGTTGAAGTTTTTGGATTCGTAGGCTGTCCAGATATTAATGCAGCATGGTTAGTCACTATTAACTGCGATAAATTATGCAAAGTGACCGAAAATTGATACCGGTTGGATTTTAATTAATCATGGTAACTCATGCATTAAAAAAATTGACTTGTTTCGGATGGCAATGAATAAAATCTAATGAATATAATTAAATAAAACAAATTTTCCTAAACCGAATACGGATGGGTTAAGATTAAAATTGGCTGTCAAAATTCGGCTTTTTGAGTAACAGAGGATTTTTGTTCTGAAAACTGTTCAAAAATAACTTTTTTTACTTGGAAAAATATAGAACAGGTAAGGTTATGGACATAATGATGATCTAGATCATCCAAACTGTCCTTGGGTTCAAATCTTGATGTTTTACATAATCAACAAGGAGGTTAATAATGTATTGAACGTAGAACGTTGCAAAATATCCACGGCACTCCAAGATATTCTTGAGTTTGAATCTTGGCTTGAATGATCAACAAGGCAATTTACGAGGACTCCATCGTAGTCATGAGTTGATCAAGCACCATTGGACTTATTGCACCATTATAGTCATATTACAGCATTTTCAGAATATCTACGGCACTCCAAACTATTCTGGAGTTCAGATCTTGATGTTTTGCATGAAATAAATAAGGCGATTCACACAATTGTAGTCATACAGTACTGGAAGAAATAAAGTGCTCACCCGGAAATAATTATATCATTGCTTCATAACTTCATCAAATTTGATTATATTATTTAGCTTTCTTCTGCAAAGTTGACTTAATTTGCGTTATCTTTCAGTTTTTGAAGAAAAAAAAATTGCTATTCTCTTGAAATCAAAAAAAACTTTTTTTACTTAAATTAAGTTGTTTTTGAACTGGAAGAAAAGAAGTGCTCTCTTTTACCTTATAATATTTTACGGTGTTTTGTTCGTTCCCAGTCGCTGATATTGACATATCCTCTTATTGTTGTTTATGCGCGGTATATTCAAGAACAATTTTTCCCCGTTTTACTTGTTCGTTATTCGTGTTTTAAGATGGAAAGTAAGCAAATCCCCCTAAAAATCCGTAAACTCATCGTTCGAGACCACCAGAACCATGAATCGTTCCGGAAGATTGCTGCTAAGTATGCTTTAAGCTACTCTGGTGTAAGGAAGGTATGGAAGAAATTCGAACAATGTGGAAGTGTGGCAGACAAATCAGGTCGTGGGAGAAAGCGGCTTACGTCACCACGCGAAGATTCGAGAATCGTACGAGAAGCAAGAAGATGCTCATCAATAACCAGCCGTGCTATACGTGAGAACTTGAATCTGAAGGTATCCGAAAGAATTATTCGCTACAGGCTGCAAGAAGCTGGATTGAAGAGCAAGTATGCAAGTCGAGGCCCTCTAATCAGAAAAGTGAATAGAATCAAACGATTGAAATTTGCTCAAAAGTATGCGGAACAGCCCGTAGAATTCTGGAAACGAGTGGTATGGTCTGATGAGAGCAAATTTGAACTGTTTGGCAAGAAACAGCGCCCTCGTGTTTGGATAAAGTCGGGAGAACGCTTATTGGATCAGAACGTGCAGAAAACTGTAAAACATGGTGGCGGAAGTATTATGGTTTGGGGGTGCTTCTCGTGGTCCAACGTTGGAAATCTCGTAGAAATCGAAGGTATCATGACTGCTGATCGTTACATTGATATAATCAATGAAAATCTGGAGGAATCGCTTCTTAAAATGGGGCTTGAGGAAAGCTTCATTTTCCAGCAGGACAATGACCCAAGGCACACAGCACGAAAGTCAACTGCATTCTTCAAAGCAAATCGCATTAAACAGTTGGAATGGCCACCACAATCACCTGACCTCAACCCGATTGAATTGTGGTCGATTTTGGATAGACAGGTGGATAAAGGCGAAGTGACGAACAAAACCAAGCTTTTCAAAGCTTTAAATGAAGCGTGGCAGAACATCGATGAAACATATCTGCACAACCTCGTCGAAAGCATGCCACGACGTCTACAAGCAGTGATCCAGGCAAAAAGTGGACATACTAAGTACTAAAAGCTTTATATACTGTGTTTTCTTTACAATTTCTCTTGTGAGCACTTTATTTTTTCCAGTCGATAACAGAAAAGGTTCAATAAAAATTAAGATATAAATTTCCAGTCCTAGATTTTTACTATTTTCTTTGCACGAAACGATAAAACGGAAGAATAAGATGAATTATGTCGAATACAGCTCAAGGTTTTCTCTGAATGTGGAAAGGGTGGGCCTCTTCAAGATATTTTGTTTTGGTGAGCACTTTATTTTTTCCAGTACTGTATTACAGTATTCTCAGAATATCTGCAGTACTACAAACTATTCTTGAGTTCAGATGTTGATGGTTTGCATGATCAACAAGGTGATTTACGAGGTCTCCATCATACTTATGAATTGGTAAAGCTCTATGGGACATCATTGCACAATAATAGTAATATTACAATATTCTCAGAATATCAACGGTACTCAACGCTATTCTTGAGTTCAGATGTTGATATTTTGCATGATTGTAATTGTAGTATGACTAAAACTGTGCAACAATTATTCCCCATGCAGGTTTATCAGCTCATAAGTACGGTGAAGACATCTTAAATAGTCTTGTTGATCATGAAGAACATCGAGATCTGTATTCAAGGATAGTTTGAAGTACCGTAGGTATTCTATAAAAACTGTAATTCGGTGACGAACTAGCCCAGGTGTCTTAATAAAGATTAAAAAAAAAAAGTTTTATGAAGTTCTATGGAACTTTTCCAACAAATGAGTATGGTCGAGGCATCGTAAATCTTCTTATTGATCATGTAGAACAACAAGATCTGAACTCAAGAATTGTTTGGAAGGTCTAGAACAACTAAGAAAAAAAAAAACATTTGTTCGCAAATTTTATCCTCTTAATGGCTTTTATCACTTGATCAAGCATGTGAACCATAAATTATGTTGAAATAAATTGCATAAAAACTAGCAAACAATATTTGCGTGAAAAATGCATACCTTATGGTGCTATGACAATTGATCCATGAGTATGATTTAATTGACTTCAGCCCTAATTGGTTTTGACGTTTAAAGCTGGTTCGTGTCAAAAGCTAGAATATGTCAGCTCGAGATCTCCATGAAAATTAATTCCACAAAGATAACTAGAAAATGGGAAGAAAGATTAGAAATTCCCATTTAATACCAACTACCTTTATTGCTCAAGATAAGCAACAAAGATATTTGGAATTTAAATGTAAATTAATAATCTTTCTTCTCATTTTCTAGTTACAGGTATTCCACTAAAAAGCTAACACTCCCCAGGATTCCACGAAGATGATTAAATTGCAAAAAAATGGACAAATTATAAAATCTTTGCCTTACCATGCTAGAATAATTTCGAGTAATGTCCTTATAACACTCACAAAACGTGAACAGATTTAATTTGAAACTGACTGATTGAAGTTTGAATACGAATTATTTACTAAAGGAAATTCAATTGTTTAAGCCATCGTTTTGTTGATGATTACTCTCGTATACACCGTGATCAATAAATTCATATACACTTTTTCATGCGCGTTTAAAAGACATTTTTTTTTGTGTTTATTTCTGACACTTTACACCAGAGGTGCATTCGTGTCCAGTATTGGTGGATGCTTCGACTTGTTCGTCTTGGCGTAGCTGTTGTATATGCTCCAGCTAGAATCCGCTTTCTCGTTCGCTGTGTTATTTTTCAACATCATTACAATTTTCTTCTTTTACATCATCATTACAATATTTTACATATTCTTCGTCAACTTTTCATCTTCTTCGTCTACTCTTATATACTCTTCAAGTTCTTTATCATCTTCGCTTTTCTCCACCTTCTCCTTTTTTGCATTCTTTTCTCTTCTGTTTCATCTTCCTTTTCTATAGGAAGTAATATACTACTAACCACTCAGTTACCATCATTACTTTTTTTTGCTTGCTTTCCCATCCTATTGTATATGTGTATTTAAAAGACATGCTATGCGTGTATTTTGTATATGTGTTTGTGATAATTTTACGTCCTTGTATATACTGACACAAGCGCATGATATTCATTTTCCGTCAGTTGTTGTTTGCTTGTTATGCGCGATGAAGCAATTTAGGGAAATTGTAGTGAAACGATTTTTAACCGCCCGGTTTCAAAAGCCTGAGATCTTTTGGTGCTAAGCGTAACTTTATATTCAAGACCATCCAAAGGTATCAGGAGACGTCCTCTTTGGATGACAGGAAAAGGTCCGGTCGTTCACATTCGGTACGGAAACAGCGAAACATCAAAATCGTAATCGGAGCAAATCCGACGCAAAGGACAAGGTTCATAACGGAACATGGCGTCGGACCTGGACATTTCCTACGGATTGGCTCACAATATTGTAGGACATGATCTTGGATTTGAGGCTTTTAAAAAAACGTTAGGTTCATGAACCATCCAAGCAGAAGAGGCTGGGTAGGGCAATCCCAAGTAACAATTTTAGTTTTATTCCAGCTGCATAGCAGTCCTCCCGGCTTTGTTGATAAAACTATATTAAAAACTGTTTTGTCTGCCAATAACTCCTCTATGCTTCTTTAAAGCCAAAATTTGTACAAAGTGGCCCACTCTATAGATGGTTGTGAAAACAAGTCAATAAAACCTTTATAAGACCATACAGATTTTGTAAATGTTGTAAACCACTTGATAACCTTCATAAAACCTATTGGCTGTCATGAAAACCAGCATACGGCCAAATGGCCACAGCTATCAAACTTCACTGTGATATCGTGCTTGGTTTTTGTTGTTCTGCTTTGTTCGATTCTCTGCTCTTCTGATTCATTTAGCAGTAAATAATATCTAGGAAAAAAGTTCTGGTGTTACGGAAAATATTGTTTGAAGGCAAAATATCTAGAACAAATTGAGTTTTAACAGCGTATCATGCTCAAAATTATAGGCGCATTTAATATTGTGGTGAATATTGGCACAATAAGAGCCGATAATTAATGCGGGCTTCAAATGGTGAGTTGACAACTTCGAAGGAGGGTGCGACCGATCTCTCGTCCTCACAAGTTCCTACCTCACGCCTCCACGAGTTATATGATCACAAAAGACTGCCAGCTGAAACATGGAGACACTGGTTGGCGTAGCCTGGGCAATGTTGTCAATCTGACAATAGCGAAGTGAGGGGGTGTGACTGAACATCATGTACCTTAAGTCATATTGCATATTTTCCATTTTCAATTTATTAATAATTTCAGCACGCATTAGAATCATCGGCATCGAAAGCTCTCAATTAATAACTGTGAAAGTGCATTTGGAACACTGAGTTGAGAGCAGGCAATAAGCAATTTGTGAAAGCAATAAGCTTGAAATGCTATGTATAGTAACGCTTTGGAATCATCTTTGCATTCCAAAACCATGTAAGAGCCTAGAGCAACATGACAGGCATTAATGGCTCAATTCGTTTTTCAGCATTTCAGCATAATATTTAATTTAAAATTGCACTTCTAAACTTCAACTACTATATTCATAAAAGACTGGCATGTGCTTATAAGCAATGTAGGATTATATTTTAATATTGTGTTTGTGGTATTATGGTAAGATAAGCCATTATTTCATAAATCATCAAACCGGACTCTTCGATCACTCCGATTGCAACCTTTGAAATGTTACTAGAACAGTATAAAGAAAAAATTTACAACATGTCTTATAAAATAATATCTTATATTGAAATTTTATCTCAGATATTTGGAATGATCGATTCTGTTTTCAGGTTTTCCTGGACTAGAAGGATTTTAATACATAACTAATTTTTATCTATTTTTCAGTAACAATCCATTGGATGTACCATTTAAGTTTAAAATTTGAATAAATTAGCATTCGTGTCTATAATGGTATCCTAATTTTTCGTGTACAAAATATACTAAATATTAAATAACACATAACGGGGGAAAGGAAGGGACCATCAGGGCACCCAAGTAAAACGATTTGGATAGGGAGCATGGGACTGCCTCCTCCCTATTGTTAACATCTCGCGGAACGAGGGCGAGCTCTTCGACCCCATCTATTGGATTTATTCTGTCAAACGAGGGCTAGTGCTGTCTGTGTGACCTAGCTTTTGGAAGGAGATTCTTTTCCCTATATTCACGGGTTTCGCGAAAGTGTATCTGCTTACGGGTCCGCCCAAACGTTTTTGGCCCTTCATACAGGAGCTTGATGATCACAAACAATAATAGAATCCTGATCAAATCGTTTTTCAGATTATTCCACTTCTATGGGAAGTTACCTTGCTACAATAGATGGTAGTATTATATCATCATATATCAATAAGAGCCGATAATTAATGCGCCTCGGAAATTATGCGAGTTTACAACAACAACAAATTAAAACAAATATATTCGATAAATTAATTATGAATTTCTTGTGAATTGATGGAATTCAGCAAGGTCATCTGAAAAAATGACGAAATTGGTCTTCGATCTACAGTTCATTTGCATTGCATTTAAAATTTGGTGTATTAATTTTTTCACATTTCAATTATTTCTCATATTTCAATATGGCGATTGGAAAAAAATCACAGTTCTGCCAAAAAGCCAATTTATCTTCGCAATGACTACTATAAAACTATTTGGTCGTTTGGTGACCTCCCTCATTGCCAATTTTCCATTTAATGCATGTAATGGAGGCAGAATGGTTTTAAAATGCTTTTTCGACTGATTATAATAAGATAATATGAATGAGTCCTAAGGTGGCATTTCAAAACAGCATTTTACGAGTTAAAACCTTTAATGAGTGTAAAAGGAATTTGAGAAAACAAGGTTTTAAGATCTTTGTAAACAAGCTGTGTATGTTCTCATAAACCTGACTAAAATATGAAACCCATTGGCACCACTTAGTGTCATAATTTAACCAAATTCATTTCTAGTGGCTTCGATAAAACCTCAATAAAACTGAATAAATCAGGATGGTTTTGGCAATGTTACTTGGAATACTATTGCGGCACGCTGATCATGAGTTCATGATTTCTGAAAAGAAATCTTGTTTAAATATAAAATATAAATCTTCTCGGATGCACATAGAAGGAGCGGCCCGTATCACAGAAATTTGCGTCTGTTCTTAAATTTACAAGACACTTAAACTCAAAATGATAGCTTACATGACGTGACATAAAAATAAGTTGTTGAAAACAAAGTTATATTTCACAAATGCCGCTACTAATAATGCAAAAACGATTGCTTCATGATGCCCGTTTCAATGTCAAGGACCTAGTTCTAGTTACCGTCAGAAAAATTCACAATTCGGTAATCAAATTTAATAAAACAAAAAGTTCTTCCAGGTCATAGGTTCAAGGTGATAAAAATTAGCTCAATCTTATCCTGTAGGATTAATTTTGTTCCTTGATGTCCAAATGAGTAGTATCCTCTTTCATTCAGCTCCGATATGAGAATACTTAAATTAAATTAGTGCAAAACCCGGTCGTTGGCCATCGCCAAACAATATTTTAAGGATGCTAGCAGTTGTCGCCATGTTCAGATTAATAAATATTTTAAGCAACTGAACTCCGTGTGTTACGCTGCGTTTTTATTTATCAAGTCTGCAACTTTAATTTGCAAGCATTAAAATAACTTGCAATGCAATTCAATCTGTTAAATATTTAATTTTACGCGGAGCACTCGTTTTAAAATCAATCACAGAAGAGAAGAAATTTTAACTTGTACCTTGTCGTGACTGCGTTCAAAATAGGTCTGATGATGTTATAAAAACCAAAGACAATGATCATGTAAATTTCAGGCTTTCTAATCTCAGTATTAAGTCAAGTGGGAATTTTTTTAACGTATTACGGTTATCAAATAAATTCTAGAAGCTGTAGTAAATGTAGCATCCGGAACGTGAATTTTAGTGTGAAAGTATGCATTGTTTCGGGATTTAAGTGAGGATTTAACAATACATCAAATAGAACATGCCATTGAGTCATATTTATCATTGAGTCTTTAAGAATTTAAGCTCAACAAGGTTAACTTCACTCGTAATATTCATTATTTTTAAGAGTGTGTTTTTCGTACACAGATAAAAAGAGACATTGCATTTTCGGCGTTCTCTAATGCACATAAAGGGAATGCTAGATTTGACAGAAAGTAATGGGATATTTCATGTAAATTTTAGCCAGAAATGCCTGAATCTAGCCTGTTGTATGAAAGATTGCAAATATTGTTGTATGGCGCATGAAAGATTTTAAACAATTTCGTTGTTTTCACCTCCTTTAGTTTGGAACTAAACGAATTAAATTTTTATCTGTGTAGTGCAGCCTCACAACACACAATATGATAGAATCTAGGCAGCAGCTAAGGAAAACATTCCTGCGCCTCAGATAAACGTACCTCGGTTTCAAAGTGGAGCTTCAGTGATGGTTTGGGGCGCAATTTGCAAGCGAGGTAATTTATTTTCATCGATAAAGGGGTGAACATTAACGCCGTGTATTATAAAACAGATGTTTTGGAGAAAATTGTTGCTCTCAACTTACGACAGCTCTATGGACAAGATCATATACACACTTAGAAATTATGAATTTTACACGAGACGTAATTCTTGCTTGTAAAAAGTCGGGGAATGTAAATAAAGATTTCGTGTAAAGTTATGTCTCCTGAAACTGACAAATAAGAAATTCGACAAAAGATGTGTTTGATTGAATTTATTTTCACATCTCTTTCAACTCATTCTTATGTGCTAAAGAACGCTTGCATGTGTCGTTCTCAGGGGACAGAAATTTACATGACATTTTGGTAGTGTGTATGTATTTCAGCAAGATGGCGTGCCAGCTCTCACGACGAATATTGTTCTGACCTGGCGTAGGAATAATTTAACGGATTTTCTGGCAAAGAATGAATGGCATCCCAGGATCCATTAGATTTTTTCGTTTGGTCCTACATGCTATCCAAACTGAAGGACTACAAAATCTCGAATTTAAACCAGTTCCAGGTAGTTATCCAGAAAATTTGGAAGGATATGCCCATGGAATCAGCACGTGCCGCCTGTGAAAAACGTTTGAGGTTGATAGTGAAAATCATTCTGGTCATTCAGAAGTCATTCCCCAACATTTGTTGTAGTCTACATAAAGAGTACTTTTAATAAAATATATCAAGAAACTCAAAATATAGCGTCTGCGTTATTTCAATGCAACTGAAGGTGTATCCGAATTTATTGACCACGGTGTAAATGAAAGGAACGAAACAGGGATATTTCTAACACGTGAAATAGATCATACAAATCATGACTATATATTCGAAATGCACAATACACAATTGACTTAACAGCGGTTTGATCGAGCCAAAAATTGAACAATCCCGGAAATTATTTCATTTGAAGTGAGGATGAAATACTTTCTCACACAAAGCTCTCGGTGAGAAAACATTTAATTTGTATTGTTATAAAAGTTTGCTTTCCTCATAGTATTTCTCATTCTTCTACTTAGCTTTTGGGCTTCAGCCTGCCGCGCAAATGGTAGTGCTTTTTGAAGTACATCTACAGCTCGTTGTCAAGTATAAGTTCGATGTTCTAGAGGATTTTTGGAAGAAGAAATTATCGAAGTTTGCAAAGAAGTTCAAAGAATCTGTCAGGCGATTTTCGGATGTATTTAAATAAGCGCTCTCTTCATCACTTCCGGAACAATCAATGGTGCGATTTACTTGAAAGAGTGCCTTAAAAAGCATCTCTTGCCTTTCATAAGGGAACATCCAATAATGTCACGAAAAACAGTGACTGTTAAGACCCCCTCCCCGCCTTTTCCCGTTTTTTGTATGAACCTTCAAAAAAAATTGTATGGATTGTAATGTTTTCAACCCCCCCGACCTTACTGCGTTACATAATTGTTGGCCACAAAGAATCAACTCTATTTTGGCTCGATCTAGCATTCTGTCACTACGCTCGAAACGTGTTGGAGTGTTACCGAGTGAACAGAGTCAATTTTGCGCCAAAAGATATAAACCCACCAAATTCACCAGAACTTCCTCCAAATGAAAAATTCTGGGCAAGTTTGAAGACGGAACTTTGCAAACATCCCAAAACTATTAACACAGAGCTAGAGGAAGAAAATTTCGGTAAAAACAACAAAAACACTACGAAAATCGATTGTACAAAATTTCATGGGTGTGAAAAGGAAGGTTTGGGCATTCAGGATGAGAGATGAAATTGAGTAAAACAATTTTCAAAATCAGATAATCGGTTTAATTTTGGTAAGTAAATATATTTGTGCCATTTTTATCGTATACACCCTTAAGAACAAAACGCAAACAGTAACAAATAAATGAATCATCAGTCACTCAGTCAGTGTCTAGTGACCGATTTGGCGTTCGGCCTAATGGCATTCGGGCTACTGCCATTCGACCTAATGAGCCATCTTCGATTAAAAAAAAAACGTGTTTAAGCAACTATAAAACAGATCAAAGCCATGATGATTAAAGTTAAACACTAACAAACCGTTTTTTAATGATAAGACTATCGATGTAAAGATGTGTTCTACCCTATTTCTGCAACTCTGACAGAATCTTTGCATGAATTATTCTCAATGAACAAAGATTAGCAAATGTGATTAAAAATCTCAACTAAGTACCACAAGCTTAATAATCGCGTTCCAATCAGCATAGAAAGCTCTCTCGTGATTCAGCAAGCTCTCCAGTATCTTGCAGCTTCCAACCACCTTTTCGCTCACTATTACTGTCGTGCCGGTATACGACATCCACCTCTCACCAGCAGATGGAACGATCGAAAAATGAAGCATAACCTCCTCTCAGCAATTGCAGTCCAAGCGAACCACGAACTCGTGTGTGCAGCGAAATGCTCTCACTTAGTCCAACACCCCCCCGCAAGAGAGGCAAATCTACGAATTCTTCTCGGGAGAGCGAACTTGTTGATGCTCCGCAGAAACCGCGGTTGGTCAACACCGGTCCGACCTTGTGCTGAGATTCGCACCGATCCTTCACCAACTGACCGCGGTTTCCCCTCAGGTAAGACTCATGCGTGCCCATCCGTCCGTATCCACACATGGTGACCATCGTAAATAATCCCCGGGACCTTTACACACATTTTCTGTTGTTTCGTAATCTCGGTTTCCTCCGGAGCCCCAAAAATGGATATCTCATGTTTCGAGGAGGAAAAATTCCGCGAACCAGAGCCACGCAATTCTCTCGCTTCTAATCTGAACCAGAACGATCTCCGAGCTGTTGATGCCGAGGCTGCGGGAAGAAAGCTCATGCCTCGGCGAGCAGCAAAACGTGCAAGAATTAAACGGACGCATAGGTTCTGGGGCCTGCAGCATTGCTGCTGCTGCAGTTGGGTTCATATATTTCTTTTGAGCATTTTATTTTATTTTTATTTTTTTGCGAGAAGGGAAAAGAAACCTGCGAACCGTTACTTTTTCAGGTTTTTCTTTTTTACCTTTCCACGTGCTGCACTGAGTGCTGCTGAGGCTCGAAGGGAACCTCTGACTGGTTGACTCGTTTTCCGATAGGTTTTGTCGATTTCTCGGGAATATAACTGGTTTTCATGTTAGATGACATTTAGGAAAGGGACACTGAACCGAGCGACGGAGGGAGAAAGCAAAGGTAGAAGAGATCAATGAGGTCAATCGAATGCTGTTTCCTCCTTGTCAGCAACCAGCGTGCAGATTGTTGCATTCGAAAATTCTACATCGTCTAGAACCGTGTAGCAGCGAACCGATCGTGCCCATGTTGTAATCGTTAATTTGAAATCCTATGAAGTTGCGCATTTTTAAGCACACACAAGCCGATGATCGCCGTGTAATCAACCGAGTGCACTCTGACAATAGGCCATTTAACTGCAACAACGTAAACATCATCATAAAAACCTCATCGCAGCGGACGGACTTGATACGGTCGGGCGGTTGGTTGGTCGTCGGTGAGCTTCATCAATTCTCAAGTCTTGACCACGTTATGCTCTGTTCTATCGTCCATCATCCGTTCGGCTTGTCTAAATGAGCTAGTCATGGTTCTAAGTGGTCAGTTACTTTTTATCGGCTGATTCTTGATGGCGATACAATTTTCTATGTGTTTTGCTTCGGTCAGCACGGATGGTGAGATTTCAAGTGGTGGCGGAGTGTTTTTATTTTCATTAAACTGTTGAAGCTTACGCTGCGGTGATCTACCAAGAGCGACCTTGCACCACGATGATGGGATATTAAGTGGCGGAAAAGCCTTCGGTGATTGTCCAAAGGAAATATCAAATATAGTCTTGAGGATTTCTTGTAAGAGATCTTGAGACCAATGTGTCCGTAGCCGAGATCGTTCATTTGTTTTGAAATGTGATTTTTTTTTAAATGTGAGGGTTGTGAATTTGATGATTAGTGAATATTTTCTCCGTTTTATCGACAACAAATATCAACTTTAAGTCAAACAGAACCAAAGTGTGTATCCCAACCATATTTAAAACAAGGCTTATTCCTCTCCGCCATGCTACCCCGTATCGATTTGTCCTTATTTGCGAATTTTTAAATTGACGTATAAATAAACAAACTACTCAACATGCCAAAAAAACTCAGGCACATTGACAAAGAATTGAGACATTCTTGTTAATATGCAACGCTGGTTGAAACATTCAAGAAATTATGCACAGAAAAAAAATGAATTTTAATAAGCGCGTAAAATTTTGCCTCGTTTAATTCTAAGCCAAAGGAGACGTAAATTGTTTGCAATATTTCATGTGCCATACAACAATGTTTGCAATATTTTATTCAACAGGCTAGATTCAGGCGTTATCTGGCTTAATTTAACATGGGAAGTGCCATTTTTTTCTGACAAATCTAGCATTCCCTTTATGTGCATTGGATAACGCACAAAATGCAATGTTTCTTTTTTTTCTGTGTGGGTGCAATGTGATTAATGCAACACAGCTCAAAAAAGTAATGTGAATTTCTGTTCATTATCATGCACATTTAAATTATAAATCGGGCTTCGTGTAATGTTCTGGGATTTTCCATACAGTATCGATAATGTTGTAGGCAAAAGCTCATCTTTGTAAGAACTATTTTATGCAAGTCACTGCTTTGTGTGGAATGAAATACGATTTCACATGCTCTGATATTTACATCACATTGAAAATTCAGATTTGTTTTCTGTGTACACTCTTCGAAAATATCATGTAATTTAAAAAATTCTTGGATGCAAATAAAGGGAGCGACCCGTAAGACTAAAATTTGCGTCTGTTCTTAAATTTACAAGAAACTAAAACTCAAAATGATAGCTCACAAGTCATGACGTAAAAATAAGTTGAGGAACACAAAATGTTATAATACACAAATGATTAAACATGGCTTTTTCCTCCAGCAGCTGAGTCCTTTCTCCACAATAACGGGTGTTCAATAAAAAATGAGAATGATTTCAATACCTTTCTGTAATTAAAGTAAAGAGCGTATTTTAATTTTCACTCCAAAAGAACTGCTCTCTGGACTCCCTAGAAATGGGTGGCATGTTTCTTTTCGCTCGGGTGCTGTCAGTTCAATCGAAGATGGCGTCGAAACAGCAAACACTCCGCGAGCGTGTTGTACGGTTTTACGAAACGCATGGTCATCGTGGAAAAAAGTTTACGATAGACCACTTTCGAGACGAAAACGTGCCCGTGAGTACAGTTTACCGGATCCTGGCATCCCTGAGCGTGGAGCGGAAGGCCGGTAGCAGCCGTCTGGCGAAGATAATGACGAAGAAGCGTTGAAAAAGCTGTTCGACAACAAGGACGGAACGAGTTTGCGTGACGCCGGCCGAAAATATCACTGCTCTCATACCTTGATTCACCGAACCCTCAAGATGGAGGACATCATCTGTCGGAAGAAGACTAGGTACCCCGAGTACACGGACGAGCAGATAGCGACCGTGAAATCGCAGTGCCGGTGAATGACGAAGAACTACCGCGGGACGTCGTTTGTGCTGGACGACGAAAGTTACTTTCCGCTCTCGAAGACCCACATTCCAGGAAATGACAGCTACTATTCTAGCGACAAGTCGGCCACACCCCCCGAAGTAAAATATAAGTTTAAGCATAAATTTGAAAGAAAAAAAAGTTTTGCTGTACATCGCCATATCGGACAGAGGGATTTCAAAGCCGTCGTTCAAGTCGAGCGGTCTGGTCATCAATCAACAAGTGTACCAGGAGGAGTGTCTTGAGAAAATTCTCCTGCCGTTCTTGAAGGAGCATCATGCGGATAGGAAGTACGTCTTCTGGCCGGACAAGGCGGCCCCAGTGTAGTCCCATTGAGCATTTTTTCGGCTCCGTCAGTGCCCTAGTGTACACAAATAATTGGCGGGCCAAGAATACGAAGCCGTTGACTACGAGGATCCGGAATTGTATCCGGAAGATGGACGTCAGTGCCGTCCAGCGCTCTGGTGAGAGCATCGCGACGAAGTTGCGTCGTACGGCTGACCAGGGCCCCTTCTCCAGTATTCATTGACGTTTTTTTTTAAGAATAAACATAATAGTAAAGCATGTTTAGTAAAGCTTCTCCTGTTCAACGTCGGAACCCCTTTGAACAGATACCGTACTGTGACATTAGTTTGGCATGCATACAGTTTTCTACGAATGATGTTCGGAAAGCCCTTGAAGACCTCGAAACAACGAAAGGACCCGGAACAGATAGCCTGCCTCCTGTATTTTTGAAGAATTGCGCCACTACTCTTGCAATGCCCATCGCTGCAGTTTTCAACCGCTCACTCCAGGACAGAACATTCCCAATTGCATGGAAAACGGCGTCCATAGTACCGATCCATAAGTCCGGAAGTTACACTTGTGTCGAAAATTATCGTGGAGTATCCATACTTTGCACTCTCAGTAAGGTTTTCGAAAAGCTAATCTACTCAGTATTATACAGAGCTGTTGCACCGATCATCTCCGTTGCTCAACATGGCTTTGTGAAGCACTGTTCTACAACATCGAACCTAATGTGCTACGTTTCAGCGATATCACGTGAACTGGAGTCAAAGCGACAAGTGGATTCGGTTTATATCGACTTTGCGAAACCGTTTGATGCAGTACCGCACAATCTCATCATTGGAAAAATGAGCCACCTAGGCTTTCCAACATGGATCACTGAATGGCTCTACTCGTACCTGTCTAATCGAAATGCTTTCGTAACTGTGAATTCAGTGCGTTCCAGGACATTCAACATACCATCTGGAGTTCCCCAGGGCAGTGTTCTCGGCCCTCTTATTTTTATTATTTATGTAAATGACTTGTGTGAACTGCTTTCATCGTCCAAACTTTCATTCGCCGATGATCTGAAATTTTTCCGCGTGATTATCTCTCCCGCCGATTGTGTCGAAGTTCAGGAGGATATAAACCGCTTGCTAGTCTGGTGCGGTGACAACGGCATGCGCGCAAACAATAAAAAATGCAAAATAATAACTTACACCCGCTGCAACAACGTCATTCTGCACCAGTATTATATGGGATCGGATTCTCTGGAACGTGTAAGTTCTATCTGTGATCTGGGTGTTACGATTGATTCGAAGCTGAGGTTCAATGAGCACATGAGCATCGTTGTTGCCAAAGCATACACTGTGCTTGGTTTCATTCGTCGTCATGCTTTAGGCTTCAACGACGTTTATTGCCTTAAGACGCTTTTTTGCTCGCTAGTTCGCAGCATCTTAGAATACGCCTCACCGGTGTGGTCTCCATCTTACGTCACGCATACTCTTGCAATTGAGCGGGTTCAGAAAAGTTTCATGAGGTTTGCCTTGCGTCGGCTCGCATGGAATGATCCAGTCAACCTTCCCGCTTATCCCAACCGTTGCAAGCTGATTGATTTGGAAGCCCTCTCAGCCAGGCGTATTAAACTGCAACGGCTGTTCATCTACGACCTTATAATGGGCCATGTGGATTGTCCCGAACTCCTAGAACTGATTCCGTGGAACACTTTTCCTCGTCGGTTCCGAAACTCCCCATTACTGGCAATTCCGTTTCACAGAACGAACTTCGGATTCAATCATTGTTTTAACTTGTGTTTGCGATCTTTTAATGATGTATGTGACGAGTTTGATTTTATTTTGTCTAAAAATGTGTTTAGTGCTAGAATTAGAGGTTTAGATTAAGTTATTCTAAGTAATCAGTCTGTACGACATAGTCGAAGATGGTGTACAATAAACAATAAACAATAATGTTTTAATAAAAAATGCTGCATTCGTTGAAAAAGAATTTTTTTTTACAATATGACTAGAAAAATTCTCATTTTTTATTGAACACCCGTTATTAACGCTTTTTAGACTTCCACTGCCAAGGCTTTTTCACAAGTTTCCTTTGGACATTTCTTTCGAAGCAATGTCGTTTGATTTGCTTACATCAAATGATCGATGGAAACAAAATTCCAGGCCCCATTTGTTTGAATCTATGAGCAATTTTGATAGTTCTGGTCAATCAAGGAATAGCAATAACGAAATGTTCTCATGCTCAAGCTCAATGGTAGATGGGAATCTAATGAGTTCACACATTAGCAATATTTGAATGTGATGGAAATATACAGAAATCGGAGGAAAGTTTTTAAAATTTGCATTTATTTGTATGGCACACCCAGTACATCATTGCTGGAAACTTTCCAGCTTTTGATAAACTAGTAAGCGCCTTGTGAGCACCTAAATAGAAAGAAAACTGAAGACTTTGTTCATTTTATTTCTACTAATAAAATAGTTATATTTTTGTTTTACATGATAGAAAGGACCACTCTTGTTTTGATTATATAAAAACAAGGATTACTAAGAACAACTTAGCAAAAGACATCTTTGCAATAAAATTTCAAGCTTAGACTTAACATGTATCTTTGTACTTTCTCTGAGCTCAGTCGGGGTAGGCTACTACTGCAAAGCAAAACCATGCCTGAGTAAGGCTCCCGGCTAGGCCTATATATTTTACGTCAAAAAAAAATTTTCAACTTCCTGGACATACCCAAGTAACATTGCCAGAACCATCCAGCTTCACTAAGTTTTATTAAAGTTTTATAAAAGCCACTAGAAATCAATTTGGCTTTGTTGTGGTACCAAGAGCTGCCAAAAGGTTTCAAATTTTAGTCCGGTTTATGAGAACCTACACAGCTTGTTTACAACGATCTTAAAACCTTGTTTTCTCAAATTCCTTGTACTCTTATCAAAGGTTTTATTTCGACTTTTGAACTCATAAAGTGCTGTTTTGAAATGCCGCTTTAGGACTCATTTATATTACCTTATTATGGTCAGTTGAAAAAGAATTTTAAAACCATGTTGCCTCCAGTAAATGCATTAAACGGCAAATTGGCATTGAGCGAAGTCAGCAAATGACCAAATAGGTTTATAGTAGTATTTGCGAAGATAAATTGGCTCTTTGGCAAAACTGTGATTTGTTCCAATCGCCATATTGAAATATAAGAAATCATTGAAATGTGGGAAAAATGATGCGCTAAATTAAAATGTGATGCAAATGAGCTGTTAATCGGAGACCTTTTTCAGCATTATTTTAGATAACCTTATTTAATACCATCAATTTTCAAGAAATTCATGATTAATAAATCGAATATATTACAAAATTAAAACATTGTTTTTGTTGTTGTAAGCTCGCATAATTTCCGAGGCGCATTAGTTTTCGGCTCTTATCGTGCCAATATTCACCATACAATTAAATGCGAATGTAATTTGGAGCATGATACGGTGCAAAAAAACTCAATATGTTTTGAATATTTTGTTTTCAAACAAAATTTCACGCAACACTAGAACTTTCTTCTTAGACATAATTTACTGCTAAATGAATCAGAAAAGCAGAGAATCGAACAAAACAGAACAACAAAAACCAACCTCGATATCACAATGAAGTTTGACAGCTGTGGCCATTTGGCCGTATTCTGGTTTTCATGGCAGCCAATAGGTTTTATGAAGGTTCTCAAGTGGTCATAACATCTTTCACTAGAACATTTTCAAAATCTTCAAGGTCTTATAAAGCTTTTATTAACTTGTTTTCACAACTACTTATAGAGTGGGCAACTTTGTACAAATTTTGGCTTTAAAGAAGCATAGAAGAGGTGTTGTTAGACAAAACAGTTTTGAATGTAGTCTTATCAACAAAGCCGGGGGAAGTGCTATACGGCTGCGTTAAAACTAAAGTTGTTACTTGGGTAGGGCAGGATTGTTCTTGGCATAGAATCACATTAATGCAAAAGAAGTAAAAGGCATCGAAAACTTTGAATTAATTATTGTTACAAATTGATAATTGCATTCCAAAAACTCAGTTGAGAGGAATATAGTAAACAAATTGTGATAATCAATAAGCTTAAAATAGAAAGAAAGTCTTAATTGGCATTCTGGACCCATTTTTATTGTGTTCTACTTGGAGTATCATTAATTTAGTTCACCGTGTTGCTTAAAAAAAATCATTACAACAATCAATAGGTATTGAAACACTTGCTTCTAGTCTACTTGAATAATTTCAACGTATTTCTCGCAAATAGCAATTCGAGCGTAATTACCGCCATGAACAAATTTCGCAACGCAACCAGCACTCAAACCACCCTTGCTAACGATTGATCTCTCACTCACCCAAGCGCCTCAGTACGGTCAAACTCCAAATTTAATCATAATCCTGAGCAAACTCACACACTCAATTATCTGCATCCAATCAGTGCCTCAACACCATACGAGGAAAATTACCTTCTGCTACCACTTGGCATTCCAACAAACCGGTATCGCAACCAAACGACAAAGGGCCCCCACGAGAACCCCGGGCCGCTGTTCGTGACCTTGACGTACTTATTAACCATTGCCCAACAGCCGACCCTCGGGTGGTATGCATATATGTGAAAAACAAAAACACCTTAAAACAAACCCCTTTCCAATCAAGTACCTCACTTCAAAAGCTTGAAAAACAAATTTCAATCTTCAGTTGCCAAATCACTTGACGAAGCAAAAAAAAAATAAGGCAAAGATCAACTCCACATACATACCTCCCCGAGCATGTATCTTTGCTGCAACTGTTTACTTTCCGAGAATGTCTTCCCCATCATTATCATCATCATCATCATCGTCAGCGTCCAGTGCTTACCTGAAATAAGAAAAGAGACAAAATAATGATAATACGAGCAAATCAAAATATTTGCGCAGGGTGTTTTTTTTTCTATCGGGTTCGAACAAAAATCTTAAAGCTGAAAATAATAAAGATCATTAAAGCTAATTTCCGCCTGAGCACCTACTGGCCGATCACTCGTCGGCAACAGTCATGCATGTTGCTGTTTTTTTTTTCTGGCAATCGTCAGCCCGTTGAAGGGGACGCCAACCTTTCCCGCCAGCTGTCTTCTTCGGAGTTGCGGGGCGCAGTGCATTGGGGTCCTAATTAAGTCTAATTGCTTAATTAATTAATTTCAAGTGTGCATTGAGTAGCCGTGAGATCTTTTTTCTTTTTTGCGTGGCACCTCAACAGGTTCGAAGTGTATGGATTTTGGAACGATTTGTTTATTTCCACTAGTTTGTTTTCCCCTCCTCCTCGGTGGAGTATATTTGGAAGCTCTTGGAATTGCCAACAGCCTTATGTTTGCATAATCAAGTTTGGATAAATGTTGATACGGTTGAGCACGAGTCAAGGTGAGCTTCTGCAAGTAGAGGATGCAAGTTTTCATGCTCAGACTATGACGCTTATCAGAGGTCATTTCAGAACGAGTGCCAGGAAATTGTTAGCTTGTTGGGTTCAGCTAGCAGTTAACAACCCACATGTCTCCCTCGACGGGAATCTACTCGGATCGCATTCCTCATGGCTCCACAAGTCATTGTGGCCTATCTTGTTTCATCGCAAGACACGCACAATTTTATACGAACCTCTTCTCAGCCCTGCCTACAAATAGACAATTCATTGCGCAATACCCGATTCCCTCCCACCTCAAACCCGGCGGACAAAACACGCCCCAAAGAATGGGAAAAGAATGTTATTGCGCCAACAACACTTGTCGATAATCGATTGAGATGATACTCTCCGTCCTCACTCCGTCGATGCCGTTTGTTGTATCGAATCACAGCGTGAAGTCCCGTCGTCGTTCCGGGATATTTGTCCAACTCCAAGTCGTCAACCTCATCGAGTGGAGCCCAACGAGATTCGGTGATTTTTCATGCCGACTCGCACCGCTCCGTGCTTTATTGGTTACATCAGCCGGTGCCTGTGAGCGCACACGGAATCTAGAACTAACATTTATCATCCATTTCGATACCGTTCCAGCGCTAGTGCGATTCGTAGTCCAACCTTTCGGTACACATTGGTCATGGGGAGTTGATTTATTCAGCGAGTTTGATTAGATGAAGTCAGCCGAACAGTTAACGAGCAGAAAATTTAGCTTGTTGTGTCTTTTTGTCCCAGATCTCTTCCAGGTGGAGCAATTCGCGGAATCTAAAATAAGTGCCTTTCGTGCATTTGAGTTGCTAGGTAATCAATTAACCTTGCATGCGGGATGGAACGGGAGGCATAAATGTTCCCAAAGGGAAAAATCGATTTTCAATCGAGTTCATTAGCCAAATCGAAGAAATTCTAACGGGAATGGGACTCCGCCGAAGAACGGGTGGTGACCTACCATTCCAGTGAGCGTCTCTACGATTGTCTGGCGTTTGTCATATTTTTTTCTGATGAGTCATGGTTGAAGATGGCGAGCGCGGTGGTCTTGCGCAAGAGCGCCGCGCTGATCGAGAAGATTATGTAAAACAAAGAACTACGGACAATCATCATTGTGGGTCATTGGGGCAGGACCGGAAACCACGCGGATTCCAGGGTCGAATGAGTGGCGAGTGATCGATTTTGCGATCTTTGTGTGTCCTACTTTGTATTCACGGTGCATGCAAGGATTCAGCTGGTTCGATGAGTAATAAACAAGGGTGATTCATTCTAATCAGGTGACTGACGCTCTGAATACTAAATTGCAGAGTGCCGATGCAACTTGACGATCGATGGAGAGAGGAATAATCAACGAGTTGAAAGCGAATGTTGAAAATGATTTGTTGTTGTATTTAAACGAGTTTTTGAAACCACATATGCAATAAGGTTTTCGGTCTTCAATCACAACGAGTCGTTAGTCAATGTTGAGTTTAAATATGTCAAAAATTTGGCCCCTGTTTTTAATAACTGTAACGTCTCTAATGTGTTCATAGCGAAAAATTAATGATATCGTTCTGATTCGAAAGGAATGTTTATTCAGTGGTCAAAATTTCATCAGGTCTCATAGGGTACGGGACGGGTTTTATTCAGCAACTGAGACATTTGATGAAGCTGTATGTAATCTATAATTAGAACTGCCAATATATAGACATTAATCCCTCTGCTTACGTCTGGTCTATCGGAACATACCTTCAGCAACGAGCATTAGACTCAGAAAATGTCATAGCCATGGAATAAAGTTCCCAATTGCAGGGACTTTTTAAAAGCATGCGGATTGCTTTCCGATTAAAAAAAATGTTTCCTTCAGCTCCGCAATCTGTACATAAACTAACAATATTGTATGAGTGCGATTCCGTGCATGTGTGCGAAGGCGAAATGAAATAGGCCACGATTTGCTGCAAACGTCAATTTCCTCAACCCCTCCTTCGTTTTACCATCCGCTCTCGAAACAATCAACCAAAACATGTCGATTGCTACGACCACCTCATCGCCTAGCAGGTTATGAGACAGACGACACGACCAAACTTTTAGTTTGTCATTGATCTTTAGATTGGCTATGCGTATTTCTTATTTCATTTACTCTCACGCAAATGTTAGCCAAAGCGACTGTGACGACAAACGGGATGCTTCGTTTAAAAACAAACAAATGCAAGAGACAGCAGGCTTCACGTTACAATACTGGTGCCATATATCCATGGTGAACAAAGAGAGAGCAAACATGGACTCTCTCAAACGCAAAAGTGATGCCATAGCTGCCGCTCAACAGCGAAGCATTATTTATCGTTGGGTACTATTGGACAGCTCCAAAACATATTTTTCATTGCATATGATAGTGCCAGATGATGGGCAATATAATCATAAGCATAGATCGACCTCCAATGACTGGAAGAAACATAGAAATAAATAAACTAAATATGTAATAAATTTAACTCAATGTTCAACATCACATCCTGGCAACAAGCCTAGTTGTGAGAGAGAGCTGATGAAGACATGCTCTCCGGTACACGCGATTAAATGCAAAATACACAAAGGCAAAATTTGGACCCAAAAAAATGTTTTCTAGATGATGTATTTTAAATCTTCAAAATGACAGTAATAAGTTGGTAATCAATCATGATTCATGCATTGAATCATTGGCCCGATAGATAGAGCTTATGATCGTATCACTAAAAGTGAAATAATTTGGAAAATGTAGGAGTTATAGACCTATTTCCTAACAACTGATTAAAATAGTGACCCCTGATTAAGCCGTTCCGTACCCTATAAGGAATGTTTCGAAAATAAGCTATCCACGTACATTTGCGTTGTACGCGAGTATTTGTGATGGTTTTAAAGTGTTCATCATAGCATGCTGTGCGTTTGACTATCGTCTTTTGTTTGTTTACTTGCTAGCACGGTATAAATTCTTCGTTTTCAAAATGTCGCGCATTGAAAAAGACGTGAATATTACGGTTTTGGGCACATGGCTACGTGAAAAGGGTGTAACAATGCGACAATTGGCGAAGCGCTTTATGATTCATCACACGAGTGTAAAATTCAAGGAAAGAGGTAGCTCTATTTCGGAAGAACAAATCAATGTCGATACGTGATTTGGCCAATAAGGCGGGAACCAGCGTCGGAATGATTCAACGAATCAAGAAACGGAACAACCTGAAGACCTACAAGAAGCAGAAAATCGTCAAAAAAGTGCAGAACAGAAGCAACGCGCAGCAACTAGGGCCCGGGAATTGTATTGGCGAGTTTTGCAGAACTATGTCAAAGAGGACTCAAAAACCCTTCCAGGTCCACAATATTACACTGCCGTCGTAGGGGAAGGATGTAAGCGATGAAGACAGGTCGATGCAAGTGGAGAAATTTGGTCGAAAAGTGCTGGTATGACAAGCAATATGTTACTGCGGTATGAAGTCTACCATTGTTTATACTACCGGAACAATCGATGAGGAAATCTATCGATCTGAGCGGGTTGCTGCCTTTATATCAGAAGAATGGTACCTCTCCACTGTTTTGGCTGGATTTAGCGTCAGCGCATTATGCCTAAACAACTCTTAATTGACCCACGGAAAAGGGTATAGATTACGTTGAGAAAGACATCAATCCGCCAAATTTCCCTTAGCTTCTGCCCATCGAACGCTATTGGACGATTGTGAAGAGGGTCTTCAAAAAGACCTGCTAAACCAGCTAAGAATTTGCTAGAGTTCATTAAAATGTGGGCAAAGGCGTCCAAAAAATGTGATGAAACACTTGTCCTGGAACTTAATGAAAAGTGTTCGATCAAAAATTCGCGAATTTGTGAAAGAGTAATATTAACTTCATCCGGTCTTCACAATGTTCAATTTCAATTCCGTAAAACAAACAGAGTTTTCACTACAACCGGAAAATACAATAACGGTACAATGAAAACGGAGTTCAGTTTGTTCCGAAAAAAAATTTGTTTTAGTAACAATCCAGTGGATGTCAGATATATTTAGTACATACGCATATTATGTTCTCGTATTGACTAACTGTAGCAGCTTTTTACATGGTTAAGTAATTTAATTTGTGTAATGTGTAATTTATAATTCCATGTAAATCATTTAAGGTTGAAATTTGGATGCGTATCATTTTTGTCTATTATGATATCTTATTTTTTTGCGTACAAAATATACTAATTATTAAATAACATATGACTGGGAAAGGAAGGGACCATCAGGACACCCAAGTGAAACGATTTGGATAGGGAGCATGGGACTGCCTCCTCCCTATTGTTAACATTTCGCGGAACGAGGGCGGGCTCTTCGACCCCATCTATTGGGTTTATTCTGTCAATCGAAGGCTCGATTCTAGTGCTGTGAGTGTGTACTTGCTTTTGGGAGGAGATTCTCTTCTCTATATTCGCAGGTTTCGCGTAAGTTTCTCTGCTTACGGGCCCGCCCAAACGTTTTTGGCCATTCATACAGGAGTTTGATGATCACAAACAACAATAGAATCCTGATCAAATCGTTTTTCAGATTATTCCACTGCTATGGTAAGTTACCTTGCTACAATAGATGGTAGTATTACATAATCATAATCATCATGTTCTAGGTCGTCCAAACTGTCTTGGAGTTCAAAACTAAAGGCCTACCGTTTTAACAGTCGCTTTATCCGCTTTACAAAGTTACAGTATATATTCAGTCATATTCAATGAATGTATTGGAAGACCAATAGACATAATGAGATGATCTTGGGATATTCTATGTCATCCAAACTGTCCTGGAGTTCAGAACTAAACAGCTACTGCTATAACAGCAGCTTTATCCGATATACGAAGATACGATATGTCTTCAAACATATTTAATGACTGTTCTGGAAGATCAACAGACATTATGAGATAATCATGGGATTTTCTCTGTCATCCAAACTGTCCTGAAGTTCAGAACTTAAGATCTACTGTGGTAACAGTAGCTTTTTGAGCTATACAAAGTTACTATATGTATTCAAACATATCAATTTAATGCCCTGGAAGACCAACAGACATTATGAGATAATCAAAGGAAATTCTATGTCATCCAAACTGAAGGTCTGAAGTTCCGAACTTAAGATCTACTGTTGAAATAGGAGCATTATCCGCTATTCAAAGTTATGATATGTATTCAATCATATTAAATGAATGGCCTAGAAGACCAACCGACATTATGAGATAATGTTGGGATATTTTAGGTCATTTGGACTGTTCTGGAGTACAAAACATTAGATCTTCAGTTGTAACTGTAGCTTTTTGAACTATACAAAGTTACGATATCTATCCAACCATGTTCATCGGTTCTTCTATTTATAATTGATATTTATTACTTGAGTTGAGGCCGTCAATTTCCCATTCTAGTCCATTAATTAACGTATCAACTCATTTCAAAAGCTAAAAATCAAAATATTATATACCATAAAATTTCTATGCTTTACTACAACTACCTACATCTTTGTCGAACAAAACATTGCCATATCGTTAATATCCACGACGTGCGAGGCGTGACTAAGAAAATCCCAAAATTTATCTCATTATATCTGTTGACCTTCCAGAAGACTCACTTAATTTATTCAAATAGATATTGTTACTTTGTTTAGACCAGGAAGGTATAGTTACAGCTGTAGATTATAAGTTTTGAACTCCAAAATGGTTTAGATAACCTAGAACATGCGAAAATTAACTTATAATGCCTGTTGTTCTTTCAACATGTTCAAGGAATATGTTTCAATACACATCGTAGCTTTGCATAGCATGTTCTGAACTCAAGGACAGTTTGGATGACCTAGATCATCCCAGATTATCTCAAAAAAAAAAAATTCCGTTCGAAAATATTCACTTAATATGGTTGAATACATAGCGCAACTTTGTATAGCACAAAAAGCTATAGTTTCTACTGTAGATCTTAAGTTCTGAACTCAAGGACATTTTGGATAACCTAGAACATCCAACAGAACATAGGCCTCAAGCACATGTTTTTTTTCCTGTTTTCCCCAGATAGAAAAATTGATGTGGAACAAATTTGCCGAAGACAGTGTACACTTTTATTCAGTCTGTGGTTCTATGCAGCCATTTTCCTTTTGGGATCATATATGACCCCTTAGGCCTGAAGCGGTTAAGTTCACATATACATTTGCAACACTAACCCTTGCTGCATCGAAATGATTTCAGAACTATTTTTTTCATCAAAAGCGTCTAGCTTGACCAAATTTGAACGGATTCAGATGCATCATGTTTTATTGTATTGGTATTATCATATACCCTAAATGACCAGAAAATTTACTGCTGACAACTACTATCAACGACTTTCTGCATTTTTTAGGTTATGCTTAGGCAGGGTGGCATTTTACTATAACGGGAAAATCTATTATCGTGACTTAATTTTAAATATCTTGGCAACCATTTGAACAATTCAATCCATATTTTGAAAGACATGCGGCAATGCGAAGACTTGTAAGGTCTGTATCCACATTAATTCGGACACCTTCAAATCACTGTTACTTAAGAAATATTGCAGCAAAGATTGTTTTGATGAAAAAACCTATGATTGGTGTTTACATTCAATGTTTAGTGTTCAAGACGCGACGACGAATGAAAATGATTTTGTACGAACGTAAGGCAAATCCTGACTTCCCTTGCACTGAACTGGCCGGCTTGACGAGCCGCAAGGGCTCAGTGGGAATTCTTTGTCAAAACTCGAAGCTAAGAGTCAGTTCCATTGTGATTATATCACATTAATTCGTTTTTCCACTGTAGCAGCAGCACATTGAAATTGTAGATATACCATTCCTTATACGGTATATAATTTCAGGAATTCTCAAGTATGGTCAAATAATTTTAGATAATTTTTTCTCGTGGTTATGATACATTACAGCAGAACCACAATCTGTAGACATGTAAATACAATTAAAATGGTTATTATCATTTTATATTATTGCAGCCCTTAACTATATAATCTATTTATTTTATATGTCATTTTCAGCGTCACATATATTCGTCCATGTCAACTATAGCCCACCTAACCTACGTTATGTATTTGAAAAGATAGGAAGGTTTTGAACATTTTTTTGAGGTAGAATCATAAACGACAAATTCTACTCAAAAAAATATTTCCTTCTTCACCAAAAATATATAATTTATAATTATTCATTTCCTATTTCACAGCAAAAAGAAACATTTATGGGTTGGGGACCAACAAGAGTTATCGGCAAATTCAATTATTATTTTTTTGTAGTTTTCTTAAGTTTCCGTTTTTGGCACTATTCATACTCATATGAAATTTATTTCGCCTTATTTTTAGCTATTTTCGGCTTTTCCAAAACTATTAGGATATTAATACATGTCTAATTTTAAGTTTCAGTAACAAACCAATCGATGTCAGACATATGTTGTACCTTCAAATAAACGAACTAAGTAATTAAATTTTTTTTCCCAAAATGGCATGTTTTGACAAAAAATTTGTAAGTGTTTCTGAAAGAGTAAATCTTTCCTCAATACAGGCACAATCGACAAGGAGATTTACCAGTAAGAGTGACTGCAGAAGTGATTGCTACCCTGCATCAAACACTATAAAGAAAAATTTTTGTTCTGGCCTGATTTATCATCATGTCATTATGCTAAAACTGTGATGGAGTGGTACGAAGCAAATCAAGTGAATATTGTACCAAAAACCACAAATCCGTCAAATTACCATAGTTACTTCAAATCGAGAGTTATTGGGCTCTGATGAACCGGAAGCTTTCAAGAAAGAAACAAAGAATCAAAGTTATCAACTACTTCCAACAAATTTGGACAAGGACAGCCACCACGTTATTTGACGAGTCTGTAACAACGAAGCGATGCAAACGTATTCGGACCAAAACCACATGGCAATTATTACGGAGGAAGAACTGAACTGCGATGAACGGATCATTTTCTACCTGCCTCATTATCTGATCTTCAATGAGTAAAACGCAACCACAAAGACTCAGCCAGTATTCGACGGTTTGGTCCAAATGACATTCAAAAAAGGATGCGTTGATGACAGGTCCGGTGATCCAGGACCAATTATTCGGTTTGGTTGCGCGTTTTTGTAAATATTTAATCACTCTCGTTGTTGACATCGAGAAAATGTACTTGCAAGTCAAGGTACACCCAAACGACACGAGTTTTTTAGAGTCACTTTTGGCGTATCACCCTCGTCATATCTTTTCACACGATGTTTACAGCAGCTGGAACATGATGGAGGTAACCTACAGTACTGGCAAAAAAAAGTACACACTGTAAAACCCTTTAGAAAATTAATTATATGTTGACTGTGATGAAGTATAGCACATGAGTTTGTTTGAAGAAAATTATCGATATTCCATATGTATTTAAATGAATGTGTCAGTATGCGGACGGCGTGCTTCATTTACCTGTGATCGAGAAAATGTTTAACAATTTAAACTGGCAAAAATAAAGTACATACCACAGTGACATTATTTTTTATCACTACATACAACACCATATCGATAAACTCTTCTCTTGTCCACTCATACTGGACGTAACCATTGCAAGTGTCAAACGTTTGTAATCGTGTTTGCGCTATAGATGCAAAGTTTCGAGTTTGTTGTTTGAAGTACATCGAAAGCATGAAAATATCGTTGCAAGTGCGAAAACTTATTGTGAGAGATTGTGAAAATGGTCTCTCATACAGGAAAATCGCGAAAAAGTTCGGAGTCAGCTTTTCTGCGGTTCATAAGCTTTGGAAAATATATCAACAGCGGGGAAATGTGAGTGATAAAGGTGGCCGAGGAAGAAATCGTTTGACAACAGTCAGACAAGATGCTCGAATACTACGAGAAGCGAGAAGTAACCCGAAAATAACAAGCCGTGCGATCAGAGAAAGCTTGTCCCTAAATATATCCGCAAGAACTGTTCGTCTGCGATTGGAACAAGAAGGGCTTAAGAACAAGTTTGCCGTACGCCGTCCTCACATCAGTAAGCATAATAGAATCAAACGATTGAAATTTGCGAAAAAGTATGCGGATAAGCCCATTTCCTTCTTGAAAACGGTTCTTTGGACAGGCGAAAGTAAATTCGAGCTGTTTGGTACCAAACAACGGCCGAAGGTATGGATCAAACCAGGCGAGGAACTTCTGGACAAAAATGTAAGAAAAACAGTAAAGCACGGTGGAGGCAACATTATGGTGTGGGGGTGCTTTGCTTGATGAGGAGTTGGAGAATTGATCCGTATTGAAGGAATTATGACGGCCGACAAGTATATCGACATCGTCTCCGAAAATCTGGAGGTTTTCTTGCTGAAGGTTGGGCTCGAGCATGACTTCCTCTTTCAACAAGACAACGACTCAAAACATACGGCTCGTAGAACTCAAACGTTTTTCCGTTGATCACGTACCAAAGTGTTGGAATGGCCGCCCCAGTCACCGGACTTGAATCCAATCAAGAATTTGGGGTCGATATTGGATTCAAAAATGGAAAAAAAAACCAATGTTACCAACAAAAACCTGCTCTTTGAAGCTCTACAGGAGATCTGGGAGTCAATTGACGAGCGTTATTTGCGAAATCTCGTCGAAAGTATGCCACGTCGTCTGGAAGCAGTCATCGGTGCCAAAGGAGGCCAAACAAAGTACTGAGTTCGAGTCAGTTTTGATTAAATTTGATTACCTAGTTATACTTCTTCTCTGTGTACTTTTTTCTTGCCAAGCGAAAATAAGAGAATTAAAGAATTTCGAGCTACTCCAAAACAATATGTCTTCTAAAAAAATTTGATATACGTTTTATTGCTTATTCTTTTCGTCCAAAGGAATCATTGTTGTAACTATAAAGATTAAAATATAATCTTTCGAAGAAAATGTAACTTATGAGTGTGTACTTTTTTCTTGCCAGTACTGTATATCCACGAGCAAAAGCAACACTTCTATGCATGACTTCTATGTTGATGATTTCATCGGAGGAGCAGATTCCTAACAAGAAACCTGCGGCAAGAGCAGGTGTAACTGATGTGGAAATTAGTATCAAGCGCTGGAAGTACTTGGCAGGAGGCCGCTGGTGAATTTGGCACTTCGTTGTCAATGCATTTCGACCAGGGTCAGGTGAAAACGCTGGGAATAAATTGGCAACCAGGGTCAGCCTTGCTGAATACTAAGGTTTTGAGTCTAACTGTTAATGGGCAGTGGTCAAGGCGAAAAGTTTTTTTTTCGTTATCGCTCAGCTGTAGAATCCTTCTGGTATTAGTGCTTCAGTTATCACGTGGGCCAAGATCCAGATGCAGCTATTCGGGGTAGCTATTCAAAATTGGGATAGTCCACTGCCTCAATACATTGCAAATCGATGGACGGATTGCTATCAGCAGCTTCTGGCACTCGTTCACTGATCATTCAGTCATGATCCAGTTCCACGTGTTTTCAGATGCATCCGAAGCTGCCTACTGAGCATGCATCTACGCTAGTTCAATTAGTTAATTTGAATGAATCAAAGTAGAGTTTGTTTGATCGGTTTGTACAAATCCAGCTTAAGTTGACTAGAGCCAGACTTTATGCCGGATCTTGGCAAATCCTTCAAGAAAAGCTCCGTGCCAAACTTGCCGATGACATTTTTCACGCTTGTGTGGTGCACTTCAGCATGTTTTGCTATTTGGTTCTAGATGACACCCTTTTCGATGCACCAAATGTGCAGAATTTCCTTCCGCATTTCTACATCAATTAAAGTGACCAATTATAGTGAGCAAAATGATTGCAAAACAGTTTTTGAATGGCAAACAAACATTTCCTCGAAAATCTTCATCAGTATTTAAGTGAAGTGTGTTTGAAACGTACTACTTACTCTTTGATACCCTCCTGAAGGACTAAAAATGTTGAATTTTCATTTGATTGCCTGTCATGATTATTCGGCTTGACCCTGATCATGATGATTGCCTAAAAAAAAAACATAAGGACCAAAACAAACCAAACACGTTTCTCTACAGAAATCAGATCCATTAACCAATCCATGTCATTGTAACACCTTCAAGAAAATCCCTTAAACTTAAACAAAATACCAATCTGTACCCGAGTTGATCGAGTTCAGTCAAATAAGAAACTTCAATTTCACATAAGCCACCGTGCTTCCTCATTATCCTCGGCGCAAAATGCACGAACCGTGCTTTCAATTTCATTTTATCATTATTTCACCATAATTTATTACCCTTCAGGGCAACAAAACAGAAGCAACAACGTCCGCCACATTCAATGTACCAGACCTACCCGAACGAGAGAAAAAGCCTACCCAATTCTCCGGCCTGTTCTGTGGCAGCAACCCCAATCCGGGGAGAAATTATCGCAACACTTTCCCCGGGCCATTGCCGTAATTGAATCTCTCGAACCGCCTGCTCTACAAATCGTGAATTAATTATCATATTTATTTGTTTTGCCTGTTACCGAGTTCGGCGAAGGATCCAGGCTTCCTCTCCGCCGGTTTGTGGAACGCTGCCATATGCCACGATCGATGGTGATTTGATTTGGTGGTTCTCTCATTAAAATTGCTGACTGCCACCACTGAGCATAGAGGTAGAAATCCGTGCTGCTTCGGGGTAGCTTGTAACAACAACAACAACAATATGCAACACTGTTGATGTCGGTTGTCAGCTATTTGAAAGAAGCGAGTAGTTTGTCCGAGGCCACTGAAATGATCAATCTACTTTGACGGGATGACGGATTGTCCGGTGAAGTGGGAGCAGTTCGTGATTCACTTGAAGGGATATTTCATTCGAAGAACTTGTTGGTTTTGTTAAGTTTAATGTTCCTGATCGAATTTCTGACATTCAGCGGACACGGTGTGAATTTATAAAAGGGAAAATGCCACGAAAAGATTACCAGCAAAATGTCATCAGCTAAATACAACAAACAAATCATAATCAGATAAATTCGTTTAAATATGATTTCACAGCTTCACCACATGACCATAGGAGCGGGTCCAAATTAAATATCGTGAGGTAGGTCCACGGCTCTGCGATAATCCGATTGGCTCTCGCGCGTGCCGTATGCGACATTTGGAAAGTTCACGCCTTGCACTACTTACTTTGAACCCACTTGGCAAGCAGAGGCAGCCGTTGTTGGTTTCTCCGGCCGTAATCTGGTGCACAATTTGTCACTGTCACCCCATAGGTCACCACGCCCGACCAATTTGCCTGCTGCCATAAGTTAATGTCTGTTGTTAACCGAATCGAATGCAATCATCCTAAATCGTGTTGCTCTTAAATGTTTTCCCCGTGAAATGTGAGTCGCCTCCCATACGACAGGTCCACCTACTTTGTGCACCGAGCAACGAAATCCGCGAATGTTGCAGAGTGCGGTAATTTCGCTGCATCGCGATTCCGGAGAAAAGGAAAAATCGGGAATAAGGTTTATTGATGAATCGTCAAAGTCGTGAAGTCGATCGCGAAATTTAGCAGTCAATTCGATGGCCAATTGTGCACAAAGCAGCAATTCAAAGTCAAACCATCGATCGCGATCGGGGTGGTTTTGTAGAACAAAGCAATGGAAGCCACTCAAGATGTTTGAATAGAAACGGACCGACAGCTGTACAAATTTAGTGAAGTTGTGGATAGAAAATAGTCGAACAATCGACAAAGCAACGACGACGACGACGACGACGAAGACGATGACGACGGCGATGCCAAGAGCGATTTGAATTATTTAATATAAAAATATGAGATAATTACGTTAATTTCGATCACGATTTGGCTCTTGAGCAGAAATGATGGCAAGTTGTGGATCAAGCATGGAAATGTATGTTTTTTATTTTGTTGTGGATAAACTGAACAAGAGATGGCATCGAAGAGTTAGGTGAACAATTGGGTTTTACTTTCTAACGAAAAATTTCCGGTCAGATCAAAACGTTTGATGACTGTAGTACACGGATTGCTGGAAGTGATCCGCGATTTGTCTAGACTTTTATTGGAAATGCTGTAGATGCGTAAATGAATGCATCACGATGCTATTAACGTGATTTGTTGACGATTGGTTTTATATAAACTGAGTAAGATAACAAATTGCATTGAACATTTAACAATTAAGTGTTATATTTTGAGCATGAGATTTCATTGACCGCCCGGGATTGCTGCTCCGTTGTTGCCAGATCAGCTGTTATTACACAGAGAACCAACAGATGATGCTTGGGACTAACATATATCCTCAATGTGTAAAAACTGGTGATCCCAAACTAAGGCAACACCAGCGCCGGCCTCGCCCGAATGCAGGTCAAGTAGTGATACTCGCTTCATTGGAAGCCACAGAGTCCACTTCACTTCCACAAGAAATCACTGGGATTTTGGATAACAGGATTGGGTTGCAGCAGGGTTCGTTCTGGTTAACGATAAGCTGTCCAGTGGTATATATTTAAAAATTAGTAGGGAAGCGGAACCTATCTTGAGCTCAATAAGCAGACCTCCAGTGGAAATCGTTGAATATGCACTGAATACCGAACACTGAGTACACAAGTTATTCACAATTTATTCGTTCACCTACCGTTAATCGTTTAGCAACACACAAAACATTCGATTCTGATAATTTTCTTCCAATTTAATACGGAAAAGTTGCCACTGCTATTTATTTTAATAATATCACGAAAAACATATGTACATATGTTAATCGTACTGATTTGAATCAAGAAAAAATATAAACAAGTTAACGACTACACCCAAAAATATAAACGCCAACAGAACTTTTAGAAGGGTCTATGCTGCTTTAAAAACATCACTGTACTGTTTCTAATGTCGCTCGTATACTAAGTCGCACTTGCGATGCGGTAATAGTATTTTGACTGCCAAGTTTGCAACAAGCCTAGTTGTTGCGCTTTTTAGCCCACCTTGATTGCGCGGTGTGATTCTATAAGTGCGACAACGCGAATACAAGTCCGATCTAACGTTGAATCGTGTCTGGGAGGAAGCTCTATATAGTATACATAAAATGTAACACATAGCTTTATCAATCTTCAAGAAAATGCGCCGTATAAAATTAAAGCAACTGTAAAAACCCACCAAATTGTATTAAGTGGGTTACTTTGGAACTTTGGTATCAATTTAAAATAATGGCGTAACTGTTTCATCCAGGCTTTTAAGAGCTGTAAAGGTCACCACAATCAATCTCACTATCAGGAAGCGATCAAAGGATTTGACGTTTGGCTTGTGTCGACTAGTAAGTAGACGATCGAATGAAACAAGACAAACGTCAAATCGTTCGCTGCCTACCAGAAACTTAGCATGATTGTGGCGGCCATTAGCGCTCGAAAAAAACCTGGATAGATCTCTTCTCGCCGACTTCGTATTGACGCATTTGCTCAAAATTCCACGCAGTGTACCTCTGTTTACTCCATCCTTATGGGAGATTACATTGCGACGTTTCGTGAGGCGCGGTTGTTCGTTTAGCGCCGCGTGGAATTTCATGAAAATGTGCATTTGGGAACTTTATAACAGCCACGCGATGTATCATGTTCAAGGAATCCGTCAATATCTGTTGCGAAAATTGTGTCAGAAATCGTATCTTTGCGACAGATTTGGAGGATAAAACTTGTATTGACCTTTTTAGTCATAGCTAAAAAGGAATCGATTTTGTTTGTTGCATTGTTTTCCCAAGATCTTCAAAGTTTTTTTCGTTGTTTTGATTCTCGACTCGCATTGACAGGCAGTGACAGCCAAATATCGGCTCGTTTTGACGTTCACTTGTTTCGTATCTGTTTCTTAAAGGGCGATACGGTCAAAATTTGGTCAATATCAACTTGACGTATTTCTTTCAATTTTGCATTTAAAAAACCTGAACACCCCTCATTTTGAAGGTGTGTGTGTGTGTGTAGAATGTTGCTCCTATTTTGATTTTGGAATTCACTCTTCAGTTGTCAAAATGCCGTCCAAGCAAGAAGAGCAGCGTATCAAAATTTTGCTCGCGCATCGCGAAAATCCGAGCTACTCGCACGCAAAGTTGGCAAAATCGCTAAAAGTTGCCAAATCAACCGTTACAAATGTAATTAAAGTGTTTGGGGAACGTTTGTCGACAGCCAGGAAGTCTGGATCGGGGGGAAATCGAAAACCGGAAGCCGCTGAGACGACAAAGAGAGTTGCCGGTAGTTTCAAGCGAAACCCTAACCTATCTCTCCGAGATGCCGCAAATAAGCTGGGTGTATCGTCTACAACCGTGCATCGAGCCAAAAAACGAGCCGGACTATCGACTTACAAGAAGGTAGTGACTCCAAATCGCGATGATAAACAAAATACGACGGCCAAAGCGCGATCCCGGAGGCTGTACACGACGATGCTGACGAAGTTTGACTGCGTGGTAATGGACGACGAAACCTACGTCAAAGCCGACTACAAGCAGCTTCCGGGACAGGAGTTTTATACGGCAAAAGGAAGGGGAAAGGTAGCAGATATTTTCAAGCACACGAAACTGTCAAAGTTCGCAAAGAAATATCTGGTTTGGCAAGCCATCTGTACCTGTGGCTTGAAAAGCAGCATTTTCATAGCTTCCGGGACTGTCAACCAAGAAATTTACGTGAAAGAGTGTTTCAATAAACGTCTGCTGCCTTTCCTGAAGAAACACGGTTGTTCCGTACTGTTTTGGCCGGATTTGGCATCTTGCCATTACGGTAAAAAGGCCATGGAGTGGTACGCCGCCAACAACGTGCAGGTGGTTCCCAAGGACAAGAACCCTCCCAACACGCCAGAGCTCCGCCCAATTGAGAAATACTGGGCTATTGTCAAGCGGAACCTAAAGAAGACCAAAAAAACTGCTAAGGACGAGCAGCAGTTCAAGGCAACCTGGCTTTCTGCGGCGAAGAAGGTGGACAAGGTGGCTGTACAAAATCTGATGGCAGGGGTCAAGCGTAAGGCCCGGCAATTCGGATTTGGAAAAGCGGAAGCCTAACTGAATATTTTTCCTGAATTTTATACTAATTGAACTTGAAAAAGAAATTTAATTTGATTTTTTAAATAAACGATTTCACCGATTTACACGCGTTTTCCCTTGACCAAATTTTGACCGTATCGCCCTTTACTCCCAGGTGCCGATGTCTTTGCCGCTCTTATTCATCTTACATCTAAGAGTTAGTGCAATGAATATTAGTGACGTTTACTGCACGCACACTGGCGTCTTGCAGATACAGTGCAAGCACTCCTTTGTTTTCCTTACAATTCTAATACATACAAACAATGTACGCATCAATTCGTATTGTTCAAAACCTTGTATGTAAATTCACATATTACCCAACATTCATTGCGAGCGTGTACGCTTGACGTTTAGTTTTAAAGGAAATCATCGGAGAGGATCACTACGACATCTACACAACAAACACTAATACATTTGAACGTAATAACTTCAATAAACGCTTGCACCTTGACGTCAGCACTTTTTATCTACCTCTTTCACTCTTTTGGTACGCCCTATCTAGCCATTGCCTGGCCCTCAGAAAGTGTCAGTTATTTGCGGGCATTGTTTACATTTTTTTTTGTATGAGATTAAATTAGGTCGTTTAATCGTCTATAACGCTGTAGCACAAGTACACATAAAACAATGGGTCTGTTTAATGACCAACCCGAACTAACTCGGAGTATCATGCTAACTCATTTTGGCATCAATCCCTGAACGAATGCCGAAAAAAGATAAAAAAGAGGTTGCGAGTCACCGCGAGCTGGTCATTAAACAGGCCTAATATCTCACTTTCAGCACTTATAACATATTGGTTATATCATAGACTAACTCTAAGACCAGTAGGTCCCGAACAAATATGATATTTTTCTTGGCTCAGTCAGTACTAGCACATCGGTCCCAAGCTCGGTCCCAAGCTCGGTCCCAAGCTCAATGATTCGCCCCTAACAACGTAGCTCACATCAACACATTCTCAAATGTGGTGTCAAAATAACATAGTGAATCAAAACAACAACCAAGATACTAGTACCGGAAGGTACCGAAAAGCGCAAGAATTATTGCAAGGTGCAGACTGCAAGGTATACTTCGGACCTAGGGGTTCTACAACAGTGACCAATTTCAAATCGCTAGTTGCACATTGATTATTGGTTATATTGCGCATTTTGTACCCTACTGTAACGCAATTAATTCTAAGTGCAGAACCGTTAACGAAAGTGCTGGTTTGCATACAATCGTGTCGACAATCCCGCACTTATAAAATGTAAGTTCGGAGTCCAGTGGTGAGCGAAATGCGCAATATTTGTTGAGCATCTTTGGGAAATTACCATTAGGGTTCATTGGTTCTCATAATCAAGGATTCAATCTGACACATCTTTCGGTAAGAACTTTGACTAGGCCCTTTAAAAAAAAATTCTCGCATGAAATAGATCATTTGACAGCACTTCACGTGTGTTGAGTAGCATGCATATAACCAAGACAAAATGAAAGGGTTTGTTTGTTATTCTTCCATGAGAATATTGACAACAAGACTCACCATAACTTTGGGCATAGAATGCTCTATGAATGATTGAACACGCACACTAGCGTTGATGTGTATGCTATACAGTATGTGAGCAGTGCCGCCAAATTCAACAGAGATCGAAAAATATTATTAAATGTGGAATTTTATTTCTCGGTACATATTGAAAAAATCTACAATTAGAAGTATGTTATTATTTATTTAATCTATGGAAAAATAAAATATTTTAACTATGGGCGATTTGTAGCACTTCTTCAAACGAATAAGAGTCATAATAAAATAGTTTGGAGACATCAAGCGATTACGTCGATTGTAAACACAATTCAGAATAGGTGCAAGCGTATTTAAATTATTGTGAAAATTAATCCCATAGTTTTCTAGTATTTCATCACGTATTCGTAGATTATCGTGTGGCTAGTGTAATAAGTGAAGTGTAATTTTTATGGTTTGTGCAGCTATGCAACGGAAATGTGTGAATAGTGCAATTAAAGAGAAAGCTTGGAGCCTGGCTCGAGTATATTCCCTAGTACGGTTAGATCAATAAGACGAATTTGTAGTGCAAATGTAAGAAATTGTGTTAAAAATCTGACTGCTCATTATTTTTACGAAATTTAAGTCTCCGAAACGTTTTTGTAGCTTTTAATTATATTCAAGACCTAATTTTATTTGCCAGGATTATGTATTCTTGGTTACTGCGTCCCTTTATTGGAGAAATTAAACATCTTTTTACGTTTGAAGTTGGATGACTGCAGAATGTGATGAATATATGTACAATGGTGAGCATAGGTTCCGCTTCCCTACCGATTTCCGATTTGAACCGATTCAAACCAACAGTAAGGATGCTATTGAGGCCACTCACAGAGTATGATTGTGGTTTTTCATATGGAAAATAAAGTGAATGCTGAAACGCCGATTTGGACCGATTTAAACCAACAGAAAGGATGCTATTGGGGCCACTCACAGAGTGTGATAGGGGTATTTCATTAGGAAAACAAGGTAATTCATATCAACGCTTGAGAGCCAATTTGGACCGATCTACACCAACAGTACGGATGGAGTCACTTACAAAATGGGACATTGGTAATTTTTTTCCAAGATAAGATGGCCCGACGAACATGGCGAACAAATAATTTGGATCACAATTAATTATGTACCTCAACATCGACCCATCTTACCCGGCGAACCACGACTTCTCATGCTCACTCGATCACTCGGGCAACGAACAATAGGCAACCGAAACAATAGACAAAACGCTACGCCCGATAACAAAATATTGCGAAACTAAGTATCGACATAACCGATTCAACCGATTCAACCGATGGTCGACGCAAACCTTTTAAAAATAATTTTTATTAATATAGATACAATGGGTAACAATTACTCGTCTTGATCCACGTCCTTGAGAGCACTTACTACCTCACGAGTCGTCTGTACCCAACTCCGCAGGTGTCCGTCCAGTTTCTGGTACATTAACTCATCTTTATACAATCTTTTCCAAAACACTGCCTTCTAAAAACTGACTAAACTATGTTACTCGCAGTTTTCTCATCGAAATCGGGATCTGGATCGAAGTAGACCGCCATTCGAAAGTAGAGTATGCTTGACAAGCTTGACAATGCTTGACAAGTTCAGCTCACCAGTTGCTTAGATTAATTCATCACCAAGATGTACTGATACTCTCTACACGTATTGCTTGCTATCATTATGATTTGATTTGGTTTCAAGCATGTGTTATAATTTTCGCTCACGGAAGTGATTGTTTGAATTAAAAATAATACGATAGTCTTCCTTACCACAATAATTTAACCAGTCACACAAGCTCTCCGATGAGCGGGTTTTTAGTGGACTGTTCAGATGTTCAGATGTGGACTATTACCCCCTTGACTGGGTGACTGAGTTTTAAATGAATTTGATCAAATCTATGTAAGACACCCCTTGGGTTGATCGATGCGTTGGAACTGCCTTTGAATCGAGTTACGGATTCCGATAATGTATATAGGTGTCCTGTAGAAATTCAGAGAGTCACTTGTCTAGTCACTTGCAAAGTCGACCATTCGCAGTTGACGGTCGATGTCTTCGAACGTCTTGGGGTGCACATCCCGTAATCGACGTTGTCGTCGACGCGATGCTGAAACAGTTTCCAAATGCCACGATGGAAGTTGCGCCTGGCCAATTAACAGAGGAGCCAACTTCGGCCACCTCCGGATGTTCTTGGCCATGTTGGTGACTAACCGGGCGGGAGAATCCATACTCAGTAGCGTGTAGTGACTGATCTCCAGATGATTTTGAATGACGGAGTGTTCCCCGGGCTTCGTGGCTTACGTTGAGGTCGCCAGGGATAATGAATTGCCCCGCCGCTGAGTTAGCTCGACGATGTCTTGTCGTAGAACTGTAGCCGATTGTTTGGGGCAATAGACCGCGATAATGGAGATCGGCCCGACGTTGGTTCAGCTGGAGCGGCGGTAGATTCAGAACGTTGTACCGAAGTGAAAGGAACTGTTTCTCGGTACCGGGGAGGAGGTCGTCTTTGAAATCCGTTTTGGTGCTTGATGGTCGCCTGTTTGCGAATCGCAATGAATTCCGTCCACTTGCACCGCAGTTAGGGCGTTTTGGTTCGATGCTCCAGTATACATGGCAGAGCGTAATTTTATGTGACAATGCCCGTCACCGTGATTGAGTCTTATTGATTTCAATTGCAGATTTTCGGGAGACTGTCCACAGTGATGGAATCCTTTTTAAAGTGTGCAAAGTAGAGCTTGTCCCGACAGCTACCAGCACCCTAACGTCCGAATTAACAATTTAGTGCTATATGTTGAGCACAAATAGTACAAATTTGTCTTTTTTGCAGAGCTAATAATTGCATATATTTGAAGCATTTAATTTAACCATAGGAAAGATCGGGTAACCAACCCCGGTGGGACCTTGGTCATATGCTGACAGGGAAGGGGGGGCTGCCCTCTTCAAAGGGCGCAGTCTATCTGAGCGTCTGTTCTCCATATTAGGGGTGGCTCAAAACAGCTTCTGTTCTCCATGTTAGGAGCGGCTGATCATCGTTCTCGTGCCAGCGTGGGACTCTAAACAGTGCTGTGCACGATGGTCCTCCGGCGAGACAGGGGGTTGGGGAAGGCCCAACAAGCCGCCCTTAAAAAATCAATGTTACGAATAATACAGAAGTTAAAACGGACCGGAACAATCGGCAAAGACCTAGGCGACGAATTAAGGACTACGATTGGAAACTCGGAACATGGAACTGCAAATCGCTCTGCTTCCCTGGCTGCGATAGGATAATCTACGACGAACTTCAACCTCGTAACTTCGAAGTCGTAGCACTGCAGGAAGTTTGCTGGACAGGACAGAAGGTATGGAAAAGCGGGCATCGAGCGGCTACTTTTTACCAGAGCTGTGGTACCACAAACGAGCTAGGCACCGGCTTTGTAGTGCTGGGCAAAATGCGTCAACGCGATGTGTCCGATCAACGCTAGAATGTGCAAGCTGAGGATCAAGGGTCGATTCTTCAACTACAGCATCATCAACGTACACTGTCCACACGACGGGAGACCCGATGACGAAAAAGAAGCGTTCTACGCGCAGCTAGAGCAGGTGTATGATGGCTGCCCGCAGCGGGACGTAAAAGTCGTCATTGGTGACATGAACGATCAGGTAGGACGGGAGGCAATGTACAGACCGGTAATAGAGCCTAACATCTGCATACCGTATCGAACGATAATGGCCAACGATGCATGAACTTTGCGGCCTCCCGTGGTTTAGTAGTCCGAAGTACCTTCTTCCCCCGTAAAGACATCCACAAAGCCACTTGGAGATCACCTGACCAACGAACAGAGAATCAAATCGACCATGTTCTAATCGACGGGAAATTCTTCTCCGATATCTTCAACGTTCGCACTTACCGCAGCGCGAATATAGACTCGGACCACTACCTAGTTGCAGTATATATGCGCTCAAAACTCTCGACGGTGTACAACACGCGTCGGTTTCGGACGCCACGACCTAATATTGAGCTACTACGGGAAACCGAAGTTGCCCAGGAATACGCGCAACAGCTAGAAGCAGCCCTACCAACGGAAGAGCAGCTTGGCGCAGCTACTCTTGAGGATGGCTGGAGAAATATTCGAACCGCCATTGGTAGCACTGCATTAGTGACACTAGGTACTTCTGCACCGAATCGAAAAAATGACTGGTTTGATGGCGAATGCAAGCAGTTAGTAGAGGAGAAGAATGCAGCACGGGCGAGAATGCTGCAACACCGTACGGAGAGCGAATGTGGATCGGTATAGACAGGCACGGAACAGACAAAATTCTATTCTTCGAAGGAAAAAGCGCCAGAGGGAAGATCGAGACCGCGAAGAAATGGAAACACTGTCCCGTGCTAACGACACACGCAAATTCTACGAGAAGTTAAACAGCTCGCGCAAAGGCTACGTACCACAAGCTGATATTTGCAGAGACCTGGATGGCAACCTTCTCACAGGAGAGTGTGAGGTGATTGAAAGGTGGAAGCAGTACTTCGACGAGCACCTGAACGGCAATGTTACAGCGAACGAAAGTGGCACGGTAATAAATCTAGGAACACGCACAGAAGATGACAGGACCCCGACCTCAACCCTTCAGGAAGTTAAGGGGGAAATTGGTCTGTTGAAAAATAACAAAGCCGCTGGTGTTGACCAACTCCCAAGCGAGCTATTAAAATACGGTGGTAAAGCGCTGGCCAGAGCGCTGCACTGGGTAATTACCAAGATTTGGGAGGAGGAATGTTTACCGGAGGATTGGATGGAAGGAATAGTGTGTACCATCTATAAAAAGGGCGACAAGCTGGATTGCTGCAATTATCGTGCGATCACGCTATTGAGCGCCGCCTACTAGTTGCTCTCCCAAATGTTATGCCGCCGCCTGTCACCAATTGCAAAGGAGTTCGTGGGGCAATACCAAGCGGGATTCATGGGTGCCCTCGCTACTACGGACCAAATTTTCGCGATTCGGCAAGTACTGCAGAAATGTCGCGAATACAACGTTCCCACACATCATCTTTTCATCGACTTCAAAAGCGTATGTTACAATCGATCGAGACCAGCTATGGCAAATCATGCACGAATATGGATTTCCGGAAAAGCTGACGCGGTTGATCAAAGCAACGTTGGATCGAGTGATGTGTGTCGTCCGAGTATCAGGGACGCTCTCGAGTCACTTCGAATCTCGGAGAGGGTTACGGCAAGGTGATGGATTGTCGTGTTTGTTGTTTAACATTGCATTGGAGGGTGTGATTCAAAGAGCTGGGATAGACACGAGTGGCACGATCTTCAGGAAGTCTGTTCAACTATTTGGCTTCGCCGACGACGTTGATATCGTAGCACGTAACTTTGAGACGATGGCGGAAACGTACATCAGTCTTAAGCCTGAAGCTGGTAGGATTGGGCTTGTGATTAATGCGTTAGAAACAAAATACATGAAGGGAAGAGGCTCACGAGAAGACAATGTTAGCCTCCTAGCACGAGTTCAGATCGACGGTGATGAAATCGAGGTAGTAGACGAATTTGTGTATCTGGGCTCATTGGTGACCGCCGATAACGACACCAGCAGAGAAATACAAAGGCGCATTATGGCTGGCAATCGTGCCTACTTTGGACTCCGAAGGACGCTAAGATCGAACAAAGTTCGCCGAACCACAAAGTTGACCATCTACAAGACATTAATTAGACCGGTAGTTCTCTACGGCCACGAAACATGGACATTGCTAGTGGGGGACGAACGCGTCTTTGAACGGAAGGTGCTGCGTACGATTTACGGTGGAGTGCAGATGAAAGACATAACGTGGAGGAGGCGAATGAACCACGAATTGCACCAGTTGCTGGGAGAACCTCCCATCGTACACATCGCAAAAATCGGTCGACTACGATGGGCTGGGCATGTCGTAAGAATGTCGGACGACAGCCCTGTGAAAATGGTTCTCGAAAACGAACCGACAGGTACAATAAGAAGAGGCGCGCAACGAGCAAGGTGGATCGATCAAGTAGAAGGCGACCTGCGGACCCTCCGCAGACAGCGAGGCTGGCGAGGAACAGCCATGAACCGATTACAATGGAAACAACTTCTGTGTACAGCAGAGGCCACACCGGCCTTAGTCTGATTGGTAAGGTAAGTATGTTCACAAGGAAAATTTTGCAAATAGAGTACTGCTGGATGAATGAAAGTCTCTTTCTAACAAATGGGTTCTTCTATAAGTTAGAAAGGAATTTTTCACCCACAAGCAGAACTCCATTACTAAACACTGTCTAGCCATATCACTCATATTACATTTCCCCCGAAACTTAAGGTTACTTAATTTGCTCGCCAGAGCTGTTCCGTATTGCTAGCGATAACCGATTAAAAAGTTCACAACTGCAATTTATAATTTTCTCAAAACAACACCAACTTCCTTAAGCGACGTTCTCGCAATTCCCTTGAATTATGCAGAAACTAACCCAAACCGTTTGAACCTACCACCGCTTGTGATTTCACTTTCCGTTTTTTCCACTTCTGCTCTGCTGCAAAAAATAACAACATCTTTCCCAACAAAAGGAGCAGCAACTTCTTCTAAATCAATAGCAACACAAAGCAGCACAGTCTACTTTACCGGAGCTACAACTTAATTCACAGTCAGCACAAAAGACACAAGCCTAAACAAAAACGACTAAACTCATCATCATCATCCTTTTGCCCGCCAAGTCAAAGACCGATCATGGACCGCTCGCTTCTTTGTGGGAGCCACTCTGTTTTTCACTCAACCACAGGAGAAAATCTAGCTCTTTTTTTGATTTACAGCTTTGAAATTTAACCCTCGCGTCGATTGCATTCGTGTACGATAAATTACAGAAAAATGAGTCTGCACAGCCAGCACTCGAATCGCACTGAAAGCAGAAGTGTTAAATCGTCAATGCTCGGCTTCTCGCTTGCCGTGCCGTCTCAAGTTGAAGATGACACCCTCCCGGGACTCCTCTGTACCTATTGATTTGAAGAACCACTCGATCATAAAACACCGAAGAACGTAGCGATTTCATAGGCTTAGGCAGGTCAGAAAAGATTGACATCTGACTGACCGGACAGCTATTGGGCACTCATCTTCGATGTTTTTAGGCAATAAGTGCCCCATCTGTACACGCCAGTGCCTCAAAGCTGCACTGCGAGCGGTTTAGGCGAACATCGCAGGGCAATAAACTAAAGCACTTTTTTTTCGTTCAAAGGTTAGAGCCCCTTCAGAAGACGCTCAATGAGCTCGCCCATGCCCTTCTGACACATCGCCGCGAGAGAAGGTACATACCCATTACCACTCTGCGGCCATCAAGCGATACTAACGCACGCAGCTGGGGTTGAGTACATTGTTGCAAATATCTACACACATAGGCCCTTTCCTGATCCCGCCTGGTCCTTCACTGGGTAATCTGATGGAAGCCGGTCTCTCACTGCGAAGAAGATGCAACGCAGTCCAAGAGGTAATTATGCACTTATTCATTTCGAAGCCATCGCGACGGCGTAGAAGCAGCTGCTCGGTCGTAATAAAAATCGAACAATTTCTTCCCATCATGTGCCGAGGAGCGATGGGCTTCAGGGTCAGAGCGATTGATTGCTGCTTGGTGTTTGTGGTGTTGTTCGCCAGAACTAGAACTTGATGCCGGATTTTGAGATCTGCCGGAGGATCGCCAGTTCTAGGGAATGGCACTACCCTTCAGCAGCAGGTCGACGGCGGTGATAAATAATAAGTATGATTTTTATACTTTAATGAGGCTTTTAGCTGGCAGCTAAATCCGCAACTATTGGACAGACCAGCGCACAGAGAGCAACCGACCGGCAATGGATCAACGGTTCAACGACAGGAGTCAAGATACTCGTAAATCACAGATATATATTTTTTGTTGCCCTCATCCACCCGTTCCGATGGGACACAACAAGTGAGCGGTATAAATACTTAGTTGTGATGATATTCAATTTCAGAGTGCGGTGGTTGCGAATTATAACTCTTACGGGAGTGCGATTTACATTTTTCGATGATTGATGGTTCACACCTTGATGTGTTTATTACGGGATAGCTTGGGGCGCTGAACGGTGGAAGCCGCGTCTCTTCGGATCGGAATCGGAGTACGGTTAATGACCCTAATTCCAGCAGAAGCTTAAAGTTCAGTAATTTTTACTTTCAATTGAGATACAACTATTGACAATCCGACAATTCAACAAATCCGGAATACTTTGCGATTTTGGCCCAACTGCCTTTGTCTTGGCAAGACCGTCTATAGCTGAAAAGACGTTAATAGGGGCCCAACAGCGACAAAAAACAGTATCATTAGGTTATCGAATAATTCTTCTGTAACTTAGTGTTATTTGTTTGACATAATTCCCTGAAAGTCACCCGTTCAATCAGCGGCTGCGCCTAACTCGCGGAGATCTCATACAACATGTCATATTGATACCAATCGGAGTCATGGTTTTATGTAGAGATACATGTTTGTTAACTCTTTTTTTTTTTCCTTCGGTAGAGCCAAAACACAACTGCATCCCATATTTGATTTGGTGCAAGTCAAATATCCCGTCACAATTAAGAAGTGATGGACATTGGTTGAAATAGCCCTTGATTCCAGTTACAGGGCTGGTAGCGGATTTATGGATAAATAATAGTGACTTTAATGACTAAAATAATAAAAATAGTATCCAAATAATGACCAAATAGTGACCAAATAGGGACTTAAAAGCGATTTCCAAAGTTTCGTATTTTTTTTAAATCTTTTATCAATTTGTTGTATAAGTACAGTAAAAATCAACTAAGCGATCACCCCCGTTTGCAAAACATGAATAATACTGCGCCGCAGTGTCACTTTTTGTTTTTTTTTTCTTGTAAAGAAGCCTGTAATCAAGCGACTCTTTTTTCTCCACGACCTCCGTTTTTGTGAAGACTGGTCTATACGCACGGTTGAAACGCCTTCCAGCATGACCTGTGCTAGAATTACTTCTGACATATCTTGCTTCTCAATGCCTTTTTTGAGCCGTTGCCATGTGAAGCAGTTTTCACTACCTTAATCACCTGAGGGCGATGATCTTGATTATCGAGATTTTCTGCCTCGGGCTAGTTCATCTCCCGTCGTAGTCACTCAAACACAGCTTTTGGGCATTTTCGTAACTTGTCCGGGGGTGAGATTCGAACTCGTGACTTCGGCGTGAGAGGTATGGATGTTAACCACTACGCCGGGGCGACCTCCTAGCATTTTAACAAGTTCCATTCGTCAATAAGCAGATCAGAGTTGAATCGGAAGTAGCTTGGCGATTTTCGCAACATACTTGGAGTTTTCACTGGATGCAACGGCTGGTGGGTTGGTTGGCAATATTTTATGAACGAGTTCTGCAAACCAGACTTTTGACGTAGGACTACGTCTTTGTTTCCGATACATTCTATACATTATACATTCTATGCATTACGCATTGCGACCGTTTCGAAAAGTGGCTGAAAAAAGAGATTTTCAAACATTTTACACCAATCGATCGGAAGTATCTTTACGCATCAATTTTAATAGAAAACATAGTTGATTTCGAGCCACATACTATTGAAAAAAACATAAATACTAAGCCTTGTCTTAAAAAAGTATATTAACTCCTTCAGGCCTAAGCGGTCATATATGACCCCAAAAGGATAATGGCTTTATAAAATCACACAGACTGAATAAAAGTGCACACTGTCTTCGGCAAATGTGTTATCCATCAATTCTTCTTTTGACGACCTAGAACATCCTGCATATAAAGACGTTCAGAAAGAAAAAAATAAATGCCTTATTAATAGTGTAAAGCGTAGTTTTACAATATTGTACACAAATAAAGTAAATTCACGTTGATAAACATTAAATATTTTTGTATCTTTCTGGGATGTTCTAGGTCATCCAAAATGTACTTGAGTTCAGAATTTCAGATATACAGTTGTAACAGTAACTTTTAGGGCTATATAAGGTTACGATATGTATTCAAAGGTTGTTAAACAGAAAACATGGCAGATCACCTTGACGTAATCCCCTCCGAGATTCGAAGGGATTCGAGAGTGTTCCTGAGACTCGGATGACACACGAGTACTGCTTTCACTTTACACTGAGTCCTCCCTTAGCTCACTCAGTAAAGGCGCAGCTACAAAACAAGACCATCCTGGAAGTGTCTGGGTTCGATTCCTGGTCTGGTTTAGGAATTTTTCGTTAAGGAAAATTTCTCGACTCCCTGAGCATTGGGTATGATTGTACTTGCCACCCAATTATACTAATGCAAAAATGATATCTGGCATTGAAAGCTCTCAATTAATAACTGTGAAAAAGCATTTAGAACACTAAGTTGAGAGCAAGCAATAAGCGAATTGTGAAAGCAATAAGCTTGAAATGCTAAAAGAAGAAGAAAAAGATGTATTGTAACATATTGAATGAACCTTTTGGAAGGTCAACAGTCAATATTTGATAACTTTGTGATGTTCTAGGTCATCAAAACAAAAGATCTACGTTAGTAACTATAGCTTTTTGGGCTATACAAAGTTACGCAATCTTGGGATATTCTAGGTACTCCAAACTATCCTTAAGTTCAAAACATAAGATCTACAGTTGTAACAGTAGTTTTTTGAGCTATATATGGTGATCATCTGTATTCAAACATATTCAATGTTAATAACTTTGAGATCCTCTTGGATCTTCCAGGAGTTTAGAACTTTAAATATACGGTTGTAGTTTTTTGGACTATAAAAGGTTACGTCACGTATTCAAGTATATTCAGTAAATATTTTAGAACGTAAAAATACCCAAGAAGATAATCTTGGGATAGTCTAGGTCATCCAAACTGTCTTGGCGTTCAGAACTTAATATTTACGGTTGTATCAGTAAACTTTAGGCAATACAAAGCCACAATAAATATTCAAACATGTTCAATTAATATTCTAAAGGTCAAAAAACTTTATAAAGTAATGAGACGTGTTCTACGTCATCCAAACTTTCCTTGAGATCAGAACATAGGACCTACAGTTGTAACAAAAGCTTTCTGGGCTACGCAATGCTACGATGTGTATTGAAACATATATAATGAATATTTTGGAAGAACAACAGACATTATGAGATAATCTGCGGATGTTCTAGGTTATCTCAACTTTCCTGGAGTTGTATCTTTAAATCTACAGCTTTTTGCACAAAACAACGTAACAATATGTATTTGACCAAATTAAGTGAGTCTTTTGGAAAGTCAACCGATAAAATGAGATATCTTGGAATGTTCAGGTCATAAAAACTGACCGTGAGTTCAGAGCTTAAGATATACAGCAGTAACCGTACCCTTTTGGGCTATACAAAGCTACGATAAATATTCAAACATATTCAATGAATATTCTGAAACGTCCACAGACATCATATGATAACCTTGTTAGTTTCTGTTCATTCAAACTGTCCTTCAAAACTTAAGGTCTACAATTGTAACAATAGCTTTATCTTGTCCTACTCGTTTCGAAATAGTAGGCAGTCATAAGAACCAACTCGTAAATGTGGTGCCTACATGGTAAGTCCAGCAAATTTATTTTTAGCAAACCATCAAATATGACCGCAGTGCCATTTTCTTCGCCAGAATTGACACGTGTGGTGTTAAAACAGTTTCCGATCAAGATTTTATCAAAATCGCAAGACTGCTGACTAAATAAAAATGCTGTTTATGATTTGTTCACTAAAAATCGAGCCTGTCACTACGCTAGCGAGTTTTTCGGGTTTTCTTCGTTTGAACATCGTTTGCCTCGAATAAAAATGGACAACCAAAGCTTTGTCTTTTGGGAGACTATTTTTTATGTTTTCCGAAATTTTCTTGCGGGTCTTGAAAAGGAAGAAACCCATCAATAATGAAAACAGTAAGTATTTATAAATAATTCAAAAGCTTACTTCTTTACGTTTCCGATGAACTGTTTACTTACTCAATCTCAAACTCTGCAGATTGGCACCAATTGCAACTGATATTGCCCCCCCCAAATCCCCCCCCCCCCTTTTTAAATTTTTTCTCCCCCCCCCTTTTTTTCCAAACCCCAAATTCCCCCCCATTATAGTGTTTTTTTTTTTTTTTTTTTTCCCAATTTTTTTTAACCTTTCCCCCCCAACCCGCCGTTCCCCCAAATAAAAAATTTCCCCGGATTTTCCCGGTTTTTCCCCCCCCCCCCTTTTCCCCCAAACCCCCCCCCCACATTCTCTCCCCCCACCCCTTTCTATAAGAGACACCCCCATTTTAAAAAAAGTTTTCACCCCCCTCTTAAAAACATTGCGATTATGAACCGCTTTCCAATGTTGCAAATTATAGTTACGTTTCATGCGCTCCCAAGCTTCCACGAGCTTAGAAACTAAAGCTTGCTTCAGATAGAATTGGAACAAAAACAATTGCCTGTATTTCAGTTATTTATTATTGAATTCAAGATCTTTTTTTATACAAATGTAGCGTTTGCTCCATACTTTTAAGAAAAAATACGGATAAAATTGTTCGTCACGGTTTCGAAGGAATTCTCGAATTTTTCCTGTAACATGGCTCATTAGGCGGCGCACACCTTCTTCGTCCATCGTTTTAGCTATCTTATTCCACCAGGTCTTCATCTGATTGATGTCTTTGACAACCTTTCCCTTTGCCTTGAGTCTCCTCTTCATGATTGCCCAGTATGTCTCAATAGGGCGGAACTGGGGGCAGTTGGGTGGGTTAAGGTTTTTCGGAACAACCTGGACCCCTTTCTCTGCATACCATTCTTGAACGACTTTGCTGTAATGACAGCTTGCTAAATCTGGCCAAAACATTACGGAATGGTCGTGGGAACGAATGAACGGCAAAATTCGTTTTTGGAGACACTCTTTTTGGTATAGTTCCGACGTCATTGTCTTATTTGTAACGAAAACTTTCGTTTTTTTTTTTGCCACAGCTGCAAATGCCCTGCCAAATCATGAATTTTCGTGCAAATTTGTCGGCAAAAACAAATTTAAATTTGGCTGGAACATCCCCCGAGCCGTTGCCAAGTAAAATTTTTGACCTGGGATTTGCCCGAAGTCAGCCTTGACATAGGTTTCATCGTCCATCAGAAGACACCCGTCGAACTTGGTCAGCACCTGGTCGTATAGCTTCCGAGCACGGATTTTGGCCACACTATTCTGTTTTATGGTCCGATTTGGCTGTTTGCTAGCTCGATACGACTTGATTCCTTCCCGAGTCGAGTTCTCCTCACGGTACTATGGGCAGCACCGAATTTTCTGGCCAAATCACGGTCCGACAGATTGGGATTCCTCTTAATCGTCTTCAAAATCTTACCACGCAGTTTCCGGTCGACAGTTCCACTCCGAAGATTGGCTTGAGGCTTCCGAATCGTCGTCAATGTTTCCTTATACCGTTTGATAATGCGCCATACGGTATTTCTGGGCAATTTCAGCTGTTTAGCTAGCCTAGATGCAGACCACAATGGATTTTCCAAATAACTGTGCACAATTTTTTCCCTTCTTTCGGCTTCCATGTTGATTGTTTACAAAGTACAGTCGATTTGCGGAATGTCAAAAATACATACGTGAAGCTGACAAAATTCCCGACACGTGGGCGCCAAGAACTTCCAAATCCGTCCACCAGGAGCGCCACAATATGAGCAAAAGTTTGTTCCAATTCTAAATGAAGCAAACCTTACCCCCCCCACAGTGAACGGGGGGCCAAAACCCCCCCACTTTTTTTTCCCCCTTGCCCCTTTCCTCGTTTCTTTTTTCCCCTCTCCCAACAACGAAAACCCTATTCTTTTTCCCAAAAAAAATATTGTTTTTTTTTTCTTATTGCGACGCCGATGAAAGGATCCGACATCAACTTGATACTCTGGGACTTTCTTCAAACAGCCACAGTAACGAGAATGAGAATATTCTAGCTAATATTCTATTGATACTGTGCGTGTTACTACGTTTAATACAATTTAACAACTGTTGCTTAGCAACCGTAGAAAGCAAGTGTGTAAACAGCCGTGTCAACTTGATCCGCCAGAACGCGCCAACTAAGATTGGTAGGAGAATGGATCAATAGAGGTAACTCATTTAATACTCACCATATCAAAACAATGCAAAATGGGGAAAGCGGTGGCCAAGAATCGAAAAATTGACTTGCTTTGAATGACGTGTCTTGTAAACCATTTGATAGCCAGATAGTTTAGAGTCTGTATCCACATTAATCCGGACACCTTCAAATCACTTTTGAAATAGTGCACGTAGGAATACAAAATTTCACTGTGGTACAGCTGAGAGTCTATGATGAAAAAGACTATGATTGATGTTTACATTTCATGTTGAGTGTTCAAGATGGCGACGAAAGAAAAACAAATCCTGACTTGTCAATACGGGACCTTGCAAAAACATTGGATTTGCCTAAATCCACTGTTCACGATGTGCTCAAATCATTTTCTGAACGTTTGACGGTGGAGAGGAAACCGAGAAGTGACAAAAACATTTGACGCGCTAGTCCTGTCATGGACCGAAAGGTGAAAAGGGTATTAACGAAAAACCCAAATCTCTCCATTCGAACGGTGGCTCGTAAAATAGGGATGTCGCCTGGTTTTGTCCAAAATCCTAACAACGCTTGGGACTTAAGTCGTATAAAGTAAAAACAGTTCCAAATTCCAACGACAAACAGAACTTGGCACCAAAATCACGGGCTCGACGTTTGTACTGCGAATATTTGACGAAGTTTTCATGCGTTGTTATGGACGATGAAACTCATGTCCTGGAGGATTTCAAGCAGCTTCCAGGGCTGGCTTTTTATTCTGTTATGGCCAGAAATGCTACAGCTGAGCATTTCAGAACGAAGAAGGCATCGAAATTTCCCAAAAAATACCTTGTGTGGCAAGCAATTTGCACGTGTGGCAAAAAGAGTAAATCTTTCGTCACTACAGGCACAATCAACAAGGAGATCTATCAGAAAGAGTGTCTGCAGAAACGATTGCTACCCTTCATCAAAAGTCACAAAGAAAAACCTTTGTTCTGGCCCGATTTGGCATCATGCCACTATGCTAAAACTGTGATGGAGTGGTGCCAAGCAAATCAAGTGAACATTGTACCAAAAACCTCAAACCCGCCAAATTGCCCAGAGCTACGACCAATCGAGAGATATTGGGCTCTGATGAAGCGGAAGCTTTCTGGAAAGAAGCAAGGAATCAAAGACATCAAACACTTCCAGCAAATTTAGACAAAGACGGCTTCTACGATTTCTCAAGAGTCTGTACAAACCCTAATGGACGGAGTTAAGCGCAAAGTTCGAAAATTGTATGCAAATACCGAATAACTATGTTTTGTCTTCACGAATTGTTAAAACACATCCCATGAATCTGAAATAAACAACTAAGACGGAAATATAATGCGAAATTTATGTTTTATTCATGTTTTGAGGTGTCCGGATTATTGCGGATACAGACCATAAACCTAGAATACCAAAATTGCAGCCCTCTGTGATGAAAACTCATTGCGCCACAGACATCAGATTTAAGGAAAATTGTGAAAATGGTAGAAAAAATGCATTTCAAACAAATGGAGTTTTCTCAGCGAATAAGGGTTCAATTTTGGAATTTAATACACCGTTGGAAAGGTAAGTGTCTAAACTTTAAAATGGGTATGCTGTTGAGGTTACACGATTAATTAAAATTAGTAAAAATGGGCAATTATTGAAAAAAAAAATTTGTTTGCCTAAGTTGGAGTATATCTAACGAGCAGGGCCGAGGAGTAATTTTGGCACAAGGTCGAAAAAATGGATATTTTTTTTTTTTTTGTTTATTCCGATTATCGATTATGCGAACATTAACCAAAAAAATCGTACAAATTAACCACTCCTTGAAAGGTGGAACTCTTAAATGTCAAATTTAGTCTTAAGACCGTTACACGTTTAATTATTATTTTTGTTATAAATGGGTAAAAACAGACCGAAAATTATCATTCCATATAGAAACTGTATCTACCCAACTGGACTAAACAGTTTTCAATGTTTTCACGATAACCTTGTTTATATATTCTAAAGGAAATTCTCTGTTCGTGTGTCATTTTACAATTCCTACCAACTATACACAGGTATATTTATTTCCCTAGAAACTATTATCTACCTACTACCCACTACGTACTACCTACTTCCATTCAAAAGACGAGGACAATATTTTCAAATCATGAGTTTGTTTTCGGCTTTAACGCTAACAACGTGTATATTGTGCAGTAGTTATTTAATCGAAAAAAAAACGAAAAGAATTGTTTGTGATAATATGGAATTGTTTGTGGTAATTTTGGAGCATCGTGTTACTTTTTGATCCAAAAGAATCTCAAATAGCCAATGCAACAAAAGCATTTGAATATATCAAGGCAATATATAATATTGATCTTGCCAAAGAAGAACGACTACTTAAAAAGTTGAAGTACGTAGCACCACATTTTTGCAATGCGTGGCAAAAGGCTCACCGCAAACAAGAGTACTTTGAGAAAAACAATAAGGACTGGCTCGACGGTCATTTGGAACTTGCAGAGTACATCGCAGAAACACCTTCAACGTCAACTGGCCGTGGACGTCCACAAAAACAATTTGATGAACTTAGTGATAGAAGTAAGCGAAGGAAAACCGATGAAATGTTCGGCGGTGATGTGGACACTATAGTAAAGGCTCTTTTAGCCACAAGAAAAATTGCATATAGACATAGCGATTCAAATATGGTGAATTTGATTAGCCATGTTCTCAAAAATCGTGAAAGTGCATTACGACTCTCAAAAATTCACATGGAATGATGTCACCTAAAGAGGCATTCGAATATTTTTTAGACTGCGATTTTACTAAATAGTGAAAAAGAACCCATCAAGGTTTCCGAGCTACCATGTAATCAAGAGCATGAAAAAAGTTTGCTCACCTTTAGCCGAGTCAATCGAAGAGTCATCAGCAAAAAATAAGGTAGACATAAATATCCACATGTTTTTCCGGTACACCAACTTTAAATGTTTTTTTCTTTTCAGGTCAAATTACAGGCACTCATGAATCATACAGCAGAAAGAATCATTCAGGTCATCGATGCGGAAATCATCCAACAAATGAATACCAACGATGACACAGAGCTAGTGCTTTTAAGCAGCTGGGTATGGATGGCTCTATAGGCTTTTCACAATACCACGAAGCGCTATCAACGCCAAATCAAAAGGATGACAGTGACGTCTTTTCAGTGACAACAACTCCTATACAACTTTATTATCAAAACATCAGAACAGCATTTTGTGGCATAATTTAACACCCCAAAGCATTCGGTTCTGTAGGCCAATTATGCTAGAATTTATCAAAGAATCAAAAAAGACGGTACTTAACACCAAGAGATATATTGAAAATCAAATAAGTGAGATTGTTCCAGTAAAAATCCAATTATCGAATGGCGAATTTGTTTTAGTTGATTTTATTTTCGTTATGAGTATGATCGACGGCAAAGTTATAAATTATGTAACCGATACTTCTTCCATGTCCAACTGTCCAATTTGTGGAGATACTCCAAATGTAATGAGTGACATAGAGGTAATACTTTTTTTTATCAAATTTTAAGTGCCATAAAAATAACATTGTATTTTTTACTTTACAGAAGCTTGAACCAGGATACGAATCGAACGAAGATGCTCTTTATTACAGCATATCTCCACTGCACGCTTGGTTGCGATTTTTTGAGTGTTTATTATATATTTCCTACAGGATGGAAATTAAAAAGTGGAGTATCACGAAGGATTTAAAGGCCAAATGATCGGAAAAAAAAACTCGTTATTGAACAAATGTACGAAGCATCCGGAGTACGAGTTGATCATCCCAAGGCAGGCGAAGCAGGGACCAGCACAACAGAAAACGTGTGTCGAAAAACATTTTCAAATCCTGAATTACTTTCCAAAGTTCTGGACATCGACGAAGAACTTATTGTAAGATTTCGTAATATATTAATACTAATCAATCAATTAAGGTATGCAACGAAGAGAAAATTAAAATGGTTTTAGCTGTACTTTTTCTCACTTTCAGTTTCTCAAAACTTATTTCTTCCTTGAAGTAAAACTCTTATCCAACACGAATCGTTAACACAACAGAGTAACTATTCACAACAGTACTAATTGAAATGTTCAGAGAATGTTACTTCAGAATATCATTGATCCTCGACAAAACGTTGCTGTGATAAGGAATGTCTTGATACTTGCCGGAACGCAACATTCTCCAAAATTTTCCAACACCAATTGATGAATATGTAGGCGAAAATATACATCTTTTATTTAATTTAATTAACTTGATCCCAAGTTAATCCGATCAATCAAGATCCGATCAATCCTAAAAAAATGGATGACTATTGTAATGAAACATATCGGCGGTATATTAATTTGTATGATTGGTATAAAATTCCAGCAACAGTAGGTGGTGCCCCCCCCCGCAGCAGAAATAATACATTCCCCCCCCCCCCTTGTTTTGTTATTTGAGGAAGCAGCAGCGAGCCGCCACAAACAACAACAAAAAAAAAGATCCCCCCCACCCAGGGAGAAAAGGGGGGGTTGATAATATACATGATGTCTTTTTTCGAGCTGTAATCACTTCTGTTCCTCTTTTAAATACAATAAAAATTGGTAATAGAATGCGATAGAAGGTATCACTTAAATATCCAGATGTTGTAAAATCACTTTTAGTGTTCGAAGATCTTGACAGCTCTGAAAATTCAAACACTGAAGGCAATGCACTAGACGAATTAATGGATGATGTTGAACAACTGGATGATGATTTAGCTCTTGATGAAAATGTAGAAAATGAGTAGAATTGCTTGTGAATTTGATTTAGTTTTCAGAGAAAGTTAATAAATAAAATTTATTATGACATTTTATAAATGAAAATTATGTTTTATTTTGTAGTATATTCATCCCTGCAGTATAAAAAATGGAGACAAATCATCAACTTTGTTAAAGATGTTGATATGTGTTCATTAAAAATAATGGAAACATATTTAAAAAAAATCCTTTCGGCTAGTTTGAATGATTTATTTGTACGCAAATAAATATTTCCAGGAGGGGGGGGGGGTCAGATAAGTTTGTGAGGGGGGAGGAGGGTGAGGGTTGGTAGACAAATAATTCTTCACCAAAACACCTGATTGATAAAACAATACTCTCATACAACATATACAAAAAAATGGGGGGGGGGGTCAGATCTTGGCTAGGAAGGGGGGGGGACTTCCACCTTCACCTCTCCTATTTAATCTTATGCACAGCAACCTTATTCTTGTTTTGATTTGCATTTGAACTGCCCCTAAAATTAAAAACAAACGTTCAAGTTTATTGTTCAGGAATACATTGCTCATTACTGGGTTAAATACTAGTTACACCTTCCGGATGCGATGGAAATACATAATTATGACTAATTTTATGCTAAACTTACTAGAATACTATCAAAAAGGCGCAAAAACCAACAAAATAGTTTTGGCCACCACTTTTTATGGAGCCGCCCCATAGTGGAATGGGGTTACTGTCTTATTATTTTTATTTATATTGAAGACCTTTTATGGTTGGTCATTCAAGTCTAACCTTGGCTTTTAATATAACACCGATATGCAGTTTTATCAAAGTAAGATGTTCTTATCATAGCTACCGTTTTAATTAATTTAATGAATTGAATGAGCAGTGGATTCTGAACAAAGAGCCAATATTATCCGTAGTTATGACCTGAAAAATACAAAATTATTCCGTAATGATCTCTAAGTTGTGTGTTTATCACATGTGGATGTAATAATCGAGTTTTATGTTGCAATAAAAACAACTTTTTACTATTAGTATATTAAGACTTCAAATACTTCTAAAACTTTGAATTCTGTTAATTCAGTAAATTTCGAATATCTCAGCAAGCTTTGAAGATAGACCCTTGCTTGCTTCGGCAAAGTTGTTCGTCATAATTTTTTTTTTGTATTAATTTTGTAATAGCATTATGTTGGGCACATTTTTTTATGTCTAAATATTGTAAATTGGCAATATAAACATCGTTTACCAAAATTATAACAATTGTGACAAAATAACTGATTCGAATCCAGCCGTGATATTTTTTTCCTTATAGTTTGGACCATGAACAATTCGTTAAAAATATAAAAGGAATAGTTTTTTTTAGATTTTTAATTTTAGATATCTAGAAATATTTTTGGGATTTTTGGTAAGAAAATGGGACTTTTAAAAAACTTAAATAAGCGACCTCTAAAGAGTACTTCACAACGTTGTCGCCTTAGAAAAGTTTCGTTGCAACACCCTAAGCTATCATTTGGAGGGTGAGCCTCCAACTTTTCTGACAAAAAGTCATTCTGGGACACCCTAGTATGGATGTTAAGGGGCTATTCATAAATCACGTAGACTTTTTTGGGGAGAGGGAGGTCTGACCAAAGCCTACGCTCCATACAAAATTTTAAAAAATGTATTGAAATAAGTCTGCGAGGGAGGGGGGTCTGAGATTTTCAAAAATGAGTGTACGTGGTTTATGAACAGGCCCTAACCACTACGCCAGGGTCGCCCCCAATTAATACTTCTTTTCGTCAGGCATCATCATCTATCAAGAATTCAAAGAGCAAACTTAAAAAAAGAGTAACACTTCTAACAACCGTATACGATCTCAGGTCGACGAAGATCTGAAACCAATAAGACTGATTACATATAATATCGATCATATGTAAATTGATGACAACCTTAGCAAAGAAGAAGGAGGTCATATATTGGGTGAATCTATCTATAAGAAGAAGTCGACGCTTGCTACAGAAGCGTGAAAATCCTAGAATAAATAAATAAATGTAAGAGAGGAAAAACGCAAATAAATATACAAATAAAAAATTATGAATATTTTTGATTTTTTTTTTTTTTTTAGAGAACAAGGAAATAAGTATTATTTTATATTTTTTATTTTATATTTTTTTTTGTGTCCCCCATCCCGACCCCCCCCCCTCGTCTTCTCTCCCCCCCTCTCATTTTTTATACCCCCGCGCGTGCCCTTTCCTTTGCCCTTGGCCCCCTCCCTCCCCCTCCCTTCCTTCCTTTCTTCCATCCGCCCCCCCTCCGGGGGTTTTTTTATCCCGCGCCCCGGTTTGTTTTGCGATCCCCGCCTTTTGCCCCCCCCGGGGGGCCGCCCCCGGTTTTTTTTTGGGGGCCCCCAATTTTTTCCCGCCGGCTTTTTTTTTTTGCGGCGCCGGGCCGGGCCCCCGGATGGTATACCTATGAACCTGGGCGGTGGTAAATATACCCCTATGGATAGGTCTCCCCAATTTTCTGGTTTTTTTCCCATACGATTCAAAAGTTACAGAAGGTTTTCTGTGTGCCTTTTTGATCGAATACACCCTTTAATAAAAGAAAAAGAAATGAAAGAAAGAAAAAAATAGAAATTTTCAGAAGAAAATCCAAATGCTCATATCTAAATTGAAATTTTAATTCGTTGATATCGAAGCTATAATTAAAACCAAAATCGGAGCAAAACGTTGCAAATTTTGCTTAGTTCAATTAAAAATTTACATATATATCTAAAAAAAAAAATACTGGGAGAAATCTAGAACACAATGCACAAATAAATTCACCGATGAAAATCCTTAGAAATTCAAAAGCTAAACAAAGAAGATTTCATTTGTTTGTCACTTCCATGTTGAGATATGCACTTTTAATGTATGCTAGGTATGAAATTGGATTCTGAACACTCAATGGCTATTGATCATAAATAATTGTATTCCAGATAATTCAGATTTCCTCGTAGGTGCACTCACCTGTACATTGCCAAGGAAAATCATTGAACTTGTCCATTTCGTTCCGCTTACGCAAAAAGGAATATTCCTCGAATAAGTTAAAGGGTGCATTCGATAAAAATGGCGCACACATATTTACTCACCAAAATTAAACCGATTATCGGATTTTCTTGAAATTTTCAGGGAATCTCAAACTATTAATGAGTTATGATTGATTTTCTTATTGAATTTCATCTCCCATACCGAATACCCGCACCTTCCTTTTCACTCCACCCATCAAGTTTTGCTCAACCGATCTCCCAGAGTTTTTGTTGTTTTTCCCAACTTTCCAGCTCTGTTTTAAAAGTTTTGGGATGTTTGCGAAGTTCCGTCTTCAATTTATCATCTGGGCGAAGTTCCGGTGAATCTGGTGGGTTGATATCTTTTGGTGCAAAATTGACTAGATCAGGCTAGGTGCATCAGGCCAAAACAGAGTTGATCCTCTGAGCTCCCTTATGAATGACAAGAGACGCTTCTTAAGGCATTCTTCCGTGTAAATCGCACCGTTGATTGTTCTGGAAGTGATGAAGGCAGCGCTTGTGTCACCACATCTACAAATCACCTCCCGGATAAGGAACTTCTTTGCAAATTTCGATAATTTCTTCCCTCGAACGTCCTTCGGAACACCGAAGTTAGACTTGGCAACGAAATATTCTTGTCCAGGAAGTTGACGGAAGTAGGTCTTGATGTAAGTTTCGTCATCCATCACGATGCAACACGATTTGGTGAGCAATTTTATGTAAAGTTTCCGGACATGGGTTTTCTCACAGTGATGTTTTGCTTTTCATTCCGGTTTGGGGTTTTTTGCACCTTGTAAACATGTAACCCAGCACGCTTCGAATAACACCATGAACTTTTTAAAGCAATCTCGAATTGACATGTTTGGACGGTTCTTGAACAGTTGCACCACTTTCCTGGCCATTTTACTGTCCGTTAAACCACTTTTAAGACCACTTCCTTCCTTCCTTCGGGCACTCAGACGCTCCTTGCAGGTTTTTATCACACAATACACAGTTGTGATTGCAGTTCCAAGCTTTTTAGCTATCCATCGATAGGACGCCTCTGGATTTTTGATTGTAAGTGCACATCTTTTTTTCACGGACCATTTCTTGTTTCGAGGACATGACTGAAACTACTGTATGAATAATTATGACAGATATATGAACAATACACGATGAATAAAATTTGTTCAAATTTTCAGGTTTTTACACATACGGTGCAAAAGTTACAGAAGATTTTCAGTTTGCCATTTTTATCGAATACCCCCTTTATTTGAGTTCAACTGTTTAATTTACGAGTATATCAAAGCCACAAATGAAACGGTAACAATTTTCACAGTCCTTCTAATCTAACTATGACCACCCAAGGGATGGTCTAACGGTTACGCGAATATTAGTCTTATCAAAACTTACATCTCAGCTACAGGGGAATCAAATCTCCGCCACAGCGTGATCAACGTGCGATTGGTTCAACATTCACGAAGAGCATTGAAACGATCAAACGCTCAACGCTCACGATCAGTGCATCAACAACGGACTCCGCTGACGTTTAAGTTATTCGCGAAACCAACTATAGCGACCCAAGCTTAGAATCAACTGAAGAAGCCAACTAACTCCAGCCCTAATGATAAATCTCTATCTGGTGTAACATAAATCCGTCGGACCGATATCGGGTTGATCAAAGAAGATCACGCGAAGCTCCCGCTCATTCCCGGGAGATTCCGGAACTTCGGGAACGCGCGAGCGATGCCCAGTCGACGATATCGAATAACAAGAGTTTTTACTTAAGTTACTTTCTTGGCCTCGTCGTCGCTGCAGCCCTTTGTCGGAACCGGGGAGCTGCCTCAAATCTTGACAGCTTGGCCAGCTACTTACTGGAGCTACGCCAGCCACCGATTGCAAAGGGCTCCAATGCGGTGAAAAATAATCGCTCCGACGCGACCCGCGAACATCTCATCTCGGAGATATGATTTATGCTGCCACGGGAATCGATTGTACTGTGGCCAACTGCTGCGCAACGATAGCAGTCGTTGGCAATCACAGTTTTGACATTCACCATCGTAAAACGGCTCTTAATTGATTTTCCCCTCTTTCTCTATCAATCGCCCCGCGAGCTAATCTACTTTTCCGAGCGATAAGCGACTTGATGCAATCCTCCCTTGCCGATTGAGTTGTTTAATTGCCTTCTCTCGTGCGCACGCGCTCAACGATGTGACTAGGACGGCAATGGGAATGGCACATGAATAGTTGCGATATTAGATGGTTCAGCGACTGCTTATTTGACCGATCATGGAAATCGCGAAATCCACGTACGATTCCGCTCGGTTTTAAAATTCGACCGACTTCGACCGCTTGCAGCCAACACGCGGCGTACTTCCAATGCATTCCAATTCTACCGAGAAACCTTGTAGAGAGAGGTAGTACCTCTGATGCTAGACCAGCAGCCCATCACCTATCTTCGATCCGACCTGAACACACCATGGCGCGCGGCTGATTATACGTTCAACGCTAATCAACGTCATCATCATCATCATCATCATCGTCGTCGTCGGATGGCATCGCGTTGGTGGGTCAGCGAGGGGTGAATTGGAAGAAAATGGTTTAAAAATAGCCATATCAGCTCTGTCCTGGGCTGGGAATGAAGAGCGCAAGTGACTGGAAAAACTCGTTGGAAGCCTCTTCCAATCCAACCAAAGCCCGAGCCACATAAGGTAGCTGTGTGAGTGTGTATGTGTTAGGCACCCGAGAGATAATCGTCCATAGCGATGAAAAATCGGTTGATCGCTGATTAAATTGTAATTTGCTGGTTTAATGGGGTTAGGTTGCCCGGCACTATCGATTGTTTTGCATGGTTACGAGTTGACGATCGTCACTCTATTAAATGGAGTATGTTTGGCTTCGAATCGATCGGCGATTTTTTGATTGACTGGAGCTTGCCAGACTGGATCAGAGTTCGGATGGATCAAACAGGATCCAATCTGTTCGAAACGTAGATCGAAATATTATTCTAAATTTCAATGCAATCGTATCAAAACGCCAGTGCACCCACTCGCATTATTATTCAATCGCACCGACACCAAATCCGTCAGCAAATTGCGACCCACCAAAATCAACTAACCGCTCCGTTGGCTCTGTTGCAATTTGCTGCGCGAAAATGATTCATCGACTGGAGATAAATCTTCTAAATGGTAATGTTTCACATCTAGATGTTGGCGTGTGCTTTTACGACGACCCGACCCGGCTTGGCCGTCTTAATTGCCGACACGACAATCTTCACGTACATCTCCGTCTTAAAGTGTGCTGCCGTAGCAAGGCGGGCCCGGTGTGCAGGTTAGGTGGGCAATTGTCTTTTTCGTCAATATACTCTTTCGGTGCTGGGCATTTGCATAGTAGCATCGGCAGTAGTATAGAAGAGCACCGTAGAAACATCATCACATGTTGAAAGCGAAACGATTTTAACCGATGAGCGGAGATTTGCCACCAAAGTGTTTGCGTAATTCACACACAGACCTACATTTGCTTGCAAGCTGCCGCTGAATCGTGCTTGAGATGAACTGATGGGCTGTGAACTAGAAAAGCCCTAAAGTTACAAATTGATCGATTTGTTGACGTCGGGTGTCGTGTCTTAAGCGTTGCTTCGGGGGTTAACTGTAATGACTGTTTACACGTCATAAGCTTGTGATAATTAATGCTTCGACGATGCTGTTGGAATAGGAACATCACTATTGAGCCGCAAATTAGCTCATTAAATCGCTTTCCAAGTAAACCACCGAAATCAGCCAAATCGGTTCAATGACTTTTGACCTCTGTGTCTGTCGTGGTCGTGTGGTGTTATGAAAGAACAAGTGGATCATTAATCATCCGAACAAGTCGCCGAATGCAATGACGGTATCAATTCTCCATCTCAGCTCCAGCCGAGTGATCTGTGTGGAGCTAAACATTCGTGCTCAATAGAAGAAAGACCTTTCGTGAGATGAAAACGTGCGATGGGTGGTATGCATTCCCAATAGTCGACTTTCTATGAATCGACGTCACTAGATGTGAGGGCTTACGCGTTCTATTGAACAAGGGCGCAAGTTTATTGAGTGATTAAGTGTTATTTAATTGATGTTTGACGCTTGAAGATTTTTCCCGGTCACTATTCCGTAGAAAAGCTATCTGCGCAGCAGCTGGAATGCCGCTCTTGAAGTGGTTTCACACTTGACCAATCGAACGGGACGGAGAACGGATGGAAGATAGCGGTTTGTTCTCAGCTTATTTATTTGATTAGAAATTGATGTTGATTTATGTGATTTGAATGTGATCTCCAATCGGTTGTTTTCTTTTGCTAGGTCAGGGTTTCTGTGCATGAGAGTAAAGTTATTCTAGAATACATGAGAATAATTTCTTTTATCGCATTAATGACGTTTTTCAACCGACATGTTAGATCATGATATCTCAGATTTTGGCTATAGAATTTGATTGCAATCAAATTAATACCATGGTATTTAAATGAAATGAGTAGTTGCTGGAAATTGACATTTTAATCCTATCAACTAACCACCATTCAGGTAAGTATAGGATTAACCGTGGTGCATTAGAGAAGATCAACTTAAAATATAACATGCATGGAAGTTGAAACAAGTTGGCAACTTGTATTATTGAATTTAGTTTTCTTCAGCAATATTCTGCAGTATATTGAAATATTTGTAAATAATAATTTAATTTATTAATACATGTAAGTTATTTGATTTGTATTACAATTATTATGGCTGTTTTAACGTCAATATATTGCAAATGTTATTCAAAATCACATAACAGTTCCATAAGCTCCACATCACGTACAACTAAAATATATCGGATCGGTACAACGTGTTGTCTACCTCAATCCCGAAGGAAATCATAACCCTCCGATCCGATTCCACGATGCTCAGTACAAGACCAAATAACGTGATTTGGATCCTAGAAACGTTGTTCGCATTTACAGAGATTGTTGTCACTCAATCCAACACGGTATAAATGAGCGTTTAATGAATAACAATTGCACGTGAGGCGAGACATCATACGAATGATGTCTCGAACCAATTCCAGCCTTTAAACAAAGACTTCTTCTACACCTTAGGGAAAATAGTAGAGTAACGGGATGTAATGTTAGCCTATCACCTTCATTCGGTCTATGTGCCAAATATGTCATTAATTAATAATAATGTCATGAAAGCAACAAAATCGTGTGCCTATTAGGATGACCGATGTAATCCGAGGCAAGTGAGACAATATTAATCAACTTATAGTTGTTCACTTCCGCGCAATTTTCGATTTCTTGAACTTTTGGGGCGTCATGATTTCACTGGTTTAGCTGAACAGATTATCTACACGATCTTCGAATGATCTAAATTGGGTTAAATTGAACCGATGAACCGAGTAATGCAGTTTGGATGTACAGAAAAACGTTACACGTTACAAACTTACTGTTCACATAGCGAAAATAACAATGAATTTACGAGAAAATAGTAGACCCAATGATGGGGACATATTTTTTTGTATATTCCCAACTATGGCCTGTTGTATCAATAACGTAGTAGAAAGGTTGTTATTGGTAAAATGTGAAGTTGGAAATGCATGAGTTTGCGGTTGTTTATATCAAAGTGGCTCATCTAAACACAAACCGAAGGAAAAAAATCATTGTAGAGTGAATTATAATGTTTTCATCATTGATTGGCTGAAAAATCATAAATGAACATCACATAAATGTTTCGAAGCAGTTTTATTTTAGTTTGTTTTGTAAAATTTTGTGTCAAGTAAAGCTAGGCGATGCCTTAATTCATAAAATAAGAAAAAAAAATCGCATGAAGATTGCATTTGTTAATAAAACCATCGAATGGAATGAAATGCATCCATGAATAGACCCAATTTGGTGCTAATAGACCAACATTAAATCCATACATCTCGAATGTTTCTGACTTTATAAAAATAGTTGTGAACTTTTCGTGATACAAACTACCAAATGTCTTATCAAACTTATCTACGAAAGTGTATAACTGGTTGAATCTCGCTTACAGCTCAAAAACATTATGAGTTATAATAAAAAATACAATCGATCGTTGCATAATAGGCTGAGTCAAGGGACACATACCCTATGTTGGCATCGTCTCAAATTTCTTTTACTCCATTTATGTTGCTAGCTAACGAGTGACTGTTGACGGAAAATTAGGGAAAGTTCATAGGAGGCGATTTGTCGATCATAAATATCGCCTTCCATAGCGCCCACATTTGCAAGCGAGTCCGCTCTCTCATTGCCCGAAAACGAAAAATGAGATGGGAACCACAAAAAGGTGACCGGCTTTAAGGAACTTATTTCCCATATATGACTTATCATCTGCCTCTGTGGAACAAGATCACACCGCAGCATCCTAGGCAGACTCTCTAGCTCACAGAAGAAGGAGGGTCGTCATGCAACAAGATCCTGTTCCTGCTGCGCCTTGTGTCCCCAAACACTAATTACAGTATTGAAACCGTCAGTGTACGGTTGACACATAACAACGAACATAAAGCAGCAATCACACTACTTCATGCTATGTCGGAAAAGACATCTGTGCCCCGAACACATTTAACATAAACACAGCGAGTGTCAAAGCTAAATATTCGGCTCTAAAAAAAACAAAAGATACTAAGCTGTATTCCACTTAGTCCCGCACCCAATCAAAAAAGGACCACAAATTGATCCAATATGTGATGAAAATAAGTGAATGATGATGGCGCGGAAGAATGAATAGTTATCAATATCTTTTGAATAACGAACGATATGGTTAACAAATAAATCCCTTGAATTTTTCATTCAATCGTTCATTCAATTTTCAAAATGAATTTTCAGTACATTTGTGTTGTACCAGCCGGAAAAAATATATAATCTGGAAAACAACCCAGAAAAACTGGGACTAATTAAGAAATAGAAAGGAATTAGTTCATAAGCATATACTATATTTCAAAAAAATAAGTTCTTCTACTGCTCAACGCAACGCCGTGACAAATTATTTATAAATTAGGCTAAGATTTGTATGTTACTTTTTTCAATCGCTTCAATCGTTAACCTTTATTTTTTTTTTTTTTTTTTTTTTTTTTTTTTTTTTATTTTTTTTTTTTTTTATATATATATAATTTTTTTTTTTTTTTTTTTTTTTTTTTTTTTTTTTTTTTTTTTTTTTTTTTTTTTTTTTTTTTTTATATAAAAAAAATTTTAATTATTTATTTATTTTTTTTTTTATATATTTATTTATACAAGTATTTTTTAATTTTTTATTTTTCCCCGATTTTTTCCCACAAAAAAAAAAAAATTTTTTATTTTTTTTTTTTTTTATTTTTTTTTTTTTTTTTTTTTTTTATTTTTTTTTTTTTTTTTTTTATTTTTTTATTTTTTTTAAATAATTTATTCATTTTTTCATTGATTTATTTCTTGACAAAAACATTCATTGCTAAATTTGTATCATAAAACCAGCTGGACCCGGTGCGACCGCTGCTACGCAACTAAATGAATGAAAATTTAATAGAACTGGCACGTTTATGGTTGTTTTTCGGCATGAGTTTTTTTTCTTGACTAAGAAGGGTTCAAAATTCTATCAGAACATGCTTCTTACCCGAGAAATATACATTTTGTGTTTTATTTACCTTATAGTTCTCATCTTTTGGTGAAATTTGTGTTTCGTTTGTATGAAAGCCCCCCTTTCCAGAAGGGGGAGGGGTCTCAAATCATCATACAATCAATGCCTTCAAAACTCCGCACATGCCAAATTTGGTTCCATTTGCTTCATTAGTTCTCGAGTTATGCAGAAATTTGTGTTTCATTTGTATGAGAGCCCCCTCCTTCCAGAGGGGGGAAGGGGTCTCAAACAATCATAAGAACCTTCATCAGCCCCAAAAACCCTGCATACAAATTTTCACGCTGATCGGTTCTGTAGTTTCCGAGTCTATAAGGGTCAGACAGACAGACAGAAATTCATTTTTATATATATAGAAATCCTGCTTCCAAAAACCCCCACATGCCAAATGTGGTTTCATTTGCTTGAATAGTTCTCGAGTTATGCAGAAATTTGTGTTTCATTTGTATGAGAGCCCCCCTTTAATAGGGGGAGGGGTCTTGAACTACCATAGAAACAATTCTTGCCTCCAAAGACCTCCACATGCCAAAGTTGGTTCCATTTGCTTGATTTGCTCTCGAGTTATGCAGAAAATTGTGTTACATTTGTATGGGAGCCTCCCTTCCCGAGGGCGGAGGGGTGTCAACTCACCATAGAAACATTTCTTGCTTTCAAAAACCTCCACCTGCCAAATTAAGTTCCATTTGCTTGATTTGTTCTAGAGTTAAGCAGAAATTTGTGTTTCATTTGTTCGAAAGCCCCAAGGGTCTCAAGATACCTCAGAAACAGTTTTTACTTTCAAGAACCTCCACCTGCCAAACTTGGTTCCATTTGCTTGATTAGTTCTCGAGTTATGCAGAAACTTGTATTTCATTTGTATGGGAGCCCCCCTCTTCCGAGGAGAAGGGGGTCTCAAACCACCATAGAAACAAGTTTTCCCTCCTTTTCGAGAGTGGAGGGGTTTCAAACAACCTTAGAAACATTTCTTGCTTTCGAAAACCTCCACTTGCCACATTTGGTTCCATTTGCTTGATTAGTTCTCGACTTATGCAGAAATCTGTGTTTCATTTGTATGAGAGCCCCCCCTTTCAGAATGTGGAGGGGTCTCAAACTACCATAGAAACATTGTTTGCCTCCAAAAACTCCCACATGTTGAATTTTGTTTCCTTTGCTTGATTAGTTCTCGAGTTATGCAGAAGTTTGTATTTCATTTGTATAGGAGACCCCCTTTCCAGAAATGGGAGGGGTCTCTTACTATCATGAGAACCTTTCTTGGCCCCAAAAACTTCTCCATACAAAATTTCACGCCAATCGGTTAGTAGTTTTCGAGTCTATAAGGTTCAGACAGACAGACAGACAGAAATTCATTTTTATAAATATACAGGGTGTCTCAAAAGAGGTCTCACTAAAACAAAATGGGATTACAGCAAAACAAATCAACCAAATCATAGCATTTATTTTTTATTTGAGAGATACATGTTATAGAAATAAACCATACTATTTCAATTCGAATCTCTCGCCCTTTTCCTTGATAACTTTGCTCAAACGCTTTGTAAACCCATCGCAGCTGGCACGCACGATTTCCTGAGGAATTTGGTCCCAAATATCAACCAAATGTTTCTTGAATCGATCTAAAGTAGGACCTTTTGTAGGCTGAAACCGAAAAATTCAAATTTAAAATTGATGAAACACTATCGTTAGCCATCGGATTTTGATGCAGTTTTTTTGCAATAGATCACAAAATTATTTTTGTTTGTAGATCGGTACTGGTTGTTCCTAAAATTCTAAATTAATCTAAAATCAATCTAAAAAATAAATTAATCATGAATTTCTTGAAAATTGATGGAATTCAATAAGGTTATCTAAAGAAAAATGCAGAAATGGTCTCCGATCTACAGTTCATTTGCATTACATTTAAATTTTGGTGCATTTATTTTCCCACATTTCAATTATTTCGTGTATTTCAATATGGCGATTGGAAAAAAATCACAAGTCTGCCATAAAGCTACGTTATCTTCGCAATGACTACTTTAAAACTATTTGTTTATTTTATCGCTTCCCTCAAAGCCAATTTGCCGTTTAATGCATTTACTAGAAGCAAAATGGTTTGAAAATGCTTTTTGAACTGACCGCAATAAGATTATATGAATGAGTCCTAAAACGACATTTCAAAACAGCATTTTATGAGTTCATAAAGTCGAAATAAAACCCTAGATAGGAGTAAAAGGAATGTATGAAAACGAGGTTTTAAGATCATTTCAAACAAGCTGTGTAGGTTCTCATAAACCAGATTAAAATATGCAACCTATAGGCAGCTCTTGGTGCCATAATAAAACCAAATTGATTTCTAGTGGCTTTGATAAAACCTCAACAAAACTTAATAAAGCAGGATGGTTTTGGCAATGTTACTTGAGTTGCGACATATCATACTTCATGATTTTGCAAAACTTTATCTTCGGAGGACATTCTGAGGGTACTGGCCACTTAAGAAGCTTTTGCGGGATCCAAATTCCTCCGGGAAAGAGGCGATACTCAAATCTTTTCCAAAACCTGGCTTGCGACATATCAAACTTCATGATTTTGCAAAACTTGTTCTTGAAACATTTTTGCAAAATCATAGGGTTTGATATTTTGCTAGCCAAGTTTTGGAAAAGATATGAGTATTGCCATTTTTCCGGAGGAACTCGGATCCTGCAGGGCCTCTTTTAGTGGCCAGTATAGTCAAAAATTCTCAAAATGTTTTCTGATGGCCTAGTTTTTCTAAATCATGAAGTTCGATATGCCGTATGCCATGTTTCGCATCTAAAAATATTTTGTCCACCATCCCTGGACAGGTACTTACCCCACTACTCCCACCTTGAAATCCGAAACTACGGACATTTTCGTGATAACCAGTACATATCGATAAACAAAGATAATTGTGTGATCTATTGGCTTACGATGGAGTATCGTCAATTTTAAATTTGAAATTTTTTGTCTGAGAGGGGTTGGGGACGTTTTTTTTAGCTTTTGCGAAATAAGCATGTCAAAATAAAAATACTCAATCCCGCTAGAATTGTGTATTAAATTTGGATTTTTTGAACTCTATGGCAAGAAAAAGTTCAATTGATTAAAATCACCAGCTTTTATTGAGCTTTCTTCCAATTACACATTACAATGCGGTACCCAAGAACTTACCGAGAAATCATGTCCTCTATTTGCCTCATTGGACAACCTCTCGACACTTCGAACCTCCAACGACAAACCCAAGATGTTTACCTACCACGCCTCTTTGTTCTTCCTGAAGCAGTGATCTTTCGATCGACCCAGACAATCATGTATCTTTGCCCTTCGGAACTCTCCACTTGACATCCGAGCACACTTTTACTTTCAACCATCCAAACGAACAACTGGGTCCGACATTTCTCAAGTACCGTGCATTGTTGCTTTTCCCAGAACCCATACCCCGATCCTGGCCTATTCAAACTCAAAACGAGAGAGAAAGTGTGAATTTCCTGATCGGGACCTCTGGGCTCTTTGATTGAGATGTCATTGAGTGTCAGTTGCCACAAGGTACTCGAGCTGATTGAAGAACTTGCTTTGAAACATACCGGCCACAACAATACCCAGACACGCCAGCACGTCGCATTCTTTGTGAACCCAGGATCGAGTTATTCTGACGACGACGACGACGACGACCAGATCGTATCGATTTCAATTGCACTTCAGAGCATAGCGCATTTGATAAGACCGTGAGCATTCTTGCACTTGGAGGTTATGCTCGATTTCAGAACCCAACATTTGCCGGTCATCGCCTTCCATCGCTTCTATCGGACGTGTGGCACGAGAGGTGATGTAATAGGATCACGATGAGATCTGGATTGTTTTCCACCTCGTAGCTGTGTAGCTTCACCGCGCATACAGATTGAAGCTCAACGATTACCCGATTATCATTCGTCATTCTGTCTGACATCTTCGAGGTTACTCGAGCATAAATGGTGTCGTCGGCGGGAGAGTGCATGGAGAGCGGAGGAGAGGCCACTCGTCTTGATGTTGTTATGATGCTACAGGGCTTGATCTCGTTACGATGTCTGTGCCGGTTCTTTCTGGTGTTTGCTGACGTTGCATAACAAACGAATTGATTCACGCGCACCCGACGAAGATGCAGTAGTGTTAGATCGATGACTTCATCCGAAGTATACTCTTTCAGGAGCAAATTTCGCACCAGCAGCAACATCGCCGTTAGACTAGTTGTGGGAATCTAAATCTCGACCATCGTTGCTTGGTGGTCGGATAGCATCCCGCTATGTTGCAACGTGACTCACTTGAATACACGTGATCTTCCGAGGGTCGCGGCGTCTTCTCCCTAGGAACCAACATTCTATCAATTAAAACTGATTTATGAGCCAACCATTAGTGCACCGCAAATATGAACTGTGCCTGCGACAATGGCTCCATAGGTCACCGTCGGTTTCCTGCCGGTTTGCGTTGGAGCATAACTCCAATTGGGCTAATTGTGCCACCACAGCCAGCATCGAAATCGGTACGCGAAGGGGCGCGTGAGGATCATTTGTCATAGATTTCACACCGTGACGGAACTGTCGGAACCCAACCGACGTGGATCGCAATAACCCAAGGGGTCACCCCATGCGGAGCAAATGCAAACACCTCCAGTTGCTAATTTTTGCGCGTTGCCATAAGCTGCTGCTGCTGTGAAAGATTGCAACAGATTCGGAGTAAAAGTAGAGTAAAAGCAGCACTATTGCACCTACGCGCGGCATGTGAGATGTGGTGGTTAGTTGTTGCCATGACAGGGGGTGTCCTATGGAACATGTGTAAATGCGGTGTAACCTGGTGGTAATAAAGCGCGCTGTTGTGACAAGCAATGCCGTTATTTGGACTCGGCGGAAATCGCAGTCGGTGAGCTTACGGTATAATTGCATTAGCTACGGATAAATCAATGGCATGACTTGTTGGTGTTTGATTTGGAGAAAGTGGTAGGATTTGCTTAACGATATCGCCAGCTTTGAAATGTCACAAATTAGGGAAATAAAAAATGATATAAGTTCCTTTGAAACGATCAGTTGAACGAGTGTGCATTTACACCAATGTATGGCTAGTTGGACTCTTCATTAATATCAATCAACATTTATCTTTACACACTTTGATTTGAAGAATTAATACGATTACTTGAAAATGGTCCGTTCACAAATTTTCCTTTAAATTTTAGCAAGGCATAGAGAGCAATGTAGCAGGCATGTATAAAATATCCACTCATACCTCTTCTATCAGTACTGTCTGCTGTTTTTGAACGGCAGGGTAATAAAACATCAATAAAAATGGAAAAATTGCAATAAAAATATGTAAAATCACCACTAAATTTTTAATCTCTGTGCCAACGAAAAAATAACAATTTGCACTAGAAAAACTTAAAATAGCAATAAAAAATTGATAATTCACTTTCAATAATTCAAAAGTGACCGGTAGAACTTTCAAATAAAGCAATGGCAGTTAGTATAAACGCAATAATAAGCTGATAGTTTTTCGTCATAATAATAAGCTCTAGCGCTATACATGTGACAAAAGTCTTTCAAATCTTTCAAATCTTTCCAATTGAAACCAAACAAATCCAATAAATTAAATTTTTTGGTTTCAATTATTTAAAAAGTGTATTTTTGTCAATGTGTAGCACTAGAACTAATTATTATGAAGTAAAACTAACAGCTTATTATTGCGTTTATACTAACTGCCATTGCTTTATTTGAAGGTTCTACCGGTCAATTTTGAATTATTGAAAGTGAATTATCAATTTTTTATTGCTATTTTAAGTTTTTCTAGTGCTAATTCTTATTTTTTCGTTGGCAAGGTAAAATTTTAATTTTCGTTGGCACAGTGTTTAATAATTTAGGGGCAATTTTGTATATTTCCAATGCAAAATGTTCTTTAGTTAGTGCCAGTATATATTTGAGTCTTTTTCGTTTTTTTGAACCGCAATAATTCATATATTACAATCATTCAATGTTAAACAAATATATAATCATATGTTACAAAACAAAGAAAACTCTATGTTATTTCAAGATGACAAAACAGCATATTTTATTTTACGTGAAGACAATATCTTAAAATACAAGCTTTAAATGAATTAACCATTAATAATGAATTCACAACATTGTTGTTTTATTATGATGATATCTAACAATATCAAAAAATTTTTTTTTCTTATATCTATCAATAACAATCAACGCTCCCAAGAGAAAAAGATCATCAGAAGAATTGATTATCAATAACAATCAACAATCAATTGGACATCTTACGCTACAATATTGTTGGTACAGAACTCAAGATCAAACAACGGTTAAATGTTAAGACAGAAAGATTAATCTTAAAAATCCTAAAATGGCACCAAAAGTTGGTTAAAGTCCCCTAGCTACCATTTATGCGTGTTTTATATCTAAGAATATCTTTTTCAATGTTTGATGATCAGAATTTGATATCCAAAGCATGTAAGAGTCAAGCTTACTGAATGGAATGTATGCGAGTTTTGCGCCTCTCGAAAGTATGAATAGGTTTGAAGCAAAAACATCACTGACTGAAGCGAACACAGACAGTAGCTCACTCAGCACTCACTCAGGGCTCCAGTGAGTGGCACCCTCTATTTGTTTCGACTGACTTAAAGGGTGAGTCAATAATGTTTGCGACACTTTCAAACTTGCGTAACTTTTAACATACTTGACCTAAATTAAGAGTATATTGTTTACATTCGCTCAGTTTTGCAGTTGTCAGTGAGATTCCGGTCGAGATGGAAGAAAGTCAGCAAACCGTTCGCGAAAGGATTGTGTTCACCCTCATGCAGAATCTTGGTTTGTCACATTGCTAGAATCGTTAGAAAACTGATGCATAAACATCATTCGACCATTACAAGGGTCCTCCAAAGGTTCCATGAACGGATGACAGAGGACCACAAACCATGAGCTGGACGAAAACCGGGAACAATTCCCGAAAAAATAAGAGAGCGCTGATTGCTCATTTCATGCAGAGTCCAAACATTTCGACGCGGGATTTGGCCAAAAAAAACTTGATGTTTCGCAAAGTTTTGTCTTGAGGGCCACGAAACGATCCGGATTGAAAACGTTCAAGGTACAGAATTTCCCAAATCGGTACGAATGGCGTGTCAGAGTGTTGTTTTATTCGTTTATTTTCCGTTTATTTCCTTACAACTTGGTGACAACCACCGACGCCACCGCCTGGACCCTACATATCGCACTCATCAACACAGGAGCCGGGACCAACGGCTTTACTTCCCTTCCGAAAGGAAAACGTGACCACGAATTTGTTCGCCTCAGAAAAATCCCACCGACCTCGACTGGGATTGAAACCAGACCCACGCTTACCACTGCACCACCGACGTCGGCAAACCAGCAGAGTGTTGCCAAAACGCGGAAACTCTACACGAATGTGCTTACGAAACATCGGTGATGCGTCATTGTTGATGAGATCTACATCAAAGCGGATTTAAAGCAGTTGCCGGAACAGGATTATTTCGCGAGTTATGGCAAGTTTGCTGTGCATGACCGTTTTAAAAGGAAAAAGCTGTCGAAATTCACTTCGAAGTACCTGTTTTGGCTGGCCAAATGCACTTATGGCCAACGGAGTGAATCATTCGTGACCGAAGGCTTCATAAACAGTGGCATTTACTAAACTGAGTGCCTCTAGAAACGGATTTCGCTCGATCATATACTGTTTTTTTTTTTGGCCCGATTTGACTTCTTGTCACTACTCCAAAACGGTGCAGGACTGATTAAAGGCTTATTCTGTGGGTTTTGTACCGAAAGACATGAACCAACCAAACTGTTCTTAATCCCTTCCGATCGAAACCTATTCGACCATGATGAATAATTGTGCACTAAAATATTTACATATGATTAACAATGTTCTATAATACAGGGTGCGGCAGAAAATAATGCGAAAATTTGTTCTTTTTCTTTCAAATCCCATTTTCAACTAATTCAAGCAATAATATCAACATTTTCGAATGCAGTTATCTCTATAAAGTTCTTTTAAACAAATTATTTCAATGTGTCCTCCATTTTTATTAATAACATCCTCGAGCCGACGCCGGAAGCCAGAGCATGCCTTTCGGACGTAGTCCTCCGACATTGACTGCCATGTGCGTGTTATGGTTGACTTCAGGGTTTTTACACTAGGGTGTGATGTTTTGCAGGCTCGTGCTTCATCATATGCCCAAATCGAATAATCCAACGGATTAAGATCTGGACTGCAAGGGGGCCACAAATCCTTCGGCCAAAACTTCATGTTATCGGTCAACCATTGTTGGGTTCGATTGGACGTGTGACACGGCGCTCCATCCTGCTGGAGGACAACGTTTTGGTCCTCAGAAAAGTTGGCCTTCACCCAGGGAAGCACTTGGTCTTAATCAATACCGATATACACTTCGGTATTGATTCTAACTCCAGCATCAATGAAAACACGCGGCATTTTCAACCCGTTGGACGCCACCAAGCCAAACATCATGACACCAGCCGGATGTTTGGTTCGAAATTTGAATTTCACTTTTCCGGAACGTTCTCCATTTTCTGCGGTGAAATGAACCGGTCCGTGCGGCTGTTGGCCACAGCATCGATGCTGAAAAGCTTTTCGTCGGAGAACAGGATTATCATTTTTTCCTTCTTCAACAAGGAAAGCAATCTCTTGAACGAGTCACTCGTAGTTCCTTGACCCGGTCCGTAATCAAGTGGCGTTTCACTCTGGCTCTGGAAGATGCATGCAGGTCTTCTTTGATGATTCTCCGCATGGATTTCTCCGAAATATTGGCTTCCTTTGCAAGTTTTCTTATGGAACGCACCGGGTTGCGAGCATTTTTGCACGGACCGATTTGATCACGTTCGGCGTGCGTGCAAAGCGCGGACGTCCGCTTCCCGGCTTCCGCTGCTTAGGACCATCCTGCAGGGACTTTTTTATGCGGTAAACTGTTGCCAAATGGCACTCTACCACCTTGGCAATCTCTTTCGGCTTCTTCTGGGCGAGCAACAAACTGGTGATCACTTCTTTCGCGAACATTTTGACGAATTTGCAATAAAACAAATAGAATGTTTGGATGCAGCACTTGAAAGTAAACATAAACAAATACACTTTCGACAGAAATTAGTCACTAGCTACACGAATTAACCCAATACTCAAGTTTGAACATTTTCGCATTATTTTCTGCCGCACCCTGTAAACCCCACCAACCAAAAATAACTAAAAAAAAAACCAAAACCTTCTTCAAAAAAATCCACAGCAAACCAAGTTAAAACAATAGGTATGACTCATAAATTATACAAGCATTGATCCAATTTCACGTATTTTTATTTATTTATTTTTGACCCATAACGATTGATCAATTTTGTTTAAGGAAAGTTATTGAACCTTTATTGGATCATTTGCTGTATGATTATGGGGAATCCGTACAATTTTATCGATCATTCCCTAGACATATAACAGTGCATTTTTGACACTTTATAGTAAAATTTAACATTAAATATTGATCACATTGATGGATTTTACGGATCATTTCAATTCTTTTAAGGAATTTTCATTAGAGTTTTATGGGTCATCAATGCGTTTTTGGACAATTTTCAATGCTTTATGGATAGGTAATTATTTTGTATTTGCAAAAGTATGTTTGTCTTTAAAAATCACTCTGTTACCTGCTGGGCATGCTAACCCTGATAAAAAATTACCTTAAACGAACGAAATCTCAAATCATCCAACCATTTCTTTAATGGTTTGGATGGGGTATTAGATGGGAATAGGTCGTTAAGAAAAATAACCATACCAAATTTATTAGCGAAGGCCACTGATGTGGATAACCATTGTATGCGTGACTGATGTTTGTTTTTGTATTCTCATTCGTTGCCTTTGCCGTTGGTTAAAACCGGTCAGAACAGAAAAAGAAATTAGAATAGACTCACAATCAGGCTGGGAACTCACTGATATCATTGCACCCAGTATTGTTTCTTAGGTCATTTAAAAACCCAAGGCAATATTAAAAATGCTGTGTCTCAGGAAAGAAATTTCTCAGAAATCTAGAACATAGTGCCTTCTGTTCAACAGAATCTGTTGCATGAAAATTAGGGGAATAATAGAAAATTTGTTTGAATATTTTTAGCCCGAAAAGATGGAGATTGACAAGATTGTCTATTGGTGTAAGCGCAATCAGTTTTGCAAAACAAAAAGTTTGCGAGCTCAAAATTCATGTTAAAACCTTTCGAATTATCTCTATAAATACATATCCGCTAATTATTAGCCTGATACACAATATCCCTCCATAATGCCCGATTCGTGGCTGCTCCTCTCCAATCCCTTGGGCACCTTGTACCCCCTAGGTCTTGCTCCACCTGGTCTGACCATCTTGCTGCCACATATCCGCTAAGTTGGGGTCTAAAAACGGTCTTCTTTTTGCATAAGCTTCTAAGTAGCCACAGATGTCCAAGCCGTGATTCATAAGAACTGAATAGTTTTGATAACTCTGTATCTATCAAATTTAGGTTCAAGCTGGTAAAATTAACCTTTCCGTGATTCGCTGTACTCGCATCAAACGATTATTTAAGTTTTTCTAGTAGCGAGCTGAGATATTGAGTTTGAGTTTTTTTTTATTCACATTTATTAGTTGCTCTTTTCTAAAATGCGGATTCAAAGGAATATTAAATTCACACTATTTCACCACTTTAGGCCAATTTTTCTTAAACTTTTCAACACTATCCGCTGGTTTCATGTGTTTTCTCAGCTTGGCCTTCGTCAACGCCCAGAAAGTTGCGATAGGGCGAGTCTCTGGGCAGTTTGGTGGATTCATCTCCTTTGGTACAAATACGACATTGTTCCTTTTGTACCACTCTAGTGCATATTTAGAGTAATGGCAGGAAGCAAGATCAGGCCAAAATATTGAAGGCTTGTTATGATGTTTGATCAAGGGTAGCAACCTTTCTTGCAGACACTGCTTCACGTAGATTTGACCATTCATTGTGTCTGTAGTAATGAATGGACGAGATATTTTCCCACAACCGCATATGGCCTGCCACACCATTACCTTCTTGCCGAATTTTCGGGTGTAAATGGCTTTCACTGATCCAGGAACATTCTTTCCCTTCGGTGAGGTATAAAACTGTGGTCCCGGCAGAGTTTTATAATCGAGTTTTATGTATGTTTCATCGTCTATGATAAAACAGCCCAATTTTTTGATCAGCAGTTTGTCGTACAGCATTCGAGCCCTCGGTTTCACAGATACAGCCTGCTGGGTGCTTCGTTTTGGCTGCTTCTGCTTCCGACTAGTCTGCAGGCAACATTAGACGCCGAAGTACTTAGCTTTTTCACATCTCGGACTGATGCTAAACAAGGACGCTTGAAATAGTCCATTACCTTTCTGTCGATTGCTGAGGAACAGCAATTCGTGTGACTTTAACCGTGGCTGGAAACATCGGTCGAATCACGACATCTTCTTCTTTAGCATTTCAAGCTTATTGCTTTCACAATTAGCTTATTGCTTGCTCTCAACTTAGTGTTCTAAATGCACTTCCACAGTTATTAATTGAAAGCTTTCGATGCAAAGTACCATTTTTGCATTAGTATGATTGTGAGGCAAGTACAATCATACGCTATGCCCAAGGAGTCGAGAAATTGCCTTAACGAAAAATTCCTAGACCAGACCGGGAATCGAACCCAGCCACCTCCAGCATGGTGTTGCTTTGTAGCTGCGCCTTTACCGACTGAGCTAAGGGAGGACCCCCAATCACGACATATAGTACTGCAAATCTAGAGCCTCATTACGGTTTTTGGACTTCTTCTCTAGGCATCCGCTGTATAAGAAAATGAACATCACAACAGACTTTATCTACCGCATTCAAAAACCGAGCACAAATCTAAATCCGTTGTAGCTGAAATTTTTTAATGATGCTCAGAACTGGACGTAGCGGATAGCCCAGATCAACATTAGGACTTCACGTTCAAACCAATGTTTCCAAAAAATATTTATCTCGACAATTGGCGAAGGTAAAAACGTATTTCCCGAACATCAAAATAGCGTCAAGGAACGATTTCACGATCAGCTGTTGGTTTACACATACCAAACATCGAACACCAACAGAGATGAGAAGCAAACTAATATATCGGATTCTTTGCTTCGTTGGGTTCAGCATCACAACTCTAGAAAGAGTGAGCAATCACAAGAGGCTTAACCAAACTGCTCTTATAAAAAAAAAAACAACACTGAAGGCTTGCCCACAATGGATACAATTATGTTCCATTCCGTAAGTTTGACAGAAATCCTATGGGAAATCTGCTAAAAACACGCAAACGCACGCGCAACGTATCCACTGTGAGCAAGTTTTGACACAGATGATTACAACTAAGCCGATAACAAATATCACTTTTCACTAGAAAAAAAAACAGAGATTCAGAATAACCACCGACAAAATTCAGCAGACCACCGACAAAATTCAGCAGAGTTTAGAGTTTCGTACTAAAACAGGCATTCTAAATTTACTAGGAAATTCGGAAACTAACCACACAAACGAGCAACACATAACGCACTACACTACAAATACCAACCCATTACAACCCAAAAGACAATCATCAGATCCACAAACTTGATTAAGGAAATTAAATATGACTCTTAATAAATAAAAAAAAACTGACCAGCAGCAAGTAGATTAAAACAATTCCGTTTTCCGTTAGTGAATTTTGATGCAAAACTACAATGACGTGACGATAAATACCAGACTAAGAAAAATTCAATTCCAATTCCAATTTTCCAAAATTCTAATCCAAAAACTCATGTATGGAGTCGACTCTAATTCGTTATGAATTTGGGTCATTAAGAGTAAGTGAAAAATTATAATATTTCACTTTTTAAAAAAAAAAACACTTTTTTGGATATACTTTAACGAGCGTATTAGTAGAACAATTATAATTGGAAAATAAGGAAAATTTGGAATAACACTTCACTTGTTCACGTTTAAATAATCAAAAATAAAAAATAAACTGAAATATTTTTTCAAACTATCATTAATAACCTTAGCTAAATTCCTTTCAATTCCACTAGAAATAGTTGAATATCGTTTGAGAGTTAGGCCTATTTCGACTGTGACTTACAGACTTCTTCAGTCGAGCACTCGACACTGAAGAAGTCTGTAAATCGTAGGCGAAATATGCAAATCTCTCAAAAAATAAGCTTTTTCTAGTGGAAATTAAAGGAATTCGCTTGCGTTTACTAGTGATAGTTTGAAAAAGGGTTTTACTTTTTTAGTTTCTATTTTTTTTAAAGTGAACAAATAAAGTGTGAGTTTAAAGTTTCCTAGTTTTCCAATTACTTATAGATTGACAAGACACAAAACAAGATCATTCATTTTCGTCAACTTTTCCTTTTTCTACTTGGCTTTATACGCCTGCCGGGATAGGCCTGCCACTCAAATTAGTGTTCTTTGAAGCACTTCTACAGTTTTCAATTGCCCTCAATTGCTTTGCCATTCACAGCATCCAATCCGTATAGTTTGTGGCAATTACAATGATACGCTTATGCTCTAGGACAGCCGAACCAATTTCCCACCCGAAAAAAACATTCGACTGCATCGGGAATCAATACCTTGACCTTCGGATTAGAAAACCACTATGGAGCCCATAATCTAACTTAAGACGAGACTGTTTATTTGTCAGCTAATCGCTCTTAAGTCGATTTAAGTATTCATTTTCATGATATTGGTCAAAATTGAGTCGATTTTAAATAAATTTTTAGTTTATTGGACTGACCGAGTATACAAAATAGCACAAAAGCGAGGTAAATAAAGAATATACCATATTTCATCAACATCGCAACCCAACACAAACTCTTAATTTAATTCATTAAAACTGCTAACGCAGCGAAACAATGTATGTCCTTTAGCCATAATCCATGCCATTGAGAGACAAACGAGTGGAAATAAATTTCCCTGCATTGCATTCATGATTACTCTACCCAGATTCATTATGGCTTCTTACTTCAAAGCCCTCGAGAGAAGAACAAAAAAAAACAACATCACTTCAAACTGCACGTAAGAAATTAATGCAATCCAATTTAAATGGAGGCAATTGTCTCCTTTAATAAATGGCACTTCCTATTTGTAAACAGCACTAATTTATTTATTGTCCAACCGCAGCCGCCCTCCGACAGTCCCCTTTTGATGGTTAGCCGGTTGTTGTTGCCACATTCTAAAACATCTCACTCCATCGCCGCTCCGCCACACCGCCGCACCGCAAACACCGCAACCATTGATCGTGCTTTGTTTATTTTCTCCACCGTTTTATTTTTTTGCGAGCGATCTGCGCTCACAATCTTGACGGTAATTAATTTAATTTAGAATCTATTTAACGGATCTTTCCGTGGCACGACGACCGACGCGGTGCATGGAAAAAGACCTTCGCGAGTTTTCTTCGTTTATTTTCCTAGTGGCGCACATTCCTGATGCCCGATCCCAAAGCACAGTGGCCACAAACCTTTTGTTGCCCTCTAATTGGAAGGGAAGGAGTAATTATCTCTCTGGGCTTTGGCAGGCTGCTGCCTACACTGACCGTGGAAGTGTAGGTTGAAAGGATTTCCTTATCAAATTTCTTAAGTGCCTTCTCGTTTCAATTAGGTTAAGCCTGGTTAGTTGCTTTATTTGCTGAATTGATTTTGGTTCTGGAGGAAAGCAGCAGTCATTAAATGAAAACATCATAAAAATATAAAATCAGCCATAAACTAACACCTTACAGGATTCAAAACAAACAAATAAATTACTTCACGCTTAATCACTCCCCTCGCGCTCGCATTGATTAACACCTTGGCAAGAGGTTTATATTTTCTACCGTTCAGATACTTTCTTCCGTCTCTTGTCTCGGGACCCAATCAACAACTCAGAGTCAGATATTACACATTTCTTCCTCCTTGCAAGCTCGTCACGTTCATCGCATCGTAGGCCGTTAGTCGAGCATTGCTTTGTTGGGGGCGTTGGAGGTCATGCTTTTCGCGTTCGCGCTACTTCTTTCCTTATTTGTTTTTTTTTCTTATGCGATTCGATATTCTCAAGGCATTATGGAAATTTTCATGGTCCGCAATTACGCTCAAACTCACCACTCTCTCCGACGGCATATCTACTCATGGAATTAAAAATCCCCGCGAATATTAATCTCCCAACCTCTTGGCACTTACTTAAATATACACACTTTTGCTGGCTTAGTGGTTTTATTGCACCGTCCGGGGCCATAATCATCGCGGGAGGAGCAGTCAGAGCCGAGAAGTACCAACAGCACGAATCTTCCTGGATGAACTACTACACATCGGCGGGGTACGCTTCATCACGGCGCGGAAGCCACTGGCGCTGCTTCTCTCTTCTCATACGATGGAAAGGTGAAATATAAAGGCGATAAGGCCGTAAATTGAGCTTACCTGTAAATAAATCAGAAGACGAGAAAAAGATTATTAGAAAACAAAAATGTAAACACTGTGCACTTCGGGTTGGCAGTGGAGCAGGGTTGAAGTGTAGGGGTGTAAGGTTATCTTGATTCGGATAATTCTAGGAACTTTTTTCAATAGGGCGAATCTAACAATGACAGATTCTCTCCTGTCTCGCTCTCTTTCATTTATTACAGCGCCGTTATAAAGCTTTCGAGGGATTCTTTAGTACAGATCGAAACACAACATACTAACATACTCTACAAATAGAAGAATGAAAAACGTAAAGGTAATTGGAATATGAAAGAAAGAAAAAGTTATCAAAGAGAGTCTCACAATGTTAGATTCGCCCTAATGAAAAAAGTCCCTAGAATTGATTTTAGTAATTGCAGAGTACGTCGCTGATAACGGATACTTCAATTGAAAATTTCTCGGGAATAAAACCAAAATATGGCAACTTAAATTAAACCAAAACATAGAAGAAGCATTTCTCCCCTTGATTGTAATATTAGGTTTTGAGATTATGTTTTTGATTGTAAGGAATAAGCGAAGTGTGAAATTTATGATTGACCTCGTAATGCTGCTACTCTGTTATTGTTATTACTTAGAGAACCACCAGATAATGTAGGGGACTAACATAAAAACTGTAAACACTGATGATCCCAAATTAAGGCAATACCGGCGCCGGCCCCGCCCGGAAGGCAGGTCATATAAAGCTCGATTCAAAGTAAATCTGGACGCACGGTTTAATACACCACCGCGTCTCTGGTGGTTGGAACAAAAAAGTTTGACAGGCATTTGTTGATGTTTCATTGACGAAGAAATTGATGAAAAGTTTTTCTCGATTGATCGACGCATCTCGAAATTACGAAATTGGAACTTAAGAAAAGAAAATTAATGACGAAACATATGTCAAAATGGATTATAAACAAATCCCCGGACGAAAATTTTACAAGGCAACTAGTCGTGGAGATGTCCTTTCCACTTATAAATTTATTTTTGCTGATAAGTTTGCTCGAAAACCAATGTTTTGGAAAGGAATCTCCAGTTGTGGCCTTAAAACCAAGGTTTTCATCACATCTCACACAATGACGTCGAAGGTTTACATTAAACTAGTGTCTGAAAAAGCGGATTTTACCCTTCATTCGGCAACACAAGACCAACGTTATGTTTTGGCCGGATCTAGCCAGCTGTCATTACTCTAAGGAGGTACTAGAATGGTATGCTGGAAACAATGTTAATTTCGTCGCCAAACAGATTAATCCTCCGAAGTGCCCTGAGTTCAGACCGATCGAAAAATATATATTGGGCAATTGTCAAGCGAAAACATCGAGGATGCGGTAAAGAAGTGACAAATGCACAATAAATGCGTTTCAAGTGGAATAAGTTCGCCGGTACAGTGTCACCAGCGACCTTGCAGATCATGATGGCATCGATCGATAAAGTGCGACAGTTCGTTCGAAACGGTAAAATGTAATAACTTGTTATATATCGTTTGAAATCTGAATAAATACCCTTTTGATTGACGTTTTGATCAACCGTGTATGTTGTTGAATTCTTGAGTTATGATCACTTGAATGCGTCTAAATTTACTTTGAATCGGTTTTTAAAGAAAAGTTAAGGTTGTGTTGACATGATACTCGCTTTGTTGGAAGACGAGGATTCTGCCCTTCCACGAGAAATCACTCTGATGTTGGATAAAAAGGTTAGGTTGGCAGCATGATTGATTTTGAAAAACGTTCCTTCGAATTCTTGTTTATCTTTATTTTCAGATTATTCTCCAATTAGTTGGTTTAAAGAAGATGCACGATTATGTATTTAAACATTAGTACCGATTTAAACTAACGGTAAGGATGCCATAGGGCCCACTAACAAAGTGTGATAGTGGTTTTCTATTGGAAAGACAATGTATTTTCTAATGAAGCTTGGGAGTAGATTTGGATCGATTAATGTCAACAGCATCCTTCCTTAGCTAAGACAACTTCCTTTCTTGGAGACAACTTCTGTATACAGTAGAGGCCATCCCGGGCTTGGTCTGATTGGTATGGTAAGTAAGGCCACTTACCGCTGCCGCTACAAAATATACTACGCTTTAAGCTCAATAAATGAATCTGGCTAGCACATTTTTTTTTTTAGTTCTGATGCATTTTACGCTCACGCAGCACTGAAAATATCTAGCTTCAAACGCACATTATATCAAAACGACCTTCTAATTTGGCAAGGAGAAACTTACAGGGTGCGGCAGAAAATAATGCAAAAATGTTCAAACTTGAGTATTGGGTTAATTCGTGTAGCTAGTGACTAATTTCTGTCGAAAGTGTATTTGTTTATCTTTACTTTCAAGTGCTGCATCCAAACATTCTATTTGTTTTATTGAAAATTCGTCAAAATGTTCCCCTCACGCCGACAAAACCACCACCCACCAGACTCCACCTACCATTACTTCTCCCAAAGGGCGATACGGTCAAAATTTGGTCAATATCAACTTGACGTATTTCTTTCAATTTTGCATTTAAAAAACCTAAACACCCCTCATTTTGAAGGTGTGTGTGTGTAGAATGTTGCTCTTATTTTGATTTTGGAATTCACTCTTCAGTTGTCAAAATGCCGTCCAAGCAAGAAGAGCAGCGTATCAAAATTTTGCTCGCGCATCGCGAAAATCCGAGCTACTCGCACGCAAAGTTGGCAAAATCGCTAAAAGTTGCCAAATCAACCGTTACAAATGTAATTAAAGTGTTTGGGGAACGTTTGTCGACAGCCAGGAAGTCTGGATCGGGGGGAAATCGAAAACCGGAAGCCGCTGAGACGACAAAGAGAGTTGCCGGTAGTTTCAAGCGAAACCCTAACCTATCTCTCCGAGATGCCGCAAATAAGCTGGGTGTATCGTCTACAACCGTGCATCGAGCCAAAAAACGAACCGGACTATCGACTTACAAGAAGGTAGTGACTCCAAATCGCGATGATAAACAAAATACGACGGCCAAAGCGCGATCCCGGAGGCTGTACACGACGATGCTGACGAAGTTTGACTGCGTGGTAATGGACGACGAAACCTACGTCAAAGCCGACTACAAGCAGCTTCCGGGACAGGAGTTTTATACGGCAAAAGGAAGGGGAAAGGTAGCAGATATTTTCAAGCACACGAAACTTTCAAAGTTCGCAAAGAAATATCTGGTTTGGCAAGCCATCTGTACCTGTGGCTTGAAAAGCAGCATTTTCATAGCTTTCGGGACTGTCAACCAAGAAATTTACGTAAAAGAGTGTTTGAATAAACGTCTGCTGCCTTTCCTGAAGAAACACGGTTGTTCCGTACTGTTTTGGCCGGATTTGGCATCTTGCCATTACGGTAAAAAGGCCATGGAGTGGTACGCCGCCAACAACGTGCAGGTGGTTCCCAAGGACAAGAACCCTCCCAACACGCCAGAGCTCCGCCCAATTGAGAAATACTGGGCTATTGTCAAGCGGAACCTAAAGAAGACCAAAAAACTGCTAAGGACGAGCAGCAGTTCAAGGCAAACTGGCTTTCTGCGGCGAAGAAGGTGGACAAGGTGGCTGTACAAAATCTGATGGCAGGGGTCAAGCGTAAGGCCCGGCAATTCGGATTTGGAAAAGCGGAAGCCTAACTGAATATTTTTCCTGAATTTTATACTAATTGAACTTAAGAAATTTAATTTGATTTTTTAAATAAACGATTTCACCAATTTACACGCGTTTTCCCTTGACCAAATTTTGACCGTATCACCCTTTACCCGGGGGCCCAAGGAGGATCGGAGTTTTGGGGTGTTTGTGTGCGGGTGGTGTTGGAGTTGTTGGGGTTTTGGGTTTTTGGGTTGTTGGATTGATGGGCGCGCGCAGCGGGGGGGCCCGCCTGAGATCTCTGCAGCCGGGGCCGTGGGGGGGGGTCGCCGGGTGGCGGTCTGGCGGCGGCGGCGGGTGGGGGGTTATATAAGGAGTGATTAATACGATTGTTTTATGTAATTTATATTTATAATTATGGATGTTATGTTATTTTTATATTTTGGTTTATTGGGTTGGAATGATTTGGGAATTTTAGATTTTTTGTTTTGTGTCGCCCGCGCGTGGGGGCTCCCGGGTTTGGTGTGATTGGTGGGGTGAGTAAGGCCACTTAACGTGCGCTTTAAGCTCAATTAATGAATTGGCTAGCACATTATTTTAAAATTCTCATGCATTTTACGCTCACGCAGCACTGAAAATTTGTAGCATCAAACTCACATTACATCTAAACGGCCTTCTACAGCAGGCTTTAAATTTGGCAAGGAGAAACTCATGGGCGAATAATCCCACACTCTTAGAAAGAATCATGTACATTGAAATCTCCTTGGATGCACATAAAAGGAGCGGCCCGTTAGACCGAAATTGGCGTCTGTTCTTAAATTTACAAGATCATTACAACTCAAAACAACATTACATGACATGACGTAAAAATAAGTTGAGGCACACAAAACGACATTTTCCAAATGCTGCTCCTGTTAATACAAATACAAATGCTTCTTGATGTCAATTTACTCTCAAGGATCTACAGTGCTAGACATTCGTTTAGCAGCATCTATTAGATTCCAATAGTATTCGGTAATAGAATACATATACATTGATCGGGGTATATTTTTGTTCTATAGGTAGTAGAGCTAAAGCAGTTTCTTGGGAAGTACGTCCATCTCACCAACACATATACCACTACGGTATTAAAGGAAGCAAACAAATAAACGTCATTTCTACCTAAGAACTACGTTTAGCCAAAAAAAATGTGTGCAAAAAAGAGAGTTTTACTTGTTGTTACGGTGTTATTTTGAGAATTTTTGGAAATATTGTCTCGTGGTTTTCATTTCGGAAGGTAAGTTGAAAATGTGTGTTGGTAAATGTTGATTTAACATAAGATTTGTGAACGCTTTATAGAAATGGCGAAAGGCACTCGATTGACGAAGGAAGAACGACGAATCATAACGTTGTTCAAGGCAGAGGGCTGCTCAAATCGGCCAATCTCCGAAAAAATCAATCGATCCGAAAAAGTAATTCGGAATTTTTTCAGCAAGGGTGCACAATATGGTGTGAAACGTCCTACAAAAGGACGAAGCAAAGTCTCTTTGCGGCTAAAAGAACAGATAAGACACTAAGAAACTACAAATCGGTTATCCTGCTCACAAATAAAAGAAAAAATAAATGTTCTGGTAACGACCAGACATATCGCGCATATCTTGAACGAATCCTCCAAACATCAAAGTAAACCGAAACTCATATGTTCTCATAAGCAGAACCGGCTTAAATTCGCGAGGATATACATGGAATGGAAACCCTAATGTCGAAATGTGATCTTTTTGGATGAACAAAAAGTTTAATCTGCACGGGCCGGATAGTTACAGCTGCTATTGGCACAATTTAAACCAAAAAGGCATCGTTAGATTCAAACATAATTTTGGGGGTGGAAGTTTGATGGTGTGGGGAGCCTTTTCTTACCATGCCAAACTTCAAATTTGTTTCATTTCGACAAGAGTGAATTCCGGAATGTATCTGGATCTGCTGGAGGATGTTTTGGTCGGATACATGTAGAACGACGCAACAGATGACATAATTTTTCAGCAGGACAACGCATCGATTCATGTGTCTAAGCAATCAATGGTATGGTTTGCTGACAAAAACATCCCACTGCTCGAATGGCTGGCCTGCAGTCTCGATTGCAACCCTATAGAGAACCTCTGGGGTATCCTAGCCGGGATGGTGTATGCAAATGGACGACAATTCAACAGTGTTTCCAGCCTAAAGGCAGCGATTCAGGAGTGTTGGGCCAAAATTGACATGGCAACACTACAAAAGCTATCCGTTTCGATGCCAAATCGGATTTTTGAAGTTATCCGAAACGGAGGAGGCCATACCAAATGCTAACTATGGATGAACTTCGAAATTTGTCACTCAGCATTAATATTTTTTATAATTTATAAGGTGTGGCTAGACGACTAGCCTATATTCTTATTTTTTCGATTTTCTGAACTAAAAATAAATGTTTGATTATCTTGAACATTGTATTAGATGAAAATAAATGGGTTGTTTCCAAAACCAAAAAATATGAACAATGAATTAGTTTATTTTTTTAAAAACGAAGAAAAAATGGGGTGCGGCTAAACGAATTTCTAGCGCTGTAGTTCTTGTTAACGTTATAAAAGATCAAGGTAATGAAATTTAATAAAAAAAAAAATAAATTACACACTACCAAAATGTCATGTAAATTTCGGTGCGCTGAGACCGACACATGCAAGCGTTCTTTAGCACATGAGAATGAGTTGAAAGATATGAGAAAATAAATTCAATCAAACGCACCTTATGTCTTTTTTCGTATGTATCAGTTTCATGAGACATAATTTTACACGAAATCTTTGTTAACGTTCCCCGAATTTTTATAACGATGAGTTACGCATAATTTTTGAGAAATTAACATATTCAAACCACTAGTAGCAATTATGAATTGTGTAAATTCCTCTTTTGAAACGGACCGTAAGAGACAATCAATACATTAGGCAGCAGACTGCATCCCTGATCACAAAGTCGTGCTTCCGCATGCTAACAGGAAATCTACAGAGCATACTTTGTATATCTTTTCGCTGCATTCAATCGTCATCTAGAAGCCACTACAAAGAGAGATAATCCCGCACTCGAAAAAACAAAAACAAAAATGAACTCCCCGCAGTAAGTACCGCAGTTAGGCTCGCTCGGCGCACTGCAATTAGCGATAAATTTATTTAGCTTTTCACGCCCATAATTCAAAATTTACGACATAATAACAGAAGTTAGCTGACTGAAATGCCATTACTCGTCGCACAGCTGGTTGGAGACTGCAGCGGTGGCGATGGTGGCGGCAGGGAATCGAAGTTGTAGCCATTGGTACAAACATATTTTATAAATATTTTGCAGTTCCTCCGTGACGCCACCAACCAGCATACAACTCGTACTTATCTATCCGACAATGACACTACACCGTAAAAGTCTACAACTGCCGTAAGGAGATCCAATAGCCGCAAAACAGAGCGATTATGTGACCCGTACTTCTCTCCCGGCCCGGCACGGCTAATAAATTGTCAAACAAACTATCCTCGGGTTGCTTGATCATTCCTAGCAAAAACAAAAACTAATAGCGAATGGATTCAAATTTGTTCTAAATTGGCAGCCTCAACACAGCAGCGAAGCAGGCTGCGGGTTCGATGTTGTTCCATGCTTCTATGCAGCGAAGCACCATAAGAGGTGACAGTCAATTGAAAAGCCATATAAGCAAATTGTAACAGCTGATCCTGCAATGGCAGCTAAATATGGCGGAGAGAGGAAGCGAGGGAAAATATGATTGTTTTGCTGAGTTTTATGACCACCTAAAGGCTTCTGGAAGCGACATCGTTAAGGTTCATTAATTTTAGCGTTGATACATTGTGGCACTTGGGTGGTTGGATATTTTGTCTTTCTGATTCTAATCAACGCAGTGGAAGTGTGGCTTATGACGGTGTGAATAAAACAATAAACTAAGCAAACAGAATTTGGAGATGCTTTGAAGTGGAGTTTTATGTGGGAAATTATACCAGCATTCACGGCCGATGTTCTTGATTCAAAGTTAAGTAGTTTTTGAATAGATTTCGTTGATAGAGATACAAACTATTATTTTAGAAAATTTGGTATTAACCAACATCCATCTGATTTGAGTCTTCTTCTTTCTTTAATAACGAGACTTTTACGCTGTTTAAAGCCGTAGGGAGAGGTAGGTCACCGTATCACCCACCAATTGCCTGTCGATCTGCCAAATTTGGAACAGAGGTCTTCCAATACGTCTTCTTGAGTAATGTCAAATATAATATTCTACCCATTATAAAAAAAAAATAAATTTTAACACGAAATTTCCTCTCGTTTATTCCATCCAAGGAGCGTAAACAACGAAATTGTTTGCAATATTTCATCGCCATCAACAATTTTGCGATCTTTTATCACAACTAGATTCGGCTTATCTGCTTACTTTACATGAATATTCTGCCCATTTTTTCTGCCAACTCATCCCTTTATGTGCATTGATACTCATAAATCATTTTCTTTTTATCTGTGTAAACCACAAAAAATTGCGATTGGCGGATTAGCGGATTGGAGATAATGAAATTGTTGGGTATAGGACCAAGTCCACACACCCACCCACACATGGAATCTGTACTTTCTCTTTAAAACTACCGACAAATAAATGTTTGAACGCACTTTTCAATGCAAAAAACCATTAATTGCAAGAAGCGTTCTATCATATTTGTAATAAACTTCCAGCTTAAATTCATATCTGCAATCAATAACATATAATTATGCAGCAGTTTCCTATTTTTTCATCTTAAGGGCTTACGCTGAAACATTCTCGACGGCAGCCATTACCTCAAAATTTAGAATTGATATAACTCAGAATCTGTACTAGATATTGAATATTTAATCACATCAGTTTGTAGGCTTACTTGCTGTGAGCAATCTGATGTAGTTCGATTTGATGTTCATTCACTAACAATCGAGATTTATCAATTTGAAATAGCGAGGTAAATTTGCGAGAGAGAGAGAGAGAGAGAGAGAGAGAGAGAGAGAGAGAGAGAGAGAGAGAGAGAGAGAGAGATAAAGATATGAAAAAAAAATACACGGAGCAGCAATTCACCTTAAACCAAAAAATCTTTTTAAAATTTTTTTTAAAACAAAAAAAAACTACGCTTAAAAAAAATATAAATAACCCCAATTTTTTTTTCCAAAATTTAAAATAAATAAAAGAGAAAGAAAAAAAAGAAAAAAAAAAAATTTACAAAAAACCGTTTGTGAATGTGAATGATATCGTAGCTTAAATGTGTCGCATTTTATGAATCACATACAAATGAACCAAAACCTGCATGTTTTCAAGAGCCAGATGAAAATTTGAACTCGCTCTCAAATCTTATAACGTTTCATGGGTTTACCTTCACCCGCACTGACGAAACTACCCATGCAGCATCGATCATAGTAACCCATGAGTCAGCAGACAAAATTTGACAGCTCTATCAGTCGAACTCTAACCGTGATGGCAAAAACAGTGAAGCAACTCCGTTCAGAAGTGTGAACGTTCAAAGAACGGCACCCCGCCGCGTCAAAAACGGACATCGTGCGGCACTTTGTGGACGCCGGATACGCCCGTTCCGGCATCTACAACATCTTGGCACTATTAGACAACAATCAGAGCATCGAAAGAAAGCCCGGTTCCGGACGGCCGACGACCCTGAGCGACAAGAAGCTCCAAAGGATGCTGAAGAGGAAGACCGAGGGAAAAGTGGCTACATCGCTGCATGCGCTTGGCCGGGAGGTCGGTTCAACCGACCAAACAGTGAAAAAGTACCTGGCGAACATGAACATACATGTCAGGAAGCGGAAGTCGCGTCCACTGGTTTCGGAGCTGCAGGCAATGACGCAGCGGCAGCGGCTGAATAAGATGGTCAACTCGATTTTCCCGGCGAATCGCGACGTGGCGGTGGTGATGGACGACGAGACCTATCTCACCCTGGATGGCAACGACTGGCAGGGCACTTCGTATTTTACTTCCCCCACGAAGGAAGTGAGCTCCGAGGTGAAGTTCATTTCACACACCAAGTTCCCCAAGAAGGTGCTGCTATGGCTGACAATCAGCGAGAAGGGGATGTCAAAGCCGCTCTTTGGCTCTGGACTGGCCGAAAACGGGTAAATTTATAGTACGAAACACCTGCCGGAAGTTGCGTCGTTCATCAAGAAATACGATAAGGCGAAGACGCGGTGTTCTGGCCGGATCTGGCGTCGGCCCACTACTCGAAGCGATCGTTGGAGGAGATGGAGCGGCTGAATATCGATGTGGTACCCAAGTCGGCGAACCCGCACAACGTCCCCCAGCTGCGTCCCATCGAGAATTTCTGGGCCAACCCGAAGCGTAAGATCTACTCCAACAATTTTGTCGCGAAAACTGAGGAGAAATTGATAAATAAAGCGAAGAAAGAACTCAAAAACATACCTACACGCATGTTTTCGTCCGCCATGGCGAATGTTCCGGTTAACTGTCGGAAGGCCGCTCGCAAGGGCGTAGAATTTTTTTGCAAGTAAGCTTAAATAATTACCTTCCATGGGAAATTTATCAAAATCTGTCTTAGCTTTTTTTTTATCACCATCCGAAAAAAGTCCATTTTTTTAATGCAAACGTTACTGCCGTAAATCGCAATCGCAAGGGTTCCTCAATTTTTTTCTAAACTTCTATGAAGTTCTTAAAATTTCAGGAATGTTACTAGATCTTAAGAGAAGCCCCTAAAATTTCAGTGTTATTCCAAGGAGAAGAAGGTCGAAAACATTAGTTGAATTCCTAGAAATTTAGGAAAGCACTAAAAACGTCTTCTTAGTATCAATTAATTCAGTGAAATACCAAGGGTTTCATAGAATTTACGATAACTTAAGAGAAGTCCAAACAACTTCAGGGAAGCCTTTGAAGAGTTGAGTGAAGTTCAGGGAATTTCATGAATGCTCCGATAATTTCAGAAAAGTATAGAGAAAATCAACGAAGCTTTAAGAAATTCAAGAAAGTTCCAAAAACTTCAGTGGAGTCCGGACAACTTTAGAGATATTCGTTGAACTTCAGTTAAATTCCGATAATTTGTTTGAAGTACCGAGATCTTCAGAAAAGTCCAAAAAACTTCAGTGAAACCCGAGAACTTCAAAAAAATGTCGAGAAGTTAGGTGAAGCCCAGAGAACTTTAAACAGTTGGGAGAAATCAGGAGAGCTTTAGGGAATCTTGGAGAAAATAAGAAAAAAATAGTGAAAATCAAAAAATTGGGGAATTTTTTTCAACTTTAAGAGTCTCAAGAATTTCAAGAAAACACCTAGAATGTGTGTGTATGTGTGTGTATATACAATCTAACGCCCACCGTCCGGCACTGTTTTTATGGAAGTAAAATGTTTGCAGTTAAACGAACTGTTGTCGACTTGACTAACATTTTTAGCCCGGGAGTTGGTAAGTGCTAGCTCTGTTGGGTTCCAGTGACCCATTTCAGAATGCCTGGTCCATTCCGAGGCCACTTTCACTTACAACCCAAGCAACACACAAGTTTTATAACGGTTGAAAATACTTTTATACGACAAGATGTTATAAAAAGCCACTCAACATAAAAGCATAAGATGTGTTACTCGGAACAAGCCCCGCATAGACACAGTACAAACATCAAATGGATATAGGTACTGTGCATACACTTCCATCATCAAAACTTATTGTTTTGAGGATGGCACGTATTTAGCAGTATTGTTCAAATTTAGTTGTAATCAGATAGATCTCACTGGAAATTGTTGCTGATGTGCAGTCTTCATTTGGACGGCTTCCCTATGATGCTAAAAGATGCATTTATGTCTCTACAGCTACGTTCTTTGCTTCTGACCAGCAAATGGCCGCTTTCTACATTGCACTGGTTTTCTTTTTTCTCTTTCCACACTCTGTCAATAATCAAAATCCCCCGCAAAGAGACGACTCTATATAAATTTCTAGACTGCTTATAATCATCAATTCACTCGCGACAAAGCGGAAAAATACTCTAATATAATCATTTATGTCCACGTGGCACAATACTAACAGCACTAACAAACACAACTAAGCTGATGTTATCTCTTCCTCCGGGTGCGGGGGCGAAGCACAAAAAACAAAAAAAAAACGGGGAAAAACTACCGATCATCACAATTTTTGAGAGGGAATCGATTATATCCACTACATCTTACACAAAACACGTGGAGATTTTATGATTTCACTGTTCGTTTAGGTTGAATTACGAATATATTTTTGATTTCATTTCTCGAGAAAAGGACGCAGCAAAAACAAAAGACGTCAGTTTCCAAGCACGGCTTGCTGCGATCGTTTTCATTTCAAGAAAACACCTAGAATGTCAGCAAAATTCCAAGAATTACATGGAAGTCCCGATATCTCCAGTGCAGCTCTAAAACCTTCAGAGATATCCCATGAATTACCGTGAAGTTACAAGAACCTCAGTGAAGTTCTGGGAACTTCAGAAAAGTCCCGAGAATTTAATTGAAATTCGGTGAGCTTGGGAGAATCCAGGAAGTCCCATAAATTGCAGAAAGCTATCTAGAATAGAATTTCAGCAACTTCCCTTCAACATCAGAAAACCTCGAAAACCTCGAAAATTTCAGGGAAATTCAGCTAACTTCATTGAAGGCCCAAGATTTTCATTTTCAACTAAGATCCCAAGATCTTCAAAAAAGTCCCGAGAATTTAAGTGCAGCCCAGAAAACTTCTGATAAGTCCATAGAATGTCAGTAAAGGGCCAAGAGTTACATGAAAGTCCCAATATCTTCAGTGAAGTTTCCTTATATTACAGTGAACTTAAAAGAACTCCAGGAAAATCCTGAGAATTTAAGTGAAACCCGATGAACTTCAGCGAATCCAAGGAAATTTCAGTGAAGTCTCGAGAACTTAAGTCGAGCTCCAAAGCTTCAAGGAAGTCCCAATAGTTTCAGATGACTTTCTAGAATTTCAGAGAACTCCCTAAAACTTCAGATAACTCTCTTGAAATTAAGAGTAGTTCTGGAAACTTTGAAGAAGTTCCGAGAACTTCAAAAATGTTCCGAAAATTCAGAAAGTTTCTAAAACTTCTAACCTTGAACCTTCAGAAAAATTCACGGAATTTCAGAGAAATCATAGGAATTTCAGAGAAGTTTACACACTAAAAAATTATTCACGGGCTCGGTTAAACATTTAGCTGAATTCACTCGGCATTTTCATATTTAACTGATAGCTCGGCAAAAAATCGAACGATGCCGAGTCTCAGCATCACTTGAAACTGAAATATCGGGTAACTTCATTATTAAACCGATTCTCGGCAACACTAGGAGCCGAGCACAAATGTAACCAAACTTCAACCGACCTCAGCTGCCTATCATGCCGAAATATCGGTTTAGCAGTTTTGTAAGCTGAGGCTCGGCTTTTTATCTGTCAACCGCCATGCTCCATATTGTTTTCATTCGCATGTGGAATAAACCGTACGTTGTTTGTGGAACGGTGAACAAACATACAATTATTGGCACTACATTAATAACATTGATAAAACCTCGTCAACAATTCTACACCGATTCACCCGGTCCATGGCTGATTCTCTCTATTCTCGGTTGCGCCCCACGCTTTTCAAGTTTTGGTTAATCTGATCGGCCCATCTAGCTCACTGTTCTCCACGCCTTCTTGTACCAGCCGGATTTGACGCAAACACCATCTTTGTTGGTTACTATAGGCATGAAATATTCAATATTTCTATGAAAATCTAATTCAAAATTTCGAATGTTTACACACCCTTTTTAACCGAAATCTCGGTTTACCTCATTTCTGATTGTTTCGAATTTAACCGATATATCAGTTTGCTTATGCCGAGATTCCCAGTTAACTATATGAGTTTTTAGTTTGACCCAAACCGTGCTTATCGGTTAACATAAAAAAGCCGTGATCGAAACCGTTAGGTCGGCGGTGCGGATCTCGGTTTCAGAAAGCCGAGACTAGGCATATAATTCTAAATGTGTACATAGAAAAGCTCACAAAACGTAAGAAAAAATCACGGATCTTCAGAAAAGTCGTCGAAACTTAAGAGACTTCCTTGGAACTTCTGTTAAGTCCATAAAATGTAAGGAAAGTGCCGAGAATTACATACAAGTCTCATTATCTTCAGTGAAGTTCCAAGGACATCAGGGACGTCCGTTGAATTACAGTGAAGTTAAAAGTACTTCAGAAAAGTCCCAAGAATCCCAAGCAAATCTTCAGCAAATTCCAAAGCAATTCAGTGTGGTTTCAAGAACTTTTGTAAAGTTCCATAGCTTAAAGGAAATCCCAACAAGTTCAGATAACTCGTTAAAACTTCCGACAACTTTCTAGAATTTTAGAAAAGTTCCTATAAGTTCAGAGAAGTTCCGAGAACTTCAGAAAAGTTCCGAGAACTTCAGAAAAGTTCAAAGAAATTCAGAGCAGTTCAGAAAACTTTTGAGAAGTTCCGACAATTTTCGCAGGCAGGGATTGGATTGATTCATTTTTAGCGGACAACGGATCACTTTGCCAGATTTGCCTCTGTAAAAGTAAGTCTCCCCATAAAAAAATCCCGTGTCAAATTAAAACAGCGGTCGTTAAAACATAGTTTCACCGATCTAGACATTCTTAAGACATGCCCAGCCCACCGTAGTCGATCAATTGTTGTGGTGTGTACGATGGGAGGTTCTCCCAGCAACTGGTGCAATTCGTGGTTCATTCACCTGCTCCACGTTCCGTCTTCCATCTGCACTCCACCGTAGATCGTACGCAACACCTTTCGTTTAACGACACCAAGGGCACGTTGGTCGTCCACAAGCAATGTCCATGTTTCGTGGCCGTACAGGACTTACGGTCTAATTAATGTCTTGTAGATGGTCATCTTTGTAGTTCGTCGAACTTCGATCTAAGTGTCCTTCGAAATCCAAAGCAGGCACGATTGCCAGCCGCAATGCGCCTTTAAATCTCTCTGCTGGTGTCATTATCGGCGGTCACCAATGAGTTCGTCTATCGCCTCGATTTCATCACCGTCGATCTGAATTCTTGATGGGTGACTAACATTGTCTTCTCGGGAGCCTCTTCCTTTCATGTATTTTGTTTTCAACGCATTAATCATCAACCCAGAAAGTTGGACAGACTTCCTAAAGATTGTGCCACTCGTGTCTATCTCCGCTCTTCCAATTCCACCCTCCAATGCAATGTTAAACAGCAAACACGGCAGTTCATAACCCTCTCTGAAATTCGAAGGGATTCGAGAGTGTCCCTGAGATTCGGACGACACACGAGTACTGCTTCCACCTTTCAATCACCTCACACTCATCTGTGAGAAGGTTACCTTCCAAGTCTCTGCACATATCGGCTTGTGGTTCAACTTCTCGTGGAATTTGCGGGTATCGTTAGCACGGTACAGTGCCTCCATTGCTTCGCGGTCTCGTTCTTCAATTTGTCGCTTTTTCGTTCGAAGAATAGAATTTTGCCTGTTCCGTGCATGTCTATACCGTTCCACATTTGCTCTCGTGCGGTGTTGCAGCATTCTTGCCCATGCTGCATTCTTGTCCTCTAACTTTCCTTACAAAATATACCTTAAAATACAGTTATCGAAGACTTTATTCGAAAACTTGTTTGATGTGTTTTGATGAATTCTCCTCTACAAAATCATGAAATGTTATATTTTTTTTTTTAAGTTTAAAGCTTCTTCAAAATACTGGGTCCTCCCTTAGCTCAGTCGGTAAAGGCGCAGCTACAAAGCAATACCATGCTGGAGGTGGCTGGGTTCGATTCCCGGTCTGGTCTAGGAATGTTTCGTTAAGGAAAATTTCTCGACTTCCTGGGCATAGTGTACTTGCCACACAATCATACTAATGCAAAAATGGTACCTGGCATTGAAAGCTCTTAATTGTTGATAACTGTGAAAGTGCATTTAGAACACTAAGTTGAGAGCAAGCAATAAGCTAACAAATACCAAAAGAATTGTTTCGCCTTAAAATACTGGAGGTGTCCGCTTTTGTTTCCAAATGATTTGAAAACAACCGTATTGTTGGCTCATCAAAGGAAGCTGGGGGCAATAAAGACGTCGTGGTGTTTTTTGCAAGTGGTGTGTGGAAACCACGTGTTCTCCAGCAGCACGAACAAATGCTTGGTGATCTTAATCCCTCGCAAAAAAGATCCAATCACATGGAACTACAACATTGGTGGTGAATATTTGGAGAGAGTGTCCGTGATCAAAGACATTGGAGTACATCTTGCCACACGAAACTCACCTTTAGAGAGCATTACTCATTTGTAATCTCTAAAGCTAACCGAAACTTAGGATTCATCTTTAGAATTGCCCATGAGTTCAGAGATCCATACTGTTTACGTGCGTTGTACTACTCGTTGGTACGATCCGTTCTGGAGTATGCTGCTGTGGTGTGGAGTCCGTATACTGGAATCTGGACATCAAGGATTGAAGCTGTTCAGTCACGGTTTGTTCGCTATGCGCTGAGGTTTCTGCCATGGCGTGATCCTACCGATCTGCCTCCGTATCAGAATCGCTGCTGGCTTCTTGGAATGGACACGTTGAGCAGAAGACGACAACTGGAAGGAGTTTTATTTGTGCAAAAAGTGCTAACCGGTTGTATAGATTCACTTTGTATCTTGGCTCAAATCAACATTAACGTCATTCCCCGAAACTTGAGACGCACTGATTTCCTTAGGCTAAGTTTTAGACGCACCGATTATGGTCAGAACGATCCACTACATGTAATGTGTTGTCACGTTTAACAGTGTATACAGTTTGTTTGATTGTTTCCTAAACCCGATTTCAGCCCAGAACTGTAAAGGGTGTATTCGATAAAAATGGTACACACATATATACTCATCAAAATTAAACTGATTTCGGATTCGGATCGGATTTTCTTGAAATTTTCAGGGAATGAAGAACTACTAATGAGTTTTGATTTACAACGTTTGTTTTATTCAATTTCGTCTCCCATCCCGAATGCCCGCACCTTCCTTTTCACTCCACCCATCAAATTTTGTACAACCGATTTTCCCAGTGTTTTTGTTGTTTTTACCCAAATTTTCTTCAATTCTAGCTCTGTTTTTATAGTTTTGGGATGTTTGCGAAGTTCCGTTTTCATAATTGCCCAGAATTTATCAATTGGACGAAGTTCCGGTGAATTTGGTGGGTTCATATCCTTTGGCACAAAATTGACTCCGTTGGCTCGGTACCACTCCAATACGTTTCGAGCGTAGTGGCAGGATGCTAGATCAGGCCAAAACAGAGTTGATCCTTTGTGCTTCTTAATGAATGGCAAGAGACGCTTCTTAAGGCACTCTTCCGTGAAATCGCACCGTTTATTGTTCCGGAAGTGATGAAGGGAGCACTTATTTCACCACATCCGCAAATCGCCTGCCAGATTAGAAACTTCTTTGCAAATTTCGATAGTTTCTTCTTTCGAACATCCTCCGGAACATCGAACTTCGACTTGGCAATGAAATATTCTTGCCCAGGAAGTTGACGGAAGTCGGCCTTGACGTATGTTTCGTCATCCATCACGATGCAACCGGATTTGGTGAGCAGCTTCGTGTAAAGTTTCCGGGCGCGGGTTTTCGCAGTGATGTTTTGTTTTTGATTCCGGTTTGGGGCTTTTGCACTTTGTAAACATGTAACCCAGCACGCTTCATGGTTTTCTGCACAAAACCGACTGACACCTTGGACTTTTTTAGCGACATC